>JAZDUA010000269.1:600000-965000 GCA_038098605.1 Gryllus longicercus | reverse complement strand
CTTTCAAAGTTTTATCAGAACATTTGAGCATTGTCCCACTTTTAGCAGTAGTGCAAAAAATTGAGCTTTTAGCATGCTCTGCATGCCTTGAAAGAACCACCTTTACTAGTTGCAACCTAAAAATGTTTTTCATTAGTCAATAAATATTTGACAAAATTATTTTATTTATCCATGCTAACCTCACACATGCACAGTTCAGAGCCTGGCTTTTTTAAAATGGGATCCACTGTGAAAGTACATTCACTTTTAAAACAATGATTTACAAATAGTGGAATTCCATCAATGCTTATGCACTACAATTTAATTCTGAAAATGGATTGTCAAAGTGCAAATATTTGATTGCACCAGGAGCCAACCTGGGACCTTCTGATAACTGGGCAGATGTCCTAATAACTGAGCTATAGAATCAAGCATTGCATTCATGACTCACAACAATTCACAATCCAATAAGGATCAGCATTCAAATCCAGAATGTAATTGGCATGACGATGAACAAAACACAATGATACACACATACTAGAATATAAATTGAATCAAGATTGTGTTTGTCATGAGAAACTATTATTGTCAGAACAGTATAACAATACATAAGCAACTTATATCAATACTAATAATAAAAATTAACACTAATAAGAAAGAAACAAATTGCAGACTAGATAATAGACATTAAAGAAATTCTAAAATTGCATGAAAATAGACTCTGAAACTCAAAACCTTTGTATTCATAATATTCAAATAAAGTGTCTTAACATAGCAAGAGGCATTCCAAAATTCAGAAAATGATCATGCTTTACAGAATTAATTTTATCTTTAAATTTTATTTAATTAGAACTTTCCAAATCAGATGTGGGAAATACAGTTTATATAATGGATCTGTACCCAATGACAGAATACACACTGATTTTAAAACTCTCGTTGTTCATACCTTTATAAACTGTCAGCGTAAAAGAGATATGTTCAGAAACTTTGTGCACAATGAAGCAAGTCATTCACTGCACATAACAATACTTCTTTAACATTATCTCTCTGAGTTCTGACTCCTCAAAGTGAAAATTAATTTAAAGCCACTTAGGGTCAAACTCGTAGGGCCTAATATGCATGCTTCAGAAGCCATCTCTGGAAGAGGATCTGAAAAGCAAAAAATGCCGTTAAGAAAGATACTATGTCTTCAAATGAATGTTCTGAAAACAAATCTGTATCAAAAAGAAAGATGTTTCTTTTAATTCACCATCTAGAATTACGAAATTAGAAAGCACAGGAATATCTTGCACTTACCACACACCGAAGGCGCAGATTCATCTCCCAGAATTGCTTCTTGCACCGGTCCAGAAGTACAAGGATCTGTAATCACCAAAAAGAGTTTTTTATTTACTATAATTTGCCCTCAATTGGCACTAATAACTGTATATTGAAAGGAACATACCATGAGAAACGTCCATAAAAACTTGAGGTGACACCTCACATGGGTGAAAAAGATCTGAAAATGGAGACAAACTTGAAATCTATCCCATCTTCAATAAATGCAACAAATTAATAATTGAGATTCTTAAAGATTATAGCAAATATTTACCTTTCACAAGGCTAGAATAAGCATCTGCTGCACTTGCTGTAGCGGTATGTTCAACAGCACTAGAACCTGTATTAATCAACAACAAATTATTGCCAATACATTATGCTTTCAATAGCATGCTTCTTTTTGCATTTTACAAACATACAAGAGACTTACCATTTTCAGTTTGAAAAGCTGCCTGTGTACAAAGATTTGAAAATTAAAAAGTGCTGGTATCATAACCTCCCATCAAACTATATATTCTACTAAAACTATAAAAATATATTCTATTAAAACTATATTCTAGTAATATTCTATTAAAAAGTCTTACCAATTACACCCCATAGCTGCAGTGGGTGTCACCTCGCTTGGTCCAAACAAGGGACCTGCAACTCAACATGAACATTAAAAAAATTCCACTATTTGTGACGCACCCATCATCTTCTCGAAGCCAAATTGCACGCTTCAGACTTCAAACAGCGGTAAATCACTTCATTTCTCTAATTCACTGACTGCGATATGGCATGAACAGCACGCGAATGTACAACGATAGTCGACGAGGAAGGAATCCAACGGTAACCATCCGGCTCGTTTGCGAAAAAATTTCAAAATGAATAAGTAGTTCCCATATTCTCCGCTTGAGCGAGTTGGTGTTGTACAGTTGCATATGGCGTCGCTCTGAACTCTGATTGGCTACTGTATGGAATTTGAATAAGGACCGGATGTGGCCTATCTAGTGTCACACCACTGTTGCCCAGAGTACCAGAACAGCAGAGACAGCGGTCGCTAGCAAAGCCTGGCAACGCCTGGCCATGTTGCAAAGCTTATTACACAAGCGTAGCAAACTGTCCACAGCGAATGCTATGCTTATATATAAAGCCATGATAAGACCCATTATCAGGGGCTCCTAGCTTCATAGGGCTGGGCCTGGCATGCGTTTTCCGTAAAGATTAGTTGGGATTCCGTCTGTCGGGGGGCCCTGCAGTCGCAGTGTTAGAAAGAGAAAGCGCATATTAAACAGAGAAAGAGAATTCGAATGACACGAATGCGACCGAGAAGAAACGAGTGTTACCGAAGACATCGATGTCCGCGGAGGACAAAGATGTTTTGAAGGACAAAGGATTTCTTACTTTGCTGTTTGCTTTTGTATCCGGTTGTGTCCTTGACGATCTGTGACCTCGGCGAACACTTTTTCAAATCAATTTTTTTGTAAGAGGTAAGACTTCGGTGTTATTATTAAGTCATTAATGTTATTATTACATTATTTATGTTATTAAATCATTATTAAAGCCTAATTCATACGAAAATTTGTCAATTTATTATATAATGTAAGCAAGATGTCTTGTGTTGGTTTCCAGATGTCTACCTGTTGCGTGTGTCACGTAACATTTAAATCGTTAGAAAAACGATTGGAAGGAATCTCGTTCCACAGATTCCCTTCCGAAAATACAAGGCCCTTTGTCCTGCAAAAATGGAGGGAATTTGCAGGAATCCCAGATGGCGAAAGGATCCGTGACAGGCGCATATGCAGTGCGCATTTCAGGGCTGAGGATTTCATTGCTGTTGCCCCCAAAAGGAGACTGCGATGTGGTGCAGTTCCGTGTTTACGTGAGTATATTTTCATTTAACCTTTTAAAAATACAGATAATCACAGGTTACGAAATGAAAAAAATTGTAGTCTTTTGGATGTACTCCAAATCGCTGCCAATCATATTCGTGCTTTTGAACCACATCAACATTTGGTTTGAATTCTTTCACTGAGATAATATTAAAATGTTGATTTATTTTATAGGAAATTCTGCAAGATTGGCTACAGCAATGGAATCCATTATATCAGTCTCACAAATATCAGGTAACCTTATTTGAAGTGAGATATATGTTTTCTATATTTTTTTAAAATAAAAATTAATTTTTATTCTCACTGTGCAACAGCTCTTGCTGATCCGCCTGTGCCTGTCTCGGAAGGTGAGGAAGAGATTGTAGCATCCAGTACATCAGGGAAATGGGCTACTTCTCCCTCACCTGAAGTCACAACGCCATCTGGGAAATGGCAAGTGCGTGATCCTCAGACAGAACCATCAACCCCAAGCTCTCAGTCTCGCTTACAAAGTGGTGGGATTCTTAAATCCATTGGTGCATCTCGTGTGAAGAATCTCACCCCTCGTAAGCGTCTGATGTATCGTGACCTTCAGGAGCGTAAATCGAAAATCAAACATCTGCAAGAGCGTGTGAAGTTCCTTCAGAACAAAGTACTGTCTACGCGCAGGAGAACGAAGCAATGGAATAGCCTTGCAGATGAAATTGGGGAACATATTTCGCCCCTGTTTTATGAACTCCTGAAGGCTCAGCTCAGCAACAAATCAAAATCTCCTTTTGGTCATAGATGGTCTACAGAAGTGAAGGTAATTTGCTTAGCCCTTCGCAACCGTAGTCTTCAGGCATATAAACTCCTCAGGAAGTTCATGTTACTTTCTTCTCCTGATACTCTTCTCCAACTTTCCAATAAAATTCCTTTTCATGTTGGCCTCGATGATGTTTTACTTCAGCATTTAGAGGATCAATTAAAATTTATGACTCCAAATTCAAAAATTTGTTCTCTCATTTTTGATGAAATGTCAATTCAGAAGAATTTAACATTTAGTCCGTCCAGAAATTATATATTTGGCTATGAAGATATAGGTTCCCAACGTAGGTGTCAGTACGCAGACCATGCTTTGGTTTTTATGGTTCGTGGTCTCATTGACAATTGGAAGCAACCTGTAGCATACTATTTGTCTCATGGTACAATTTCGACCACAGATTTAGAAAAGATAATTGTGGATGTCACAGGTGCTTTACAAAGAATTGGTTTTAATATTGTGGCAATTGTGAGTGACCGGGCACCAACTAACGTTCGCTGCTTGAAAACTTTGGCCTTAAAAACCTGCAATTGGGATAGACCAATTTTAAAAATTAATAATTGTAAAATTGTTGTAATTGCTGATCCTCCTCATGTTCTCAAAGCAACAAGAAATGCTCATTTAGACAACAAAATTATTTTTAAAACAGATAGTGGAGAAGTTAAAGAAACTAGCTGGCAATTTTTAGTGGACCTTTTTGAATTGGAAAAAAAATCATTTAATAAGAACATGGGGAATATCACAAATGAACATATTTATCCAAAAAGGAAAATGAAAGTGAAGTTCGCTGCTCAGGTTTTGAGTGTAACTGTTGCTAATGCACTATATAAATGCGGTGTGGAAGGGGCCAAGTATTTGGCTGAATTTATTAATGACATCACTCGTCTCTTTGATTCTTTTAACGGTTTGAAATTGGATGACACTCACTTTTATAGAAGACCACTGAGTAACACATCTCAGCATTTAGAATTTTGGCAGAGTATGAAAAGGAAACTGGATTCATGGCAGTTTGTTGATGCAGATGGCAAGTCTACTCGCTCTAAGGTGAAGGAGGCATGGTGTCGAAATATCGACGCTGTTTCCTCATTGTGGAGAATGCTCGGAGACTTGGGAGTGACATCGTTGGCAACTCGACGTCTCAACCAAAATCCACTTGAGAATCTCTTCGGTGTTGTGAGGCAGCGTGGTATTCGCAACAACAACCCTACGAGTCTGCAGTTTGATTCGGCTTTGAAATCATGTATTTTGAATGGGATGATTGGTGCCAATGGTAAATTTAACTGCGAGAAAGATGATGCAGATGTTTTATCTAATTTGCGTGAATTTGTGAGCAAGATTGGGAGTGTAGGAGCAACAGACACTCATGTCTGTGATGTTGTTGACAATTCACCTTTCTTGAAGGGGGGAGAGGAAGTGAAGACAACATGTGCCTGGATCGCCACAATGCCTTCAGATCCCATAGATGATCCTCTAATAGCTGATGAGGCAACAAGCAAAACAAGTAAAATTCTCAACAAAATTCCCAATCTGAAGTCCTGCTATTCTTGTTTTGTGTCCTTTTTCTATTGCCACCATACTCCTCCCCGTGAGGGAAGTAATGTTGTGTGTGTATGTTCCAAACCAAAGGATATTGTTGTTAAATCATTCTGGGAGATATCTTTGAAAATTTTCAAATTTTTAGAAATCAAAGGGCATACACCAAAACTTCTTGAGGAACTTGAAAATTATTGTCAAAATTCAGATTTTCAATTTTTTGGCTGTAAAGAGCATTGCTCTGAGATCCAAAATTTAATAAAACTGTTGCTGAGCAAGTATGCGGTAAATGAGTTCTGTGCGAGGGTCACAACTTCTTTGAAAAGAAGTAGGTTTCAGTGAATTAGTTAGGTAGTTATCTTGTTATATTTAATAGTTTTAGTTTTAAGAACAGTTTATTTTGAAACCTACTTCTTTTAAATTAATTGCTTTACTAAGAATATGTTTTACTCTGGAGCCTAATTTATTTGTTCTTTAGTTATAACTTGTACACCATGGTATTTATGCTGGTTTTATCAGAGAAATGTTGCTTCATTTTTGTAAAAATGCAGACACATGTTACATTTGCAACAGTAATACAAGTACACTAGGTTTCACTTTGTTGTGTTCTGTTGCTTGAGATAGCTAGTTTCTATCAGATTTTAAGAGAAAAATGCTTGTATTGAGAAATACATATTTAAAGGCTCCAGGGTAATTTTTAATATATTTGCTGACGAACTTGACAAATTTCCCCCCTGCTGAAACAATTTAGTGTTGTTTCAAAAGTTGTCTGGTGTGTTAGTTTCATTTGTTTTGTTCTTTTGTGTATTGTTTCGATATGGAAGTGGTAGCACAAGCCCTGGATATAAGGTTGCATTCTAGTGATAGTTGCACTTTAAAACACTGCACATAAAATGGATGTTATTTTTCATCCTTTTGTAGGATGCAAAACAATGAGAGGCTTATCACTTTGCAGTAATAACTCAATATTAACTTTTGTTGATAATTTACTTACTGCTGCCATTTGATTATAATTTATTAATATATTGTATAAATTGCATTTAATGATAAGCACAATTACTTCAGCTCCACTTATTGTCTGGATGCAAATTACAACTTGGCATTCTCTTTGAGATTTGCTAGGAAATGGAATGTTGGAATAATGAAGAGAAGAACACAGTAGTTTAAAAATGTTTTCAAAATTTAGTTCAGTGTCATTATTAGTTTCTTGGACTCTGAGAGCTGCCTTTTTGCTTGCTTTTAATGTCATCGACAGTAAAGTTTGTCGGATGATAGTAATTAAATGATATATTATTAATTTTTGGAAATCATTATTGTAATGTTCAACTGGTTATTTTATTGCAATTTCATAAGTAATATCTTTGCAATGCTTGGAAACACAATACAGTTAAACATAATTGGAATATCAATACTATAAATTTTTGATATCATGAAGCAGTTTTCATTCCCCTCAGTAGTTCGTAATAGCAAGTGGATTTGTAATCACTTCAATATTGATTGATGAAAGATTTTTCTCCAGAGGCACTTTGAGATCAAGTATTTTCATAATAGATATTATGTTGATTTATTGAAGTAACTACATGATTGTTGTGAATTTATGATGTTTTGCTATTATTTCCAAAATCAATATTTATCAAATTGTATTACTCGGAGAATTATTATATCTCTTCTAGAAAATTTACCATTGTTTTTTCGATTTAATTTTAATAAATCTGTCATTTCATTTCATTATTGAGTTGTTTGTTATCCTGAGTCACTTCTATGCCAGTATATCCTACATTTCCTTCTGAATCTTAAGAATTAATTGTAAATTACGCCAAAAGAAATGTACAAAGAAAATACTGTGCATCTAATTGGTGGAAATATTACCCCCACCAAGGTACGGTCCCCCACCACCACTTAGTTTAATTGGGATTCCACCCGTTCGAGCGCAGCACTAACGCTAGTCGCGAAAATTAACACGTAGTTCGGTACCCCTGGTTTTGCGTTGAACAGTAGTGAATGCAATGAAAGATTGCGAAGCGTGAGGGAGCGTGGCAGTGTGCAGTGTAAAACAAAAGTTAATCTACGAATAAAAAATGTTACGAAAAGATGGCGATGGCAAGCTGGATGATTAGAGGGAGAAATTCACGAACTGGACGCACTCTTAGAAGTAAGATACATTGCAAAGAAAAATCCCTGCAGGTAGTATCAAATGCAAAAGTCTGAGAAGATGTGTTATACTTATTAATTTCTGACTTTTCAGATCGACATGACAGTGAAGATGACGTGCAACTCGACCTAACCAAAGGTGCTTACTATTTATCTGCCGATTTTATTACTAGGTGGAGTTAAAATAAATCAACGCTAGGTTTTAACATATCTTTCGTTACAGATTGTTCCGAGAATGCGAAACAAATTCTAACAAATATCTGTAAGAAGCAAGGGCTTACCGAAGGCAAGAGGTTTGGCTACCTGAACGCATTTGTTAAATTGTTAACGAAAACAAAAGAAACAGGAGAATTGGGTTATACAGTTGAACAGTTGTTCTCGTGGTAAGGATGTGTATATATCTTAAACTTTTTTGATTGACAAATGTTAGGGAATTTGGGACAGTGAGATTGACAATCTATCTGAGATGACCAGTTTTGATACTTCTAGGAGTGTGTGATGTTATGTACATTATAAAAATGTTTTGAATTAACTTACAGTTTGCAAGTTGCATTGGCTCATGATGCATCCCAGGTTAGATATGCTGCATTGCGTGTTGTTCGTTACTTATTGAAAAAAGAAAGTCATGTCAAAACATTGAATGATTTACATTATCCTTACCTTATAGCTAGGTATGTCACTCCAGTTATGAATACTCCAGTTGTCTTATTCTGGTTTTTATGACTTAGACATGCCTTATGAGAATTCGTAATTTCCATTGAATTTTTTTGTGTGTTCAGAAGTTTTGATTTACATCTTCACAATGACGCTGAGCGAATGCAAGCCCTACGAGTTATCCGAAGAATGTTGCTTTTGGCCCCAACAATTTTCTCACCAAGCCTTGTGTGCTCTCTTATTGCATTGGCAAATGGTGCTGCTGAAGAGAAGGACAAAATGTTGCGAGTCTGCCTTGCTACATTATCTGAAATATGTGAGTGATTTTAGTGAGTTGTGAAGAATATAAATGGATTTCAAAAATGTTCTTCAATTTTTTATCATTAATGTATTTTTGATAGGTGTGATGAATACTGAAGTTTTTATAGCCTGTGGTGGAGTGACAGCATTGCAACGTAATTTGTTGGAGTGTTCTATGCCACGCATTGCTGAATCCCTATGTGGAGTGTTGTTATTTCTTCTAAACAATCCAGTGACTCGTGAAAAAGCCGGAGTAAGGCTTCAAGCCCTAGCAGCTCCTTTCTGTGACTTCCATTGGGATCCTTCCCGCAATAGGTATCTGCTTGCTAGCTATAGATTATAATTATTTTCGTTATGAATATGTAATTAAACATTGTCTTTCTTTACCTCAGAGACGAAAGGGAAGTCAGATTTCATTGTAGTCGTCTTGCACTACTATCTGTTCTTCGATCATGGCCGGGAGTACTTCATTTTTGTCATCCAGGTGACAGTTCTGGTTTGCGAGCGATTGTTAATATTCTTTACGTTCGACAGCTTGAAGTACGGGTGAGTTTTTTTAATGTTCTAACTTAAATTGTCAAGTAGTAATCATAAGTTTTATTTTCTTTTTCTTTTCAATATGCTTGGTCCAAAGAGAAATGTGGTAAAAAATGTTACATTTGAGAGAGAATTCATTTTTTATAGAGTAAATTGTTTGAAAATTAAGTAATGTAATTATAAATTTTGTCTTAATCTTGTCCAATGAATGAATTCAAAATTGTCTAGTTAATTGAATGCATTACTTGTCCAAATCTGTTTTTTGAAACGTATTATTTTGCATTTAGAAATCAAATCACAAATTGTTAGAATCTTTATGAGCATGTGGTTGATTAGAAGAGTCCACTACAACTTACAGAATTTGTCAACTGCTGGTTCGTACCAGCTTCTGACAAAGAGGAAACCCAAGGGAGAGAGAAAGGAAGTTACGAGATTTTGAGGGAAAGCATGTAACAGTCAGTGTTTGTGTTGAATCTGCTGTGCAGTATGTGTTCATTGAGTAGCATTATGGAAATTTTAATCGGATGCTGCATTTAGGCAAATGCAATGAAACGAAAGGTAGATCTACTTTAATATAGTGGAAGTGACAAGACAAGTGCTTTTGTAAAACTAATGAAAGATATCTGAATTTATCATCCAATAAATTTGAGGTGAGTTTTTCTAAAAGCATTTTTACATATGGTAATAATGCATTGCATAGGCTCAAGGATATTGTGAACAAAATTCTAACAAAAAATTACATGTTTTAGAAAAGGCATTTCACTATCATTGCGGCATATGATTTTCCTAAATAAGTATTGCAATCAACATGAAAATAATCAACATTTAGCAAGTATTTTTATAGAGCTATCTAAAGTTTTTGACACTGTCTCACAATTTTTGTCTCCAAAAAATAAAGTATTGGAGTAGGAAACATAAATGATCTTCAATCTTACTTGGTAAATTGAAGGCAATGTACTGAAATATTTTTGTGATTCTGAACACTCAGTTTATAAAATACAATCAAAGTTTGAGACAGTAACTACATGTATTCCACAGGGGTCAGCCTTTGGCTCCTTACTTTCTGATGCAAGTAAATTATTTCCTCTAGTTTACAGACTATAAATTAATATTCAATGCAGATGATACATCAGTTGTTAGTCATGACAAAGACTTTATTGCTCATGATGAAAAAATAACTAAATCAATGGTACATATTTTTCTTCTTAAATGTAAATAACTTAATCTTAAATAAAGAAAAAACAAATGTAATATATTTTATCTCTCAAATTCAAAACTGTCAAGTAATTGAACTCATGTTGAAGTAAATAACCAAGTTATTAAACCAATTAAATATCTTAAATTTCATAGAATAAATATCAATGAAAATTAAATATTCAATAAACACATTGATGAAATAAGTAACAAAATTATATCTAAAATTTTGCTAATAAGATATTTCAGTAAATACATGAAAACATATGATATGACGTAACGTTATGGGATAATACAGCCACATACATCTCAATTCCATATTGAATGTGGTATTGATGGTAGTACTGTCATTCAAAATAATAAATAGAATTATGATGCTTCAGAAAAGAGCCCTGGGATCCATCTTCAAAATAAAACCCAATCAAATGTGTAAAAAATACATTATACACAACATAATGACTGTGATAGCCCTTTACGCATATAAAATCATTATTCTTTGTAGAAGGAAATTCAGCCCACAATATATTCATATTAGTGAATTGTATAATTGTAGTATTAGAGGTCAACAGAAATACCACATGATGTATACTTCTAGGGGCTCAACAATTAAAAGTCCCCATCATAGAACCATTTTATTGTACCCTAAACTCTCTAATAATATTAAAAACATATGTAGTAAAAAATAATCAATGGTTTTGTAAAAAAATACTTAATAGAAATATGTCTCTATTAATTAAAAAAACTTGTAGAATAGAAAATGTAATATTTTATTTTTACATTTATGTCTCTCTTATAGTTTTATCTATGTATTATGTATATGATATATTAAAGTTTCTTTGAACTTTTTGAAGTTGTTGCACTGATAATTCTTGAAACGTATGAAATTTGTAGGTATATTATGTTACTAAATTTATTATTGTAATTATGATATTAAAGAGGGCCAAACCTCTCAATTTAGAAATGCTTCTTGACCATGAAAGTAATTTGGTTAAAAAATTCAAGGATAAATGTGTGTGTGAATATACATCATTTTGTAGATATTCCACTAGTGCATTTCAGAATATCTTGAATTAATGTGCTGGAGTTGTCTCAAAGATTCAAGCGCAGTGTGAGAGCTTTTTGTAATTTTTGGGGAAATACATAAGGAGTCACCTGCTCCCTTCCATCTCTTCATTAACATTTTCTCTTTCTCAGTGTGTCTTCTCCAAGGGTGTACTGGACTCTTTTTCTTAACTGAGCAAATTTGTTTACAAACTCTTAACAAAAATGTACTTCAATACAAGTAATAAATAATACATTACTATTATTATTACAATAAAATTTGATATGTACTTTTTATAGAAAGCTGTTCTGGATCTTTTATACGAGCTTTTGGGACTTCCACAACCTGAATGGACAGATGAATTTAGTGTAGCTCTGGAAGCTGTTGATCCATCTCATCCCAGAGATGCATGGCGTTTATCAGAAGGTTTTGTCGCAGCTGAAGGAAGATCAATTTTGCCTCATCTTGCTAAATGCAGGTTAGCTGCTTTATTTAAGTTACTTTTGATGTGCAGGGTACAGCATATGATTAGCTTATTCATATTAAGATGAGTGGGAGTATTAGGAGTGTATCAGAGAGGAGGAAGTGCCAAGCAGTGGAAGTACAGAACATGATTGAACTTGAGGATATCTTGTAAACCAGTACTTACTTCCGCTTAGGCAAGGGGGAAATCCACAGTGGATGGGATAAAGGGGAGTTTCAGGCTTTGGGGTGAATCTTTCAAAGTGGGGAGGTGGTAAACAAAGTAAACAACATCATAAAGAATTATAATAAACAAGGCGTGGACGATCTAAATAACTTTTAAAAATTAAATTACTAAAATCATTTTAATGCTTTGTGATAGGTTACTTTCTTTGTTACGTCATTTCTCATCCTAGTACCTTGCCGTAGCCCTATTACTGTTCTGTCGGTGTGGCGGTAATTTTGCAGTTTTATTTTGTTCAAGAATTAGCTCTCAAAGATTGAGACTTGAGTGCTATTGAAGAATGTTATGAAACTCCTGATATTTTGATGAATTATTTTTTAATAATATACAGCCCCTTTTGATTTTCAGGAACTTAAGTCATATTTCTTGGAGTATGTAGTATTTTGTTTTCCTTAATAAGTCTGCATTGCCACTCATTCCATGTCTCCATTCTGAAGCAATGACATAGCCCAGATTTTAATGGATATTAATCAATTGGCGTATTATAGCAAGAGAAAATTTCTCCTTCATTTCACTATTTAGGTTATTTGAAGAGCTTTTAAAGTAGTGCAGCCATCAGTTAAAATTAGTGACATCCTTATATTGAATAATCTTGGCTTGAAGAGCATTCTGTAATTTTCTTGAGTTAGAGTCCTGACATATTGTTTCGCAGAGTAAATTCTGTTTTGTTTTTCTATTGCTCTCTTTATTTCACCAAAATCCCTATCCCAAGGAAGGAAGGAGTGGCCTCTTACAGAAAAATACTGTCCAATTACTTTAAACTGTTTAATACTTTAGGTACCATACAACTGTGTTATTTTGATTATGCCCTTCTCAAGTTGTGATTGAAAAAGGAAAGAATACCTGAACATTTTTCCTTCTTCCATTAATTGAAAACTACCAGTTGTTACTCATTGTTTGTGTTTATATTTTCTTCTCTTTTCCGTTGATCAAGGGGTAGCTGGCTCAAGAAGAAAATGTTTCTCTCAAGTATTTTTTGATAAAAGTTGACTTATTTTTTCTAATTAGCTATTTAAATGGTATTGTAATTATCTGTAGCAGGTAGAAATTCTAAAATATCCATGTTCTTCTGACCCATTTTATTAACACAAATAGCAGAGCAGGGTAACCTGAATACATTTAACAAATACAGCAAAAGTGGTTTAGTTATATTCCTCCATACAGATTTCAACTGTGTAAAATTATTGGTTTTTCTAAGTGAATTAACACCCTTCATTTTATTTTTCAGACCAAATCTTGTTCAAATGCATTTAGCCCTTTTGTTATACACATTTCTGGAAGTTGGTCTTCTAGAAGCTATAGCAGAAGTTATTGTAACAGCGGATACATTTATATCTGTGAGAGCAACTATTTTACTAGGTAAATTTCCTGTCCTTTAAGACAAATTGATTTCAATTAAAATTATATTTATCGAAAGAAGTACTTTTGTTTATTTTAATTTTAATGAAATATTGTATTAATTAATAAGTTGTATAGTAAATATTTTATTTACAGTGTTTTGTTTTTTCTTTTAAGGTGAATTACTGCATTTGGTCCACGTTTTGTTGCCGCCTGAGTGTTGTAATTTAACTCCCCCTCTTCCAACTCTTCTGGCCAAAGCAGCAAATCCTGATGATCCCGCAGCACAAAACCAGGCACTAGCAGCTATTGCAGCTTTGGCACGTTTGCAGACAATACTGAAGAAGCAGCCTGCACCAGCATCTTTATTTCTGGACCAGCTCCTTCAAAGAGGAGCATGGGGTGTTCGAAGCCGCAGTGGCGGCCTCCCTCCGATTGTCATAACAGAAGAACTGGGTCTTTCATTTAGCAGTAGCACCAGATCAAAGAGAGAGAAGAATAAACTTTATCAGGTTTGTTTTATCTAGTGATTCACGAGTGCAGAATTGTGAATGGAATGAATAGGATGAACTTTGATTTGTTTTTTATGCTGTTCGTTTAATGACTGGTGTATTGTCCTAAAACTGTAGTAGAAATGCATGTGTAAAGCTCTATTTTGAAATATGTTATCTGTTCCCTATAGGATTGACCCATCCCAGCTTCCTTCCTCTGCCACATTTTTATAAGTTAGTTGCTAATACTAAGTTATTCCTGTTTTGTAAAGCTTATGTTGAAGGATAGTGATGACATACTTCGTGATTCAATGGTATTGTCTAATAAAGATGGATTTTCATGGAATTGGAATGTTGTACGAGCTATACTCAAAGTAAGAAAACATTTTGTAAAGTATGTTGAAGTTAATGTAAAGCTCTTCTATTACTTACAGCATTTTAATTGCTTTTTACAGAGCCGAAGTGAAGCTCTCAGACGTTTAGAAGATTCAAGCTACAAAACCTTTTTGCGACGACTTGTTCAGTATTATAAACCATCAAGTAATAGGTTTAGTCGTGTGGAGTTATCCAGCAAACGTCAAATGAACATTTATACTCTTACTGGGTTTGAATTATTAGACTGTCTCCTAGATGCCGAAGAGGTACCAAATTGTTTTTAATGTTTCTATCATTAAGTATTTCTAAAAATGAATTCGTATGTTTATAGAAGTGTGAAATTTGTGACAGGGTGAAGGTCAGAAGATGTTATCTGAATTTCTGGCAGATTTGTGGCTCCAAGTTGATGCTATAACAAGTTCTCGTTCTGCTCATGATTGTTTGTTCAGTCCCCAGCATGTTGCAAATTCATTATGCCAGGATTATTTTCTATTTATTGGCCGATTGTGTCGAACACCTCGTGGATTGCGAGTATTGGAAAAAGCAGGAATCTTACAACAGTAAGTAAATATCTTCGTTTTATAGGTTTTGAATATTTTGAGTGTTTGTGTTCTTAATTTTCATGAATACATATGAAAATTACATAATTATACATGAAAGTTACATAAAAATACATGAAATTTACATAAAAATACTATGAATATTCTTGAATAAATAGTTTAGAGAAAGTTATATAATGTTGCCATGAGGCATGCACAGAGTTGGGGGGCGGGGAACAGGAGGTCCATGGCCCCCTTTTTTTGGACACAATTATAACTTGCAGAGTGGTCAGCCTGGTGTGAATAGAGTAATGGGGAGGTTTAGTTTTCCAATGGTTCCTAGCTCTTTTTTCTCTGTGCCCTGGGGAGGTTAGACCATGTCAGTTTGTGGGCACCTGTGTACTAGTTGCTTTGTATTTGTGATGGAGAAATTGTTGGACAGAAGTCTTGGACTTGAATACACAATTGGACTTGGACAGTTGGACTTGAATACACAATCAAGTTTTGTGTGAAGCTGAACAAGATGCTAGTGGAAACTTTCAAGCTGTTTCATAAGTTTTTGAACACTGTTATAACCGGGGATGAGACGTGAATCTTTAAGAATTACCTGGAAACAAAGGGGCAGAACGCAGAGTTACCTTCATGGCTCGGCACCCCAAGAAGACTTGCAAGACTTGTATGTGAAAGTCATGCTCATTGCTTTCTTGACACAAAGGCGATAGTGCACAGTGAGGTCCTACCTCCTGGACGCAGTACACGCTCAGTTCTAGAAACAAGGGCTCCAGAACAACTCAGTTACCAATGTCTGCAAAGAGATCAGTGCTTCTAGGAATTGTCATCACAACAGTCTCAGCCCACTCCATCTTCATTGTCACAGAATACCTGATACACGTCATGAAATTCAAGACTTCAGACTACATTGAAGCATTGTAGTACAACAGCCAGTACGACATAGAAATCGTACTGGCAAAAATGTATTGATTCACTGGGGCCATACTTTGAAGAATTTTAAGTTGTTTTACCTATCTGATTAATAAATTTGTTTTTAAAAAATGCACCGTGTTACTCTTGGTACATACCTTGTAGATAGATACAATGTTAGTTCACGAATTTTTAGGACAGTTAGATTAGTGCTCAGTAGTCCCTTCTCATTCTTTTTTGAATTCACATGCTGCCAGAAATGTTTTGGACTTGATGGTATAAATTGTATTTTCTGACATATTGCATGGCAAGATTTTTGAATTTATGTCTCAAGCAAACGAATTGATAATAATTTGTAATTGCATTAAATTCCTTATAATAATAATAATAATAATAATAATAATAATAATAATAATAATAATAATAATAATCACTTAGCTATAGTTAACCAAAATATTTTTAAAAAGTTCAGAGTAGTTTTTGTGACATTCTTCTGTGGCAGTGGAAAGGGTCACAATTAATGCAAAGCTATGCAAAAAGCAATCACATTTCAAAAAAATGTACATATCATTATTTAAAGATCTAATTTTGAGAGAAATTTCATTAACAAAGAAGTAAACTGTTAGGTGCCAGTGCTGTTCACAGACAGATGTTATAAAAAACAAAACAACAATGCTGTTTCAGAATTAGGGACCCCCAAAATGTGTATTTCTGTCAAAATCTCAATATCAATTTATTGTACCAGAGATTTCGAGTCATACGGTAACAAAGGTTTTCTTTAATTGATCACCTTCAACATTGAAACTAGAGCACTCTTTCTTATCATAAACTTTTTCTTAATACTAAATCTTTAAATAATTGTATATCCACTTTTTTCTAACTTGGGTACAGTCATTTCATAATTTGTACAATATGTGTCAATTTGTAGTTTACAAGTAATTTTTTGGGTCATATGAGTTTTATAGTGATGGCAGAAATGTTACTAGGATATGAGGTGCAATATCTTAGTATTAGTTAACCATTACCAATATTACAAGAAATTAAGTGCTGTTGTTGTGCCACTAGTTTTATTTCCATTTTTGTTTTATCATATAATTTTGTAATGAGTTTTTAGTTGATTAATTATAGTATATATATATATATATATATATATATATATATATATATATATATATATATATATATATATATATATATACATATACATATATAATTTTTTTTTTTTTTGTTGGTACACAGTTAACATAAAAAATGTAATGTAACTTATTGCTTATTTTCTGTTCCTCTAGATTATTGAACCTTGTTGTGGCTACCAACCATGAGTGCTATGTTAAGTTGGTCATTGCTGGTCTGGATTATAGTTTGGATGCCATGCCCAGGTTTGTTGTATTGTATATTGAATATTTTTTCAATGAGGTTGCAATAAACAGCTAAAAGGTATAATCACTTTTATAAAATACTAGTGGAACCCAGCAGATGTCCTGCCTCCCATCTCCCTCTTTCTCCTTCCCTCTCCCTCTCTCATATTCATTCTCTTATCCATTTTATTCTTACTTATTTTTTTAATTCAGGTATATAAGTATGAGAATAATGATGAATATTAGTCTTTCCTATTAGACATAGTGAGTTTTGTTCCTCCAAGTGTGCCTGATCTAACCATTACTTTTGTGTTACCCTCACCCCCTCCATCCCTTCGTCCTATTGGTTTATAATTAAAAACTCTGAGATTCTTGCAAACTTCTGATTATGAGCAAAGCGTGACATTCACTTGTTCTACGATGCCCCCTCCACTCAGGGTTACCAACCTATCAAAAGTGAGTGGGTGACAAGGATTTTAGGGATGGAAATGCTTGAAGTAAATAAAATAGATGGAAGTAAATATGATAGATTGATGCATATTTATTACAGGAGAAACGCACTACTAAGACCACATTCAGCAAATGGATCAGATCACAAATGCATATACAGAAGCACTCCTCTTTTACACTTATAAAGGGACCAAGAAAAAAATGGTGTAAATTGTGGGAAAGTGTAAACAGAAGGAAATTCCTTTTGCTCATTTAATAAAATTCTGAAAATCTACTATCCACTTTTATTAAATATGTTCCATTTAAAAAAACAAGAATTACCGTAAAAAAAATTTGTCTAATATTGATGACTTTTGGCTTCTTTTGGTAAATTCTTTCAACTTGCTTTTCGAGTTCATATACTTGCATACAAAAGTTTTGAGATCCGTCAGCATTTGCTTGCATCATTACAGTAAGCGTAAGTTTAGTGTTTTTGCCTCCAAGGCAATTCTCGCATTTAATAGAAAAGAAAAAAAAAAAGAAGGGGGAAAAAAGTCCCATTTCATCTATGTTGAAGATGTCTTGGGTGAATACTTCTTCACAAGGTCCATCAGTTTTCCCTCTTGCCATTCCCTTACACTTTCTCCTGGCATGACATTTCATTCTCCGCATACATTCTTATTAACAATATTGCAACTTTTTTGAATCAATGAAATGATCCATTAGAAGCGGAGGAGTTCTCAGTGAAAAGCTTATAGCATCTTTCAGGGCACATAACAACATGCCACTCACTTACAAACCAACCAATAATTTTTGCAACAATGTAAGAACATCTGCATCACTCAATTTGAACAAAACGTATTATTTAATAATGTATTTTGAGATGCAATTTGGTGAAATGCAATGTATGAGAAAATATCATCCTGCAAATTCCCATTCTGAAACAATAAAAGTTCTTTATGAACTCCATATCATCATCAAACATAGAAAATTGCCACATATAGTTTGAAATACACCGAAAAAATCCATCCTAATATGAGAAAACTAGGCATTGATGGGTTCAAGAGGCAGAGTTGAAGTGAGAAGAATGATCTATCCATTCTGCAGCTGAATCCACAAGCTGCAGTTGATGGTATTGGAGTACTGAGATATATCAAGTATGGGGTACATCATGGTGCATCTTTAAAACTTCAATTAATGAAACTGAACTGTAATGACATCCATTAGTCAAAGTAAAGCAAATGATTTTGCAGGGCTAATGTATAATTTATTGTACTTTACCTCCCTCATTCATACGTTGAATTGAAAACTGAACTGCTGTGGTTAAGATAAAATGGGTAGCACTGGTAGGTAAACAATGTGCATAAAAGTATTTGTTAATTGCAATTTTTTGTTACCATTAAATGACTTATCAATATGGAAATAAAACCAGATTCACAAAAGCTTAGGCCACATTCACTGAGAAATTGTGTCACCAAAGAATTGAAGGTCTAAGTAGATAAATATATTAGTTATTTGGTTTCCTTGTCGAATTATCTTAATTTGTTTGTTTTTGATTTAATTATTTGTGTACTTTGGAATTGAAAATGTTTAGTAGGGGGTTTCGAGTTTGCTGGGTTCAGGGCTTCTGTGCACTCGGAAGTGACAGGAAGAGAAATGTCTCTAGAAGATATATGTAAATATTTTCAAAGCTTCTGGAAATAAAAATTAAATAATTCAAAAAATTATATATGTACAGTTAAATAATGCAAAAATAATTCTATACAAATTTGAAATTGGTAAATTTGACAGTTGTGGAATTTGTGGTTGTAGTTGTAATATTTATTACATTAAAGTGAGTTTTGACTCTGATGGACATTCTTAGGACTAAACAGATTTGATAAACAATTTTGCAAAATGAGGTGGTTCAAAATAAATTGAATTATTAACAAGTTTTTAAAAAGGCATGCCAAAATTCAGTATATGTCATCGAATTCCTACTCACATGAGTAACTTATTTCTTGCCTAAAAAAAGTGTATAGTTCCAATATATTGACAACCTATTAAAACATGCTTTCTATTGTGTATGAAAGTATTAAATGAGATTATTTAATTTATTTGTTCATATTTCTTTCAGAATTATTCTTGGTAAAGTTTTAACCGCAGGAGTGGAAGTGTCTCGCCTGTACGCTACTCAACATATGTTGGTTCTCTTGCGTGCTCAACTTCCAGACTTCCATAAATGGGGCATTGAACTATTAGTTATGCAGCTCTATGATTCTAGTCAAAGTGTTTCCTCTGTTGCTTTGAATGTTCTCTCTGAAGCTGTGGAAGACAAGGTAAAGTTGTTGTTGTGTGTGTGTGTTTTCCTCCAAGGAATTTAGCTAATAAGTGTTCATTAATTATTTAAATGTTGAATATTAATTGAAATAATTGAGAAGCAATGTTTTTATGACAAATGTGAAGTTTTGGAAATTGATGGGCAAAGGAGTAATATCAGATCACTAAGCTAGTTTTCAATTCCTGGAAATTGATCTGAATTTGTTACTTTGTTGAAATTGATCTGAATTTGTGCTAACTACCAAATGAACTGTTTCCTCCGAGTTTTCCTTCTGATTTTTTTGTCTGTATGAAAGTGTAATATTTCTTCATGAATCTTGGGAAATTTGAGGAAGTTTTAGAAAAGATGAGTTGTGATTGAGTTATTATATCCACATGGTGATAAATCTTTTTACAAATTTTTCAATTAAAATTACCTTATTTATTTGAATATAAGATGACTTCTTTATATAACTTAAAAAATTCACAACGAAGGATATAAGTAAACAAATCTCAAGTATATTGCACTAAGTAGCTGAAGTACTCTGCTTTATCCAGATACTTATTATATCATCTGTTGGACCAGAAAATGAATGAATTCTATGTATAGTATTCCCCCTACTTCACCCTATCTCACTCCACCCTAACCCACCTTACTCTGCCTCTCTCTGCAACTCCTGCTTCCATCGTGCTCTGCCGTGTTTGCTATGATCATTGTTATGAGCAGCTAGATACAATATTGTGTACTTCCTGCAAACTTATAATAAAAAGGTTGGCCTTTAAATACTCAAAACCTAATTGTGATATTAATGTAAATCAAAATGTTTCGTTGCAAACATTATTGGCTTAAGGAACGATGGATTCACTTTAAAGGATTGTCTCACCATTTTTGAGATATTCACAAAAAAATGAAAGGATGCATATTTCAATGTACTTAAAGACATTTGAGATTGTTTTATGAAATCTCAAGAAAACAGTAACTTTCCTCTTGCTTTGAAGGTCGCAAAAGGTGAAGGTTTAATTGTGTACCAAATTACATTAATGTCGGAATAAAACTGTAGATTTGTATTTTGAAAAAATTAACTATTACACTGGACTACAAAACTTTTTTTCTTTAACAAGAACAAAACACTGTTTCTGGAAGATAGTTAACCTATGAATTCAGATCTAATTTCAGAATTTCTGTATAGATTTCAGTTTTCATGTGATAATGGTTTTTGTAATTGCTGTCTCCCTATGTATTGTATGTATCTGGCAAAATGACATCAGATATCATCTAATAACAACAGATCCACATGTACACAGTAAGAAACAGATCTCAAATTGTACTACATCAGAGCTTTACATGTCGAAAAATAAGATAATCTCCAATTTTTAGAGGTTGAAAATAATGTGGGGAAAAAAATACTTGTCTTATATTAAGGTAAAAGTGGTCTCTCAGATGTTTCATATAATGTAATCATGCCTTTGCCTTCTATTAAAGGAGAGTTGAAATTAAAGTAAAAATTGTGAATTGACAATTTTTTAACCTGCAATTATCTTCTTTCCTGCAGGCGTGTCTGGAATCTCTCATCAGCCTACGACCTTCTGTACTCCATTTGGGAGACAAGGGATTGCTGTTACTTATCTCCTTTCTATCAACAACTACAGGGTTTTCTTTCTTACAAGATGCTGGTTTTGTAGCTACACAATTGGAACGTTGGGCTACAAACTTCAATTACAGGTTACAAGATACTCTAATTACTCTAACTAATTGTAATTGTTTATTGAAGTATACACATGTAATTCACAGGGTGGGGAAATGTTAACTAATTATTGATGTGCTGTAAAACTTCCTAAAATTAAAGTTTTGAAAATTCATGAAATTATTTTCTTACCAAAATGTGAAACAATTTTATGTTGAATTTGTATGTTAACAAATTTAGCATGAAAAGAACAATTTTTTTATTAATGTAAATGTACAATTTTATGAATTGAACATGAAATCATTAGTGTAAAGTGAAGTATGTAATTAATTTTCCAGGAAAGATTTTATCTTATTAATTGTTTTAAAGATTTTTCCCCCTCATCTTAAATTATATTGAGGCATATTACCTTGAATGGATTCACTTTAATTAGAACATTTGTGGCATTATCACACAAACATTTTATTACTTTTTTTCAGGTATGTGCGCATTGTGGAAGGAGAACTTCATGACTCCCTAACTTTGCACCAGCGTGGGGAAGATGGTCGTTATAGTCAGCGAATTACTTCAGCTCGTCATTATGTGAAAGATGTGCTTGTACCACCTCATCTTTATGGACAACTTGCACAACACAGTGCTGGTATTGCAGCTTTGAAGCAAGATCCATATCTTCCTAAATTTTTTCAGGTGAATGAAAATTGAGATATGTTTGCTTGTAGCTGCAATGAGATTATGTGATTGATTTACTTTATTAATTTTTTAATTTCTGAGAATGAGAGAAGTGATTGTATTGAGATTATTAGTCATCATTCAGTCTTTTAAATGGAACTCTAAAGTATAATTTGGTTATATTCCAATTCTTTGTAGATTGTTCATGATGGTATATGTGATAAAGAATCGGAGGTACTGCAATTGAAAACCGCTTTATGGGCAGTCGGCCATATTGGCACTTCGGATGCAGGTGTGGCTTTGTTGGAACAAGCCGATGTTTTGCAACATGTTGTACATCTGGCTGAAGAGTGTGCAGAATTTGCCGCCCGAGCCACGGCTTTTTATGCTCTTGGACTTATAGCTACAACATCAGCTGGAGCTGATTCCCTCTCCCAATTGGGTATGTTTATTATAATTTACATTTTATTTATTTATTTTTATCATTAAATTTTTGTTAAAATGAAGCTTTATAAAAAAGTCGCATATTGTCACCAAGTTAATTCACATTATTGTTTGTAAAAGATCTTTAAATGAAAATGAAAGAATCTCAGAATGTTAATTAAAGAAAATAGAGTATTTTAACAAGTTTTTCTTTGTAGGGTGGCTAAGTGTGCGGCATGATCGGCATGAACAATGGCCAGTCATTGCTGGTAACCCAGAGCCTGAACATCTCCCTGCAAAACCAGACTTTGAGGTGGATGATTCTGTGTCCTTATCCAGTGGCGTAGGCGGTGCAGCTGTAATTGAATCCTGGGATCTGGAACCCGGAGGGGAAACTTCGGATGGACGCATTTTCTACATGCCAGGTGATGAAGAGAGCGGCAACGAAGATGAGGGCATGCTTCTGGATGAAAGTAGTCTCACTGCCCAGTGGACTCCAGACATGGGATCAAGCAGTGGAGGCAAAAGTGGAGTTGAAATCGCCCATCAGCCTTCTCAAAGCCATCGGAAGTCAGCTACTCTGCCCCATTGGCGTCCAGGAGTGCCTACCCCTCGTCATACTCGATCATTGAGTGAAAGCAAGCAGTTACCCCCTCAGATTATTGTGGGAGGAGATTCTCCAATGGTGGGAGACTGGGGTCCTCAGGTTGTTAGGGGAAGGTGAGCGTACTTGCTTTTATACATCTGAGTCAGAAACCTACATCGCTAATCGAGTGTGGTGTGTATGTTGTGATGTGTATTGAAGTAGTTACTTCAATGTGCAGGGGTCGGGAACCTTTCACTGGAGGATGTTCGACTGTTGGAAATACATTAGTACCAAAACCAGAAGAGATGAAAAGTCGTAGTAATTCTTGCACTGACAGCAGTGGTGTGAGTTCCTGTGACTCTGGTGCTGGTCGCCATGCACCAAGGTATATGGCACTGATGAATTTCTAACTTACCATGTGTAAATTTTTCACTCGACAAAAATTCAGAAATCCATGGGTACTGTAAATATAGTGAGAGAGCATAAAGATGTAGAAAATTTACTTAAAACACTTCGGAACCACCCAGAACCAACTGGCGACTTAAATAATGGGGGGAAATGCCAAAATATCAACGCTCTGCTTGAGAGAATTTGTAGCCAAGAAAGAAAGACTGGGGAATTCTTCACCATTAAGTACAAACTTTTTTCTCAGTCTTATAAGTGGTGAATAACAGATAATCCTGTTAATGCTCCTTTTTTTGTGAGGGGGGTACTAAAACAGTTACCGTACTTACTCGATTATAAGCCAGCCCAAAATAATAATGGATGAAATAACGAAAAAAAGGAATCTTCTTTATTTAAACATAAGACACACATTTGATGCTTAACACCCTCAGACCACTGAATTCTATACTTTTTAGAGATCATTGACTCAGATGCTGTCATCAGATGACTTGGATTCGTCATTTGACTCTCTGTCACTTTTGTCCATGAAAAGGAAGTCATCTTCGCTGCCGTCAAAGGCATATGAGATTAAACACTTTTCAAAATCACACGCTTGTGATAGACTAGCCCAAGATCACTCAAAAGAATGACTGCTGGGCTTGGTCCTGGGCTTGGTGGCCGGAACCGTGTGCCTGTCATGAGTAAGGCAACACCGCTTTACCCCTGTCACTCAGAATTTTAATCAGACAATTATATATTTCGAATTAATACATGTGGTGACTTCATGCAGGTTTTATCCATACTTTCCACCGTGTGAGCTGTGTGGCCAACAAAAAATAGATATCTTTACGGATGTTTGGTGACAGCTACATTATAGCAACACGAGGATACCGATTCTAAGCTGAGGGTCAGTTTTTGAAATACAAAATAAGGCGAAAAAGTTCGGCTTACAATCGGGTAAATACGGTATTCACTTTTATGTTTTGCTACGTAAAATTTCCATCCTTCTGCAACAGTACTGACATTGTGACAACACTAAGTGTGACTAGATATAAGATGATTGGTCCTCAGATTAAGCCGTTTGGCAATCTTTGATAAGTATCGTAAAAGATAAATCCAAAATAGGTTGTAAGGTTTTTGAAACATTGAAAATTAGTATACCAAGACTCAAATTATCATTTTTATTGATCAACAAACTTGTTATTGAGTTTTGCTCATTTTGTACCCTTCAAAATTTGGCTCCTTGGTCCCCGGCTCCTTGGTCTAACAACAATCTAACAACAAATGATCTAACATTACATCATTACATTAACTTCCATGTTGGTGTCAATGTTACTTGCTTCTGCTAATTCTAATTTTTTTTTTTTTTTTTTTTTGAGGCAGCTGTTTTACCTTTTAATCTACCAATCGTTTAATCTCTTTCAATACTTTTGTATCAATGTTAAAATAATTTGAGTTTTGTTGACTATGGTCATAATTTGTAGAAATAATGTCTTCTTTATTTAGTAAATGTATGACATGAACATCATGTTTTGGTTGAAGGTGATGTTTAGAAAGTAAACATAAAAAACCTTGCCTATTGACCTTCAAATAAGATAAAGTTAAATTTAATTTGCATTGCCAAACATTCCGTTTTTTACAAGCAAAAAAACAACAACATATTTTTAATTATCAAATTATTTCTTCTTTCTGGGCAAGCATCTGATAACTTTGTAACTGCAGGTTTATTATTTTTTAATTTGAATTTAGCACCATTTGTGTTTATTGAAATATGTTTTGAATTTAGGCAAATTCAGTTGCATAATGCATATTGTTTCAGTGAACGTTTACCACCAACATTAAGCCCAATTCCAAGTTCAGCATCTTTGCACACTCTGCAGACAAATACAATGATACGCCGTGCTAGTCAAATCAGCCAAAGGAAATTGTCTGCTTCAACTCACGGTCAGTCTATATTATTTATGAATTGCATTTTGTGGTAATTACTTACCTTAAACTAATCAATATTTTTTCCTTCCCAGGAAGTGTAACTTCAGAAGGGACTCATTCATCACCATCAGATACAATTGTCGGTGCAAGTTCAATGTCGAGGCTTAGTCAACAAGATTTATTGGGTTATGCCACGCTTCGATCTCTTCATCGGCATAGGAGACCCTTGCTAAGCGATTCAAGTAGTAGCAAAGGGGACACTATGCTTGCCTTTGATGACTCATTTCCTTTATCCCTAAGCATAACAGGGATAGGAGCTAGCTCACCAGCTTCCTCAAGAGGACTGAAAGTTCAGAGCTTAGACAGACATTTTTCACATCCTGCGTAAGTTCATTAATTTAACTTGTTAAAATATGTCTCTAAATTATTTTTGAGGCTGATGTTTTTTTCTTTTCCTATTTCAAATTTGTTGAATAAAATATCTACCTTGCCTTTTTTTTTTGGACTTGTTAAAATGAAAGTTACTCAATAGATCTGTAATCATTCTAAGTTTCAGTGCTTTTTCAAACAAACCATTTCCAAGATATAAAATGTTTACTTTTCAAAAACACCTTTATTTTCTCAATTCCTGGAAAGATATGAACCTCAACTTCAGTAATATAAATTGGCATAGACATCTTTTTAGTAAATCAAAATATTCAATCTTTGTAGTGCATTTATACAAAACAGAGAAGTGATGATAAGTGGTTAAAATATGGTCTACAGGTAAAATGTTCTTTTGAGGGGCTGGCAATATACCTTTTGCGAGAACTAGATAAAAGTTTTGTGCATGTAGCACTAAATTACAACTTGTAGTATTTGGATAATGGTCTTGGGAGAGTATTTACTTTGTTGTTGTGGATTTTTCTGTCACAATTTTTCACCCAATATGTTGAATTGCTAAGAATTTATGAATATTAATCTTAAAAAAATGCTTTCCAGTGCTTTAAACATTTATATGCCATAGGTTTCTTGGTTATTTTTTAAAAGCATTGTTTTGATATTTATTTGTGTTACTATCAATCATATTAATTTACTTTGAAAATCAATTTTTAATTTTTTATGCATCCTTTCCAAATTATATAGTGGAATATAGTCTGCGGACAGGTTCAGAGATATAGGAAAACCCCATATTTATGTCCCCACATTTTACGTTTACCTGCCTTTTACATAATTTTTTGTTGGACCCGTCCAGCCTGTATTTACAATACATTCTTTTCCCGCAAATTACAAGTTAACATAGAGAGTGTTTCCCGTTATTTATCTCATTTTTTCTCTTTATTTTTTTACTTTCTCGCAGTCATCATATATTTTCAGTGTTCCTGTAGTTGCTTACTTTAGTTGATTGATATTAATTTAATTGTGTTGTATGATTATTTTTAGGTTGGGTGAGTTGGAGGGTAGGGTGAATCCACTGTTGCAAGAAGGAAGCAATTCTCTTCCATTGGAAGTAGGTGTGTATCTTAAAAGCTATTCTCTAAACAGTCTGTCATCAGGTTCATTTAGTATTTTTTTCTTGTTCATTCACTACAAAAATGTGTTAATACTTGTGACCTGTAGTAGCAAAAACTGCTTATCTATTGAGTGGCTTCTTTCAAGACTAATAAAATCATGATTTTCTGTGTTTGCAACCTCTACAACCCAGTTCAGATCTTTGGATGACAACTGAGTTCTCACAGTTCGTTCTGTAATTCAGCGTTCTCAAAATTGTCTTCTCCTGTCCTCTTCCTCCCAATGTTTAGAAGTATCATCAAGAATCCATTTAATTTGATAATGAGAGAGTTCTCTTTTATGATATTTTATATTTTTGTAAAAGTTAAAAATGACTAGTGTTCTGAGTATGGAAATAAATGCAAATAAGCACCACCACAGCTACTTCGATTGAATTGGTTTGGAATATTTCAAGTTATAGCTTAGGTATTAGTAGGGCTACGGTTATGAGATCGTCAGATAGAAAATAGAGTACATACCTTATATTTAAGGTAAAAATAGCGGTTCTGTATTATATTTGCATATACATTGCCACATTATTTCTAACTACTCTGCTATATTATACTACCTCATAAACCTACATTAGTGTTTTCAATCAGAAAAAAAATGTTCTGCATCGAGATTCGAAGTCAGGTCCTCCAAGTTAACTCCCCGTCAGCCATTCCAC
The DNA here is from genome assembly GCA_038098605.1 of Gryllus longicercus. Taxonomy (NCBI): domain Eukaryota; kingdom Metazoa; phylum Arthropoda; class Insecta; order Orthoptera; family Gryllidae; genus Gryllus; species Gryllus longicercus. Next base: position 937,313 of record JAZDUA010000269.1, on the reverse strand, counting down.
CAGGCTACAGAAGTACTGTGTAGTTCCAATGCGGGTTAACACTTAAAGTGTAATTGCCTCAATGCAGTATTTTTAATACAATTTTCAAAAAATTGAAAATTGAACACATTTTCAATATTGTAGTTGTAGCAAGATGCCCCCCTAGATGCCACTTTTGCAATTTTTGAAAAGTTGTGGATTTCAATGAACATGAGACCTGCATAATTTTCATAAGCATCTTTTATGCTACCCTAGGACAAAGTTTAATCAGAAAAATTGTAGCCATTTTTGAGAACATTTTGATGTTTGTTGAAGGGTGGGGGGAGAGGAGGGCGATGGCGGCAAAGCTGAAACTCCCGTTCAAACCAGGGGGCGAAAGCTCCCTTAGTCTCTTCAATGTGGCGTGGTGGCGACACACTAGGTGACTTGCCGCAACCAGCGGGAAATTAAATTAATTTTTTTCACAGCATGGTGTGTTCAAGTTGGGTGGGAATTACTAGCTCACACAAGGAGCGCCCAGCTTGGTGAGAAATTAATTGTCTACAGTCTGCTCCGGCACAAATGTGTTAACATGTGTAACCCCTAATATCTTAATTTCAATGAGGTAACATGCCTCTAATTGTATTGAAACATGTTTCACGAATTTATTTTCCCCGTCAAACAGATGTGGGAAGCAAGGATGGGTTCAGATTTCCACATGTCCTAATTCTCACATGAGTATGTTAGTCTCTTATATTGGAGGAATAGAATACTGCAGGGAAAGGAAAATGTCCTCAGAGAACACTTTTGAAATTGAACAGATGTATCTCCAAGGGTGAAATATGTTCTTAAATGATGTTTCAATGATTAGTAGTTTTTTGTTTCAGTTGTTTGGTCATATTTCAGTCCATCAGTCTTGTAAATAAATTTGTATGAAATGTTTATTTGATGATTCTTGTTTTATTTTATTTTATAGGAACTAAAACAAGAAATGAACCTGGTCATCCATGCTACCTAGGAATATGTTTGCCCAGAGATATTATGGTCATTTATCGTTGTGACAATTCATCACGCCCTGCTGCCTCAAGTCGTCGACGAGGTTCCACTTCCTTCAGTGAATTAGAACAGCTACCCGAAGTTGGTATGTATTTTTATAGCATGGTAGACTTTCATGGTCAGAGTCAATAACAGTGTGTTTCCAGGCTGGTAGTCTGTGATTCACTAGGTGGTTAAAATCCAAATGTTTCGTCCACAACTCTGGTGAACATCTTCAGTGGTGACAGGGTCTTGGATGCAGTTTACGGAGTGGTGGCTCACAGGCAACATGCACCAGCAAGCCAGCTTGGTGCTGTCCCAGATACTGCATCCGAGACCCTGCTGCCATAGATGATGTCCACTGCAGTTGTGGACAAAATGTTTGATATTTTAACGCCAACTGGACCATAGCCTACTAACTTGGAAACTCCCTCTGTTATTGGTAAGTATAGTTGAAATGTAAAATTTGGTCATTTGAACTCCAAAGTTTCATTTCATAATTTTTTGCTACAGGGCATGAAATAGAACCATCATCATCTTCTGATTCTGAAGACTATGATATCATTCCTTCACAACAGACATTGGGTTCAAGAAAAGATAACCGTTTGCATGCTGCATCTTTGTGTATGGTGTGTTCCCGATTTCACTCGAGTCGTAAAATCTCTGTTGGCTCTTCTCGGCATCGAACTGGTATGACCCTTAAAGATCTTTATTATTTAAGCTGGTGACTGGATTGACTTGGCCTATTTAAGCATGTTAAGCTTTCTTACGCGAATTAAAGTAACAGTGAAATCTCTCAATATTGATCTGCACTGAATGTTTTGTTTATTTTTCTTAACACAAATGTTTTATGGGAGGTATAAATTGAAGAGATAATTGAAATAAAAACTTATTCACAATCATTGGGTGTAGTAGTTTTTTCTTAATTGTATTAAAGTTTTACTGTTACATTAGACTTATGTGTAGAACAAGTAAGTACATTATACTTGTTTGTAAAATACATGAATGCCTTATACTTATTTACGTACTTACATGTTGTATAATGTCTTTAATACTGAATAACATACAGAATAATATAACTAGAAATAACAGGAGTATATGGTGTAATCATGAAGAAATTAAATTTAAAAGAATAAAAAAGAAACTTAACCAAGCTTTAATGTTCATAGCACTCCAATGATATGTTAATAGAAAGGGGCATGAAGAGGTGAGTCAGTCCACCATTTCCTCTTGGGGGAAGTAGAGGTCTCTCGTTTTCCTTTCTACATCTTCCAGCTTCTTCCTGTTCATTTCAGGTCATCTTTATTCTTTTATCACCCTATTTTTCTTCCTCTTTGAACATCTTTGTTTGCTGAACATTCACTCATGTTTGGCTGTGTCGAACAGCATGGGTGGCCTGGGGGTTGAGGGGTCTGTGGGTGCTCACTCATATAGCACTTTGCCAGAGTGTAACTGTCCATTGTGTGAACCCCAGCGAGATCTGATGACTTGAGTGTTAGTACGTACTGCAAGTTCCAAACATTACCTTTGGCCTCAACTTCTAGACAGGTGGTCGAGAGCTTACCCTCTTTGATCGATCAGCTCGGATTCGGTCTTTGAAATCCAAGGTGCTCAGGCTGAGCCACGGCACAGCAGCCCTGTCATCCCCCCACTACATCACTGTGTCAACACTGTCTCCCCTGGGATGTGTCCCTTTATACTACATGGAACCTAGACAAATCTTACCCTCTTCTGGAAGGAAGAGGCGATATTATGAAAGACCTGTCTACAAAAATAGTTTTTCCTTCAAGAAGATGACAGACTAAAGAAACCATGTTTTCTCCTTATGACATGTGCTGAGGGTGGGAAAGCATTTAAAAGTATATGTGCAGTGTGTCTTGCACAAGCTACACGGGATACATTTGGGAGGCTCTGACTGGTTGTCTGATAAGGGTATGATACCATTATCTTCGAAGCATCCACAAGATCATTGTAACAGTCACCGAGTTCAGCATAACATGCCCAAATATTTATTTATCATCTTCATCTATTCAGACACTATAAGGAATTAATTTTATATCATGTGTATCGCCTTTGCCTGTCCTGCTCTGTCTTATGTGAAACTATCCATATCCACCCCTACTCACCTTACTTTGTTTTGTTCATTACAATCACCATTGCTTTAAACCTGAAAATTTCTTACCAATTCATAAATGTAGTGGAAACAAGCATTGAAGAACACAAATTCAACTTCAGACTGCACTGACTTCCAAACTACATAAAAGCTTTTATCTTGAAATTGCTGTTGGTGAATTTAGCATTTAAAGGAAATGTCCTATTTTAAAAGCTGTCTTTTTTAATTTTGTAGACACTGAGAGCAGCCAAGGGGGTTTGGAGAGTCCAATACTTTGTCCGCCTCGTCGGTACAAATCACAAAGCTTCAGCAGTGGAGGTGCAGAAACTCTGGCTTGGAACACTCCAACAGAAAGCTTGGCATCAAGCAATAGCCCAAGTAATTTTGGTTAGTAATCTGTGTTAAAAAAAATTGTTTTGTTTCAAAAAACAAAAATATTTATTGATGTTCATTTCTTACTGTATTTTCACCATTTCTTAAATACCTCTTAAATGCTTTTTTCGTCAGTGAGATTATTTTTTTACTTTTATGAATAATAAGCTCAGTGGATTTTGAAGGTCTACAGAGTTATGTAGCTTTGAGGTTCTATAGTACTTATTAATTCAGTCATATCTAGATAAACTATTCCAACATGCATATCATAGATGTAATAGTTTGCTGCTTTTTTCCCCCCCTTTCCAATTTTTCCTTCCATTCCCGTCATTTTGTGAAATGTTTCCCTCTCCATTATGTGAGATTTAATCATGAATGCGTTAATAATTACATTTTCTTATCGATTTTCACACATATTTGTTTTACTCATTTGTGAAGGACAAATTGCTGATGAAGCCCGTCATGCTACAAGTCAAAAGCTGCTACGTCGTGAAATTTTGAAACACGTAAATCGTATGAGTAATCCAGTATGGGCAAAACTGTCCAAACAAGCTCTAATTCAGTAAGTATATTCTCCATAGATTGTCTGTATTGGTTTTTTATATTCAAGTAATTTCATTTTATTTTGTGTGCAGGTTAAAACAGAAGAATCCCAGTGTTTTCCAAGATGTTTGTCTTTACTCTGCTGTATCACAGAGATTAGCTTCATGTTCATACAGATATGTTGCTCGACGTTTTATCCAAGAACTTTTCCTGGACCTGAATGTAGATGTGGTATGTGTGTGTGTGCTATTTAATTTCTTTCACATTTCCTATTCTGAAAAACTGTACAAAATGTTTCTCTTTTTAATTTCAGTTGTATGAAGAAAGCAATAACATTTTACAAAATCAGCAGCAAAAATCCTCTGCAAATTCAGAGGGAAGTTTTGTTACAGCAGCATCCAAAGTGACTACAGATTTAGTAGCTGGAAACCACGATTCTCTTTCAAACATTTCAAGTACACTTCCATCATCAACAATTTCTGCATTGTCTATTAAGCTAGCAAGCCTTACTCCATCTTCAGACAATATTCCTGCAGAGAATATTTCAAAAGAAACACCTATAGCCGTATCACCCCCCAAAGAACTTGTTCCCAATGGCTCCGAAGAGTATAATTCAAGTGGTGTTGGAAAACCATCAGGGTCAGACCCTGTTCCAATAGCTGCCCCTGCTAAACAATTAGCCATCTCCACTGGATACATGATGCGTTCTCCCCCTTTAGAAGTTGTGAAAGAAGAACCTGCTGTTTCAGTTTCAAGTTCAGAACAACAGTCTCCTCTAGATACCAGTAGCATTATGTCAAATGGGCAAGTGGATGAAGAAAACGTGGCTTTTCTTAATCAAAAATTTGACGATATCCCTATGATAGATGAAATGCATACTAATACCGAAGTGACTAAAAGGAAACAAGCATTAGATAGTGAAAAGGAAGTGATTGTTCCTAAAGTGGTTCGGTGTACTGAAGCCCCATTTCAAGATACAACAAACACTCCTTGTTTTTCTGATTCTTCAGAAGTGAGAACTATGCTAGTCAATCAAGATTCCTCAAACCTGAGAGGAAATGTGCCTTCAGTTAAGGAAGGTACTGCACGTGTTCCTTCTTTTCAGAGAGGAGATGTGTTGATTAATGCAATAACTGAGCACACTTCTTATGTTCCTGCTGACTTGCTGGTCAAGTCATCTGCTATTGGTTCAAGTGATAAAACATACAAGCAAACAAAAAGTAATCATGCTGGGCATGTTACTTCAAGTGCTGGAGGAAGCAATACCAAAGGTATGACTGATAGCATTCAAACTAATATAACATCTACCAGTATTCGTAAATGCCCAATATCGCAAACTCCTCACATGTCTGCAGTGAGCAAAGCATCAACTTCTGGTTGCAAAGAACAGAGTAAAACTATTTCAACTCATATTTCTGCTTCAGTAAGACAAAGAAAAGTAGCCACAACTTCAGCACCAGATATAACATCATTACAGACAACAGGGAGTGTTGCGTTTTCAAGAAGTTCAAATGTTCCTAACCTTGATCAAAAAGTCTCAAAAGATAAACGGTGAAAATGGTATTGCTTCCTAGACAAAATGTTTAAAGTTAGTATTAAGGATTATAAATAAATAAGATAAAAACAATTAAGTTGGGTGTTGTGATGCCATGAAGCTTTACATTTACAATAGAATTTGGTACTTTGTGAGAATGAAAAAATGTGTATCTGTATAATTTTTGTTTAAACAAATATTGTAACTAAATTTAAAAGTAGTTGTCATCCATGTATTTCACATTTTGTAAAATTGGCCTTGTTACTAATGTAACTTAAAAATTATTAGTGTATTGTACTGTTTATGTCTGAAAAAAACAGTTCATCAAATTGTTATATACGCAGGGTCCCCATTTGTTACCTTGTATGAATATCATGGAAAAGTGTTGTTTATAATTGTATTGACTTTTCGTATTAAGAAAAAATAAAATGAATGAGCATTGTGTTCAAGTGGATTGTTCATGTCAAAGAGACTGAAACAAAATGTTAAAATAAAATTTAATGGATTCAAATTTTTCTTTTGTTGTTGTATTTTTTGGACACCAAATGTGTTATCATAATAATTAATCAATATCATTTTTTTAATGTTGATTGATATCAGAGATTAAGAACTACATTTGACTCACTTGTAGTTTCAAGGACAAAGATAAAGCTTTTACCTAACCTCAACAGGACAAGCATTACATTGCCTCAAATAGAGTCAAGAAGTCAGAAAGAATTGGTTTAGGAATTTTACAGTAGTAATTGTTTTTAAAAGCTCTGTAATCACCTAATTAGATTTATAGACAATGATTAAAAACAAAAAATTCATATTATCCAAACATTTTCATGGTGAACCTGAAGAAAACAACTTCTCTTTAATTGAGGAGTTACTACCTGCCATCAAAGATGAAGGTTTCATTTCAGATTCAATAATACATTGATGAAGGGATTAATTTATGAAAGTCAGTACATTTATATGTATTTTTTTCACAGAGATATTGTGTGAAGCTTTGTGGTATAGTGTTGACCCTTATATGAGGTTTGTGGGAATATTTCAGATAATTTAACTTGATTTACTGACATAATTGTAACAAAAAGTTATTACTCTAAATGTGTTCAAGGATATATACTGCTCGTTACCCTGTTGGAATCACCATGATTGGCCTTCAAGTAGCAAAGTAAGATGCAAGTTTGTTTGATTTTTTTTGTGTATGCTGCCTAAGTATAGAATTTAACATTACCAACCTTTTTTTTGCCACCCCCAAGAGTGATTGAAAGTAAACACAATAACTATCAAGTTGGAGACCTTGTGGTGGGCTTCTTTGGGTGGCAGACACACACCATTGTTGATATTTCCCAACCACCTCCTCCAGGACACTTGAAGCCTTACAAAATACCAAATTTTGGGGATCTTCCACTCTCTCTGGCTTTAGGAGTTCTGGGGAGACCAGGGTAAGAATAAAAATGTAATAATTAATAATCTGTTGGATATAGCAAATTGTTCATTAATAAGTGTAAATCTGATTGAAGAAATTCAGCGTATTTTGGCTTTTTGGAAATTTGTCAACCCAAGAAGGGAGAAGTGGTTGTAGTATCTGGGGCCGCTGGTGCTGTGGGTAGTCATGTGGGCCAAATTGCCCGAATAAAAGGTCATTATATCAATCATTTTATTTCATTTACATTTTATACTGAACAGTTTTGTATGAAGCCAGTGTTATGTTTTAGGTTGCAAAGTGATTGGATTTGCTGGTTCTGATGAGAAAGTTAAATGGCTGATAAAAGATCTTGGTTTTGATCATGCATTCAATTACAAGACGTATGACATTGAATCTGCCTTGAAGGAAGCAGCCCCTGAGGGGATTGACTGTTATTTTGACAATGTTTGTAAATTTGCTCTCATTTGCCTTTCTAATATTGGTTACTGGAATAATTCATCTTGTGAATTTGGCATAAGTTAATTTGTGGCAAAATTTTAATTTTCTGATATTCATCTGAATTTTATGCATTAGGTGGGTGGAGAAATAAGCAGCAAGGTTATCAATCATATGAACACTCATGGACGAATTGCAGTATGTGGTTCCATATCATCATATAACATGGATAACGAAAAACCCCAAGGTAAAAATTGAAATAAACACCTTAGTTCATATTTTTCCATTTACTTTCTTTCCAAGTGTGTTGAAGGGGGCTGAGGGGTTATACACTGAAATTTCTTCTTATTTTTGATTTTATTAGCAACAACTAGGACTTTTTTCTCAACATTCACAACTCTTTTCACAACTCTCCTTCAACTTTTCACAACTCTCCTTCATGAGAATCAGATTATAATAAATCATATACCATTGCATAAGAGTAGCATTTTAATTACTAATATAGTATTTTCACTATCAACTCAGCAAAATTCTCTCTTACAGCATCAGTAATTCAGCCCGCTATTGTTGGAAATCAGTTGAAAATGGAAGGGTTTATAGTTGCACGTTGGTTGGATCGTTTCATGGAAGGCATTATGCAAAATTACGAATGGGTAAAAATGGTAAGTGTTTTCAGGATATTAAAGGATTATTAATAATTTTGTAACTGATGGGATGTGTTATTTCTTTTGCAGGGTAAACTGAAGTATTTTGAAACAATTACTGAAGGTTTTGAGAATCTGCCTAGAGCATTTATAGACATGATGAAAGGCTGTAATTTTGGAAAGGCAGTAGTTAGAGCATAGTTTTCAAATCTATGAAATCTTAATGAAATTAGATATGTATGCAATTATTATAATTTAATTGCTGCAATGAAAATAATAGTTTTTACTCTGAAATGGTTTTCTTTCCTTACTCACAATATTCAATGTGCCTCTTAATTTCTTTCTTCTCAAATGTTCATATTCTGTTAATTTCAATGTTGCTTATCAACAACTTGGCCCACAACACTTGCCATTACAAAATCCAAATAAATTGTTCTTTTATTTCATATAGTTCCATGCTTTGAATCATTCATAGCTAATGGAATTTGTGATTTAGCTGAATTCTATGAAATTCTGAGCTGCTGAATATTAATGGTAGATTTAAAATTAAAAGGATGAATTGGCAATAAATGCCACAAAAGAAATTTAATTTATTGGCACACTAGGAAGATATGAATTCTGTCAGAATTGCCTTGTTGCATTGTGTGATTTGTGGCATAAGATGCGCTCAGCAAAAAAATGTAACTATAATTATATGGTATTACATATGGGTTTATTTGTGTATATAAGGATGGCGTTGAACATCCTCAGTATGTAATTTACTATGTAGTATTCAGCAATTTGTGCGGGAAATCATTTTCAGCACTTGTTGCGGTATACGTTGTGCACTTTCTAATATTCCCCCAAGTTTAGGGAATCGGGTAAGAAATGCAAGCTCGTTTTTCTCACTAATTTTTCTTGGCTCCTTGTTGAATTTAAATTTCAACTTGTAATATAAAGTAGGTAAAAATCGTATATTGCATTTCCTTGACCTAATCTTTAAAAAACAAAAATTTCAAGAAGCGTTAAAAAAATCATAAATAACATAAAATTGTAAAGACATCCAAACATCTGTCGATGAAAGTCCCTGTTAAGCGTGTATCCGCCTGAGACAAGATTACTGAGTGCTCGTCATCAAAGCCTCGACTACTCGCACATTCGGATACTCGCTTGAGGCAAGCAACTAGCACCCCTAGCAGGGCTCAGGATTGCCATTGGGAAGGAAACTCACCCATTTGGACACAATGCCTGAAAATTAGATAATCTAATATCACCTTGGCTCTCTTGACATGGAATATGAATGGTTTCTCCTCGCGATGGGGCGATCTAAAACTGTTGTCCCATTACAGTCCTCTGATGATCTGTTTACAAGAATAATTAATAAGAATAACAATTATCTCTTGTCTCTTCTCGGATTTTCCCCTTATAGGTTCAATGTTGATGCTTCATGCTCAAAGTGAAGTTGCTGCTTTCGCAACTACAGAGGCACTTCAGACCGAGTTTCAAACTGTGTGCAGGTGTATCTCCAATTTCTCTCACTCATTATCTGTAACATTTATATCTGTCTAGGACAGAGTGCATCAACCGATGACCTTTTGGGTTGGATTAACCACCTGCCCTCGCCGTTCTTGATAGTCGGGGTGTAAACGATCAGTCTTCTCTGGGGCTCTTCCCACACTTGTCCAAGAGGCAGCATATTGGAAACGGTAATAGTCACCACTTGCAATAAAGAAACCATAAATAGTACAATATCAGATATTTCAAATTGGTTCCGTAATAACAAATTAATATAAAATGAAAAGAAAACTGTTTCAATGCAGTTTTCCATTTCAAAAAAATATCTCTCTATCACATTGAAAGTTAACGGTGTGCCATTGACTGATGTTAAGGTAACAAAATTTTTAGGTCTTTCAATTCAGTCAAACCTTAAATGGAATGTCCACTTAAATGAATTGATCACTAAATTAAGTTCTTTATGCTATGCTTTCAGAATTCTTTCAAATTCAGTCAGCCTCCACACTGCTCGTTGTGTATAATTCGCGAATATTCATTCCCGCCTGAGATTTTGCATAACATTCTGGGGAAATCCATCTTAGAGCTACCAGACTTTTGATTACAAAAAAGAATTGTTTGAATAATTAGCAAATCCCACCCACGTGATTCAGATAACCTCTCTTTATTAATCTATGTATTTTACTATTACCTTGTCTCTTGATATATTTTCAGCAAACGCTGATGTCTATAACTACAACACTCGACGTAGTAATCATATTCATCAGGTGACAGTATCAACAGACCAATACAAAAAATTCACATACAATACATGTACATTATGTTACAACACCTCACCAGATGACATTAAACGATTAAATTTGATACAAAAGTTCATCCCAAGTAAAATCTTTTCTGCTGCACAATGTTTCAATACAAATAGAGACTATACCGAGCATGCAAAAGGAAAGTAATATTAATATTAATGACATTTAGTGTATTATTTACCATGTGGATTGTATAATTCTAAAGAACCTGTAACAAGTATTGTACCTCAACTTCTGTAAGACCCCTATCTCGATCAGGTTGTCGTCCAGTTTCCCTGATCCTTGAGCAAATGCTGAGATGGCTCCTTGTTTTGCTTCTGGACTATAACTTCAAATAAACTTCTTCCCCTAGCAGACCACACACAGATTGTAACTGTTTTTGACATAAATAAAAAATAACTAAATATCACTGTTCCCATGCTGCTGGTCCTAGCCAAGCTCCCAGTCCACTTCCATAAACACCAGGCAAAACATCATAACATACACTCACGAAGTTGATGTAGTACTTGTGTGTCATGTTGGTAAGATATCCACTTCCTTTCATGTCGAACGATGTCAAATGATTTACTATCAATTGGATTAGGTACTTACTTCACATACAAGACTCTTTGAATAGTAACACATTATTTAACTGTAATTATATTGGTATCAATATTATTGTTACATTAATTCTCACACAGGAAACAAAAATCTCCCATTAATAAGTATTACAACATTATCAACTGATACAACGAACCTTTTTCAAAAAATAAAACAAAGATATTCAATAAGTTATTCTTCTTTCATAGAAACAAAGAGAGATTTTGCTTTCATATAACTTATGTTCATTTTATATGATCTTTTTGCCGGCCATTGTTGTAGGATAGCACCAAGTTTACTCAATGGCAGAATAATGTATTTAAATGTAACTGAGCTCAGTACGTATATTAATGTGGACGTATCATCAATTAAAAACAACACTCAATAAAATAATACTCAAGTCTTGTCTGTGATGTAGTACTGTCTTCAAATTAAAATTAACAATTTTAGAATGACAAGCCAATGTTGTAATGCTCAGCCAGACACCTACATGCTAACAAAATTGACAGCACAAACAAAAACATATTTTAATTTTGAAAGAAACCTCCTTATGACTATTGTAATGTATCAATAACAGCAACAATATATTTTGTTATGTTAACTTATTCTGTTTACTATAAAATATTATCAAGTACTCTCCAACTAGATTATTTGCAATTTCAAACAAGTTTTTAATAACCTATAACATGATGTTATTCTGTTTTTATTGCATTATTGACATAATATACATTTTCAAAATTTAGGACGACTATTTCCAACAGTAACCTAATAAAACACTTTAACAATGAACATTAACATGTAATGGTGTAACCCCTATATACAACTGAATGCAAAAGCAGCAGTTGTGTATCCAGATTCGAAGATTGGGGCTATCTCATCCTCCTGGACAACCTTCAGTGATGGCATTTATAGATTATAATTGATCATTACAATTTAGTAAATATGATTTGTGTAATTCATAAAAATAATTGAGAATTGTCTGAATATGTTTTCCTTTGCCCATAGTTATTGGGCTTCACAGCTAACCACTGAACACAAGCCATCCTTTTATTTTCCTCCAGAATAAAAGTGCACAAAATAGGGACAATATTGCAAGAACAAACTTACTAATCAGAACACCCCACAGACAAACTTGGACAATTGTTACAAGGTGAACTCTACTGCAGGGGTAAACTTTAAATCTACAACACTTGTATTTCAGTTTAAATGCAGTATTTTCATTTGTCCCAAAAATCATTAATATATTATATTTACTGAGTCCTAGAAATAAATAAAGCATGACCCACAGATCACAATCTTCATCCCTAGTCACGTGGAACACACAATGACACCGAAACCAAACATTACTTTACATTTCTCTTTCATTCTGTTTGTAGTAACACCAAATTTCACAAACAAGTGAGCATGTGTCGTGGCTTTCACAAGTTTGTACTACTCATTTCTGGCAACAGACAGTTTCCAAAATCTGAAAGTGATTCTTTTTTAGTATTACTAAGTACATTCTTTTCAAAGTTAGTAATTGAAGTCCTTAAAAATGGGATAATCCAACAACATAAAAAAATTAAAGGGAAAAAAATTAATTCAAGATCAATAGTTAAATGATGGTAAACTTTATTCCGTTAGAATTGTAGCATAATTCCACTGTGAATCAAAATATTTTGTTTTAAAAAGTTGTGTGTGTGTGGTGTATGTTCCATCACAAAACAAACTCATTTGAAAGACAAGAAAGAATTCTCTAAGACACTTGGTTATTGGCACAGACCCTGCAGAATAGAAGAATATCTTACATTTACAACAAATACAATAACAAGATCTTTGAATGAAGCATTTTTTATTGAAATGTGATTTCAATTTGTACAGTTTTTGTTATGGGGTACAATTGTTGGTAAAATACAAACATTAGATGGAGTAAATTACAAACTTGTCAATTACAATCTTAGAATATATTTTATTTATTAAATTTAAACAAAATAAATAAAGAAAAAGAAAGAAGGGGGAAAAGTACGTATCACTTTTTCATCACTAGTAATTGCTGTTTCTGATTCAAGGCAATTCAGCTCTTTGCCATCTAAAACATAAAATCATGTTTGTTAAATGTTGTACAATAATTCAACAAAACTTAGCCAAATTGAAATTTGCTACAGATGAACTTTGTAGTATTGGATTTTATGATTTCAATTCATTTTTCACAATAAATTTTGTGTTTTCTCACATTGTCTGTACAAATACTATTAAGAATGACATAAAGTCTGCAAAATATAAAAATTACTAAAAGTTACAAAAAACACCACCAGCCTGGCTGTGGATGTATATCTATTGTATAAAAGACATCACATACCCTATCAGGCCAAGCTTCAGTGTATTGGCTAATGGCTGCTCCACAAGAACAAGGACCGACTTCTGTTCTAAGCTCCAAAACCCAAGTTCAGTTTTGTACCTTGTAAACGTTTTTGAATAGCTTTCCTGCATTTTCCTTCCACTGCCAGCATCAGGGGAGTTTTGGATGTCTATTAAAGAAGAACAACATATTTTAAAAACAAAAGATAGCAGATGTATTTCACACAAAAGGATTATCATACACACACACACACAAAAAGGAAATAACCTTACACCATATAGTGTTTCATTATTCCTTCATGATATGTCATATCAAATTACACGCTAACAAGAAAGATGTAATATTACACAAGTAGGTATTTAGAGAGAAAAACAGTATTTTCTGAGTAAATAGTTAAAACAGAACTTTTGAATTACTAAACGTCTAATATAACATGGTTTCAGTTTAGATGTGTATATTTCTTAACACAGGTGATTCCAAAACCCCCGATCATAAAAATTACACAGAAACAATTCTTCAATGACACTTATATTATTTAAAAGTAACATAATTAAACATATCTGGAATGTAATGACAGTTTCCTCAAAGCTGAAGAGACTTCATTGACATACTCGAGTCCCAATACTCCAAAACAAAATGAAGAAAATACTCACTTGATTCTGTATGTCCACAGCCAGTGGACAGGAAGCCAACAAAAGTGATATTACATCAAAATGCTTGCCCAAAATAGCGAGGTGTAACGGGGTATTCCCCTATACCCAAACAGAAGAAACAATTAATATGTCATTAAATTGTCAAAAAATTTATTAAAATCATATCATAATAGTCCATCATCAGTGTATCTCATTATAAGAAAATTACACTTTTCGTTATCGTGAACACCATTAAACTATTGCTCACCTCATAGTTTTGTAAGCTTAAGATGTATGCTAAAACATCCTTGTTTTTGAACTGCAGAATCGATTCTACAATGGTAGATATTGCAGAAATCTTCATTTCATTGCCAAGAAACTGCCATAAGAAAATGCAATCAGTGCTCCATAGTTGATTCCAACCATTTTAACACATTTAATCCTCGGATTAAAACAATGAAACTTACTGTAAAAAGTTCTCGCTGCAAACGTCTGCTTGGAACTGTCTTCTTAATGTCCCACCAAGGCTTCTCTCGCAGATATGTACTAATAATCTTTAAACAAACCTTCCCAAATTCACTTGGGAATGACCTATACAGAGAATGAAATTAGCATTAAAAAAGCCTCAAAAGTTCATCTCAAAAGTATCTTTTATTTTGATATAAATATTTACCGGTCCTGTTTTTTTATACAGGTATTCTTATTGTTTACTTCTTTGCCACACATATTTCTCTCAAATCCTGCTAATTTCCTCATTGAGGTACTTTGATACATAGATCTTGAGTGATCTTTCTCCAAATTGCTTTGTAGACTTGTCCCTGTCAACAATTCTGGTTGCTTTAGGGAGGGAAATCCTGACAGGTATCAATGACCTATGTCCACCTTTCCTGGGCTTTTGACTAACCATAACTGCACCTGTTGATGCAACTGCTGGACACACATACACTGGGATCTTGGAAATCCTCCTCTTCAAGAGCAAGCTACTTTGTTCACTGGTATTTCTTTGGAGTAAATCTGGGAGTACATTCTGCCCTGCTGATGGACACACATCAAAGGAATCAATGACATCAGCTTTGTCTTCAATGCTTGGACACCCAATTGAGTTATCTGTTGTAATTGATTTGGTGTTCACAAATAAAGTGGTTGTCACTAAATGACAACCGTGATTGTTAACCTCTTGATGTTCAGTTTGTGTGCTTTGAGAACTGATTTTAACTTCATTAGAAGATTGTGTTCCTACATCTTGGAAGGCACAAATTCTCTCAGTCTGTACCTCTTGAGAATAGAAATGACATGTTCTGAAATCATGCACCACTGAAATATTTACTGCAGCAGGTGGAATATCACACTGAATTGCTACATCCTGCTGAGAATAAGTAAAACGGGCCTCATCACACTGAACTGAAGCTTCAGCTTTTTGTACAGTTTGGGCCTGCCATCTTTTGTGAACTTCTCTCTCAAGCGCTCTTAATTGAGCCTGCAAATAGAAAGATAACATTGATATTAAAAATTATTTCGAAACTCACAAATTTTAATTAAGGCAACACACGTTTTGACAATGAAATATGGAAATAAGAAACAGTGTAATTTAAAATTGACACCTACCAACAAATAAGGCACAAGTAAATTGTAGTCGTGAAGCTCTTTCAATATCGCGTAATACAACCACGAACGATCTTTAAAGATCTGAAATTTACAATATTTAAAACATCACTCTTTCATGTACCACGAGAATCGTAAAAGTGATTAAATGAATGAAATATCAAGAAGACTTACATCCAAGTTTTCAGGTATTCCCCCTTCGTTATCTATTGAGCGAACAATCGTAACAGGTTCTGAAACATTGGCATGGAAAAAATAGGTAAACCAATCTTAATTCTGCGAAAAATACAGTAATGCATATGAAAATAATTGCGATTGGGAAAGTCCTCTGCGAAATGAATAAGAACATAAATCCAAAATCTGGTCCGGATGGCCGAGATCGTTAAGGCAGTAGAGCCGTAGCGACCTCGGACCGAAGGATCACGGGCTCGAGTCCCGCCTCGGGCATGGGTGTATTTGTGTTTGTCCTTTCATCACCATATCATGTCATCTTCAGTTACCATATCGTTAAATTCAATAGTGGTCGCTAACGGCCTAGATGTTGATGCAACCTTAAATAACCAAATACAAAAGAACACATTTTGTTTCGTTTCGAAACATCTTTTGCAACAAAATTCGTATCCTTTGCAGAAGTATTGTTATTAGGATTATAATCGTAATTAGTCGCATCGCAGTAATGGAGACAAAAAAGACAAAAGGAGCGTTTTGCAAGTCCTCTGCACAGGATAGTTTAATATCCAATCCGAATACCCGCGTAAATCACTCCATTTTCTTCCCAAACACAGCGCATGCGCAACCTTAGCGTAGCTTTTCCTACCACCGCGCCGTCTTGAGTGTACGGAGGAGGCAACCAACATTTTTTCAAACATTATAACACAATATTAGTCGATAACATTATCTCCTACGTGTAACGTACGGTGCAGAAAGTACTTTTTTTCTTTACGAAACTTAACACATTATTGTGGAAACAATTTCAGGTTCTTTCTGACACTGAAAATTGAAACTAGATAAAGGCAAAAAGTGTACGCCGAATAGTTTCAGTGTTTAATTGACTCGTATCAATCTCACGGCACTCTTTGAATTAATATTAACGTTAGATGATTAAAAAAGAAAAAATAATAATCCTGCTACTTTAAAACTTCAATTATTGGTATCGAATGACGTGTTTTAGGACACCACATGATACGTGCTCCGTGAACATTTAC
This sequence comes from Gryllus longicercus, assembly GCA_038098605.1. Taxonomy (NCBI): domain Eukaryota; kingdom Metazoa; phylum Arthropoda; class Insecta; order Orthoptera; family Gryllidae; genus Gryllus; species Gryllus longicercus. Next base: position 920,609 of record JAZDUA010000269.1, on the reverse strand, counting down.
TTGCCACCAAGTATATATTTTCAAGACCTATTCGTACAAAATTGCACAGAAATCTAAAAAAGCAGCTAAATCAATTACGAAGCTAAGTTGTGGGTACATTTACCAGTCAAGAAATTGTTATTTTTACTTAGACGTAACAACAGGTCTCTTCTAGATAATTTTCCTAAACCATGCAAATGCACCCGAATCAATTTAACACTTACCAAACCACGGATGAATAAATGGTGTTAATCTGTGACCAAATGCTGATGACTTCTTTGAGGCTTGAAGCCAAGACAACATTATTTTATTCCACATGACAATAGAAGTATTGACTATCACTGCTGCAAAAATATGACGAACGTAAGTAACCCACCCCAAATTCTTGACTGCACAAGCACTACGGAAGCACTTTGACTACTGATGGCCGCCTTCAAAACTACCATGTTCAGTTTCCCTGGTTCTTTGAGCAAATGTTGAGATGGCCCCTTGTTTGCTCCTGAACAGTAATGTAACTTCGCTCTCTCCACCCAAGGCATCATATTGACTCGTCATACACGATTGTAATTGTATATGCGACTCAATAAATATTATTATTATTATTATTATTATTATTATTATTATTATTATTATTATTATTATTATTATTATTATTATTATTATTATTATTATTATTATTATTATTATTATTATTATTATTATTATTATTATTATTATTATTATTATTATTATTATTATTACCTACCGATATAGTAGCCCGCCTACCTGCAAGCGTGTCCCCACCCCTGGACCTTTACTATCATTACTTCCTGGTGACGGACCAGTAGGTGCGCAAAGATTGCTGGGTGACGAGAGAGGAAGGGGCGGTCCATGAAAATTCTAGATCAAATGTACACTTGTAAGAAATTTTAACTACTAAATAAGAAACGCGTTACGATATTTTTTATTCATTTACCGAACAAATTATTGACTTCGTGCGTTTGTGCAATTTTCTGGAAAATAATAATTTTCAGAATTTTTTAACCTTACTATTTCTTAATAGGCGCATTACATGCTATTTTCAGTTGTCTTAATAAATAAATTTTAATAAAATTTCTCATGAAATACAAATAAGCTCTTTTTCTTTGCATAGTTTTCATTGAAAAATAAAATAATAAAATTACTCAAAACTGCAGCAATTCTTTACTTTATTTTTCTGAGACACTTCATTACACTCGACGAAGATGACAACCTGTTATGCTCGTATCCATAAATCATTCCGTTTTATCTGATTTCTGAACATTTAGGTAGGTGCAACTACAGGAAGGAAATGGTGTGTTTATAAAATATATTAAAATGTAATACATAAAATATTCGGAAAAAGTAAGCGATCTTTATTTACTCTAACTTTTCCCTACATCAGAAAATGTCATTGTTTCTGTGCCGAGAAAGTATGAACTTGAAAAATTGCGAGAAATACGCGACATATTATAAAACATTTATTAAAATTTTCAAGCTACAGCAATTCATCACTATAAAGCCCAAAGATAATGTTGACAATCCTACATTAATTAGCCTACATTTATTTTCTATTTTATTATGAAATTATCATGGAAATGCTATTCATTGTGCCATTTTCTTAAAACGGCTCCAAATTGTTCAAAGAAAATTGCCATTGATGACAAGGTTTTACTGTTCTTTAATATTCTTACAATAGTATTTCCTTTCTACTACTATGAAACCGAAAAAAAAGAATGATTTTAAAATAAATGTACTTTTGGCGTCAATAGATGGCAGCTGGCAAGAGAATGTGGCAAGCCCGAATAGCTAACTGATACCAAAGGAAATAGAAACTAATACGGGAAAGTCTGTGCCATTCTGAAGCACCACTAGTTTCGTTATCAGGACCCGGCAGTGAATTTTTGTATACAGAAAATCCGCCGTTTTTCGCGCAGCATTACTTAACTTTCCCTATACTACGTATATTACTCCGTACATACTATTTGTCTTACTCCCTAAATCCTATTTGTCTAGCGGTTAAAAGAATCGATGGGAGGTTAAAAGAAACTGACAGATTCTTAGGAGAAAATCAATTGTGCAAAAAATCGCCTGAACGGTATGGGTAGTAGCGTTCACCACATATGGACGGGAGGACCGACGAGATGTTTTTGCCGACAATCAATTTTTCGTTATCAACGATCCGCAACACGTGTATTCCGACTACACGTGCTGGAGGACGTAACGTACTCCATTATAGGAACAAAATGGATCCATTTTTTATTCCAGGGTCCGACAACACGAGATTGTTTGTTTGCTTGTTTTTTTAAGAAAAATTACCGAATTGCCGCAGCATTAGAATCTTGTCTCTTTACAACGTAAATACTTATGGTCAGAATATAAAACGACTGTATTGTAAAATATTAACATAGTGAGATAGATATGTAAAAAAATAAAGGGGAAATGTTTTGAAAAAATTAAAATAACTCATCAAAATTTCATCATATTATTCGGTGCATTTAGTTCTTTTCTTCATACCAAAACTGTAGAGTAAAATTATGGACCCTTTTCTGAGAAAATCTTGTTTTAAATGTTGCTTTATTTAACCCAAAATTGTGCGCATGCCATCATTATATGGGTAATTTAATATATAATCTTACAAGAAATTTAAAGCAAAAACTATACCCAATTTAGAGAAAAATTAAATATGTCCTAGGGGTTTTATGTAAAGTACCCCCAAAATTTAAAAAAAAAAAATCGTTTCAAAATCTCAGGGTTTTGAGTCGGGCAGATCGATACAAGAATATTCTTTATTGGAAAATTCTATGAATGTATTGGACGCAAATGTTGCTAGATCTTCCAGAGTTTTCATTTTATTACATCACATCCTGACATCACCGTTTAGGTCGTAATAACATTTATTTGGAGTCATTAGCGAAATGAACTTGTCTGATAGAACAGCACTTATTTAAAGTAAAATTTGTGAACGAGATTCACAATCAGAACCTCGACAAACCGAAAGGAAGCAAAATATCACCGTAAATGACACTCGAAATACAACCAAATTCTTACTAAATGCTCTGTGAAACGTTCACGTGATAACAAGAGCTTGCCGCTACTCTCCATCCAACACTTCCTTAAAGGTTGCTGAAAGTTGTGACGAAATTTCGTTGAGGAATACATGGTCACCGCATTTATGGCAAATTTAATCATTGAAAAGATTTGTTCATCGCGCCAAGAGCAGTCCCTATCAAGTGACCATTCTGACGTGCCGTAATTGGCTGCCGGACGGTCTTGTTGAAAATAATTCACGGTGTAAAATATATTTTTTACATCATAAATTAATTTTTTTATAGGAAAGGAGGGTACACGTTTCATTAAATCAATTTTGTATATATTTACGGCTATATTGTATCTTTATTTCTTGAGCATATTTAAATTAGAATACGGAGAATTCCAAACTTATTTTGGAAAAAGATGTGTTATATTTAAAGACCAATTGAAGATCAATTGAGTCGGATAATTACTGAAAATAAAAATTAACACGCAAACACAGAAATAAATCGGAGCAAATTTTCAAGATAGTTTCTTAACAAATAGGAGTCCTCTTCTACGTTTTCTTTTTATTATATTTTTGTCTCTTTTCTTCTTATTCTTTTTAGATATTTTCTTTCTCTTATTAAGTACTTATTAATCGCGCCGTCTCCTGGCGCATGTAAGCGATTCATTCCCCAATCCGTTTGGCTGATGTCGCGACCGATATTTGAAACCGATATTTTAATTTGTGAGGGTATTTTATACGAAAGACCTGCGACATTTTTCAAATAATTTGATTGATATTTTGAAAATTATTTTAAAAAAATGACTACATCATTTTTGATTATTGTTTTTGTTAGATACTGTAAAGGACGTTTAAGATAATGGTGCAGACCTCATGTTCGTTGAAATTCGATCTAACTTCTGTTCCAATTTGAGGTGAAAAACTGATTTTTTTAAAATTGCAAAAGTTCAAAATTTGTAGGAGTCTTCCTACAACTAAAATATTAAAGATTTTCCCTTAATTAAATCTGTTCTTGAAAGATATATTTTAAAATAAGACAGAAATTAAATAATTCTGCCAAGAACGCCCCCCCCCCCCCCCCAACAGCTATCGCTACACTTCATAGTTCACGAGCTTGCAAGATTTTCATGGAATTATTTGGCACACCTTTTGCATTTAATCTTTATTGAAGGAATAAAATCAATAAAAAGTACGTGGTTTTAATAAATGAACTATCACTCACGAGTGCCTTCGAATAGACTATGATCAGATGATCTAGGCGCGTGAGCCAATTTTTGTTAATTCTTTTTGTTCAATACTATTTGAGACGAATGAAAACAAAATAAAGAAGGAACATTTATGGATGATGATAAACAGTTAAGTAAAAATAAAATGCATTTATGGCTTCGAGTTTGTACCAAATAGGAGCCATATTTCGCTCTGGCAGGAGGCATGTAATGTTCACTAAATTCAAGGAACGAATGGGATCTCTTGACTTGACCATCATGAAAATGTTATTTTATAATCTTGTCAGAATATTTTCAGACTCGAACCGACCGGGTTCTGTCTATCTCGCAGTCGCCCGCTATTCTCTATGGTTCTGTGTTAGTAGTAGCCAGTCAGTCTTGAGAATGTTATCTATGCAACTTGTAGCAGGTTAAACAACTGCTGCGAGTGTTATAAGGATGAGGCCAGCAATTTAAAAACAATAATTTTGAGTTAGAACATCAAACTGAAATTAATAAAATTCAGTTTAAGTTCAAAATTATCCGAAAACTTATTGAAAATAAAGGAATTTTCAATAAAGTCAATATATTTTTTCAGGTTAAGGATTGCAGCAGTTGACAATGAATATTATACAGTCATTTGTTCCATGTCCGTCTAGGACGTGAACAAGGGCAGTGAATGACTGCTTGAACTGGTATTGCGGGTTGGAAGCGAACGAAAATCATCATGCAGTGCAACGTTTTGAGCCGCGTTACATTAACATTTAAGGTGACTTTAAGAGATAATTTTTAAAATATTCGTAGATACTTAATTTTTGTTTTCAATTTTTGAAGATGAAAAGTTTAACATGAAATGAAGCCCAAACATAAAATAGTATCTCTTCAGTATCCTTATTAGTGAAGAATTAGTACTTTGTACTTGTTATGTTTTCTTGGTTGTAAAAAGCTTTTTTGTAGCCATCATGTGTTCAACGACTCCCTGCACTTACCTCATCTGCACACCGAAGATCTTATTCAAGTGGACAAGAAGCTGATGTAGTAGTTATTGGTTCTGGGCCAGGTGGTTATGTAGCTGCCATCAAGGCAGCTCAGTTGGGCATGAAGGTGAGATCAATAGCAATAGATACCTTTCATCTGTGTGATAACCCTATCAGCTTTTTGGAAGTTATGAGCAAACTTCTGGTCCAATTTTAGATGAAAAACTTGTTCTATGTTGTCAGTAAAGATGCTTCTCTATCTGTTTACTATGTATATCGAGTCTAGATCTTATTTTTAATGTGCTAAATACAGAGAATAATTTTTGTTCTGGACTCAGTGTCTTCCTTCTAACATTAACACCAACCTTGCAGCTTATGGGTTGCCCAGTTTGCACAGAATGATTCACAATTAGAGAGTATCTGCATTTTAATGAATTTTGGGAGCATGAGAAATAAAATCTCGAAGTGTTATTTAAAGTTAATTATAATCTCTATGTTATTAATTATTGATCTGTAAAAAATAGATTCCTTTATTTCTTTTTTAAATATACACTAGTTGGAGTCATTCTATGCTTTGTAATTCATTGTTTTAAAAATGAAAATTGCTGCATACTGAACCCTCAACAACTTGAAATAGGGAGACCCTCAACATGCCTTTCTGTGTTGGAGTAATGTCTAAGAGTTCCGGATACTGTGTGTGAGAAGGCATTGAAATATTGCAAAGATTTTATTAAGTGATGTGATTAAATTGCATGTAATATCTAATAGTTTAATTTTGAGATTAATGTGAGGGACTGAGTACATGTGTAAATATGTAATCTATGGTGTAACAAAAACAACGTAATTTCATAATGATTTGAAATTCATTTTGGTTTTAAAAGTAGTAGAACTATATACGTTTCACTTGTTTAAAAATAGCAAGTTTTGCTTCTATTGCAAATCATACCCTTCAGTTTTTAAAATTTCTTACATTTCTTGTATGTTGCAATTTTTCTCTCTTAATATAACCTCGAATGAAATGAGACTTACTGAGTTTCTTGTCTTTATCATATGTTACACAAATACCTTGCGTAAGTGCAAGAAAGTACGTTGTGATTGAAAATAAATTAAAACCTTGTAAAAATAAATAGAAATAATTTTTAATAATTTTGAGGTTTTATTAATAGAGAAAATTTGGAGAGATTATATATGCAACTGCTTTTGGTTAAACAAATGAAATGACTTATACTTGTGGTAGAAATGAATGCAATTGTAGAATGAATTTATTGTAACCGAAAGCCTTTAATAATATAAAATTATTGTACCTGTTCCTTGGTATTTGAAAATTTTCTTTCCAACTGAACACTTACGAAATAAAATTTGTGAACAATGTCATTTTCTTGCTGATGTTAATGAGAAACATATTTTTATTATAAAATTTTAGATAACATGAAAACCACTTAAAACAATGTCAAAGTAAACCGGTATTCTTTAAATATTTTTCTGATAAGTTTTTTTACAAATTAATTGCTGTTCTGGCAGAATCGACTGATTTTTGTAACAATTAAAACTTCTTTTTGATTTTATCAGACTGTTTGTATTGAAAAAGAGCCAACGCTTGGTGGTACTTGCTTGAATGTTGGCTGTATTCCTTCCAAAGCTCTCCTAAATAATTCACATTATTATCATATGGCACACTCACCGGATTTTGCCAAGAGAGGAATAGAGGGTAGGTAATTGGGGCGGTATAATTTTTTTCTCTTTGAAAATACCGAAAGAAATTTATATGTTGTTAATGTTTTGTTTGTTTGTTTTCTTCATTTATAGTTTCTGGTGTGAAATTAAATCTTGATAATTTGATGGAATCCAAAAAAACAGCAGTAAAAGCTCTTACAGGAGGCATAGTTACATTATTTAAAAATAACAAGGTGGGTGTAGGTATATCTTGAAATTTTTATTTATAAATTTGGAGAGTTACTTACTTTTGTTTTTGATAGGTGACGCTCATTAAGGGTCATGGAAAAATCACTGGACCAAATGAGGTAACAGCTTTGCAAGAAGGAGGCAAAACTGAAAAAGTAAAAACTAAAAATATTGTTATTGCAACGGGTTCTGAAGTGACTCCCTTCCCTGGTATTGAGGTAAGTATTTAAATGAATAGAAATTAAATTATTTTACGACACACAAAATTTCTTACGAAGTTATTGTTTCACAGATTGATGAACAAACCATTGTGTCATCAACTGGTGCTCTTTCACTCTCTAAAGTTCCAGAGAGGCTGATTGTTATTGGGGCAGGAGTTATTGGCTTAGAGCTGGTAAGAAGTGCTATGAGAATTATCATTTTCCCACCTATGATTTTTAAACTTTCACTTTGGTAAACACCTCAAGAAAACATTTTAGTCTTAAGGTTTGGGCAAGCTCAACATACTCTGATCTGTTATTTGAATGAGGAAGTATTTCTTATTAAAATTACTTCATAATCTATCAAATTGTACATAGGTTGCCTAATTCAATCTTGGCTGTCTTCCTTCAATTAAAATTATATTTAGACAGCCACTAGTAATTGCTGTTACTTTAAGGGTACGCAAAGTATGCTAATAGTTCAATATTAGCACAGGTGCTAAAATTTTGATGTTGCTCATTTGTTTACAAAAAACTGTAAATGCAACAAAGAAAAAACAAAATAGTACTTTTGTCTTATCTACAACTGATCATAATGTAACACACTACCCTATTTATTGATTTGTATACTTTTATTAAAATAAAAAGAAAGTCAGTTAAGGCTATTTAAAAAATAGTGTACGGCACACTTGGTAAAAGATATTTTGTTTTGCTCATGGGATTGCACAACTTGGCCAATCTGTCTTGTCACCACATTTTGTACTGGCAAAATAAAATTTCTTTTTTAACATGTGTATCATAAATAACTATTTTTAGTATGCAAAGAATGTGTTATTTGTTTCTTATTTTAGAGACAGATAATTTTTTAATAGTATTTAAATATTTATTAATTTATATTTTTTATTTTATATTATGAAATAATAAATAATATAATAGCAAATTTATATTATTTTAATTATAAATAATATATATTTCTATATTATATGTTTTACGTTTACTATTCACTCCAAAAAACACTCTTGCCAGTAGAGTGCATACACACTCATTCGAGTGCTGCCTCCTGCACTGTTGCTAGGCTGTCCTTTTCTGTGGTGTAGGGGAGCGATGCGAAATTGATATAGATGTTTCTGTGAAAATATGAATATATTGAAACCAATGTTTTTATGTTTTCAATGTTTTGTTTGCTGATGAAAGATGCCCATAATCACAATTTTGTAAAAGTGAAAATAAGAATTAATAACTGATGGTACCAACATCTATTTCTATTTGATCGAAACAAAGGTCTGATTTGTTCGAACTTCATCGAGCAGACTACCATCCCTTGCTTCAGATGATCCTGATGGCCTGGTATTTCCTTTATCTTTCCTGTATTTCGTACATGGAGAGATGTATAAATTTGTTTTCAGTTAAATTTTAATTATAAATTATTAAGCATGTACATTGTCAAATGAAGTTTTGTTGTGCATTATTTTAATGCCAGAAGTTACTAAACCAACTTTAAAACATCGATGGTTTTTGGTGAATGTATAATTAGCATCAATGTTTGGCTATTATTAACTTCAATGATTTGTCGATGTCGCATCACTAGTATAGGTAGTATTTCGCACACATGAATTTCACTCTCTTACTCTAGTATTTGTGCTTTGAAGTGTGGCAATCGTGAGTCTTCCCTATTTTTACGTGGTAAGCTAATTCCATTTTCTTCACAAAAATATTATCAACTTTTTGATTCATAATGTAACAAAATAACAGATGAAGGTAAATTTCAAAAAAATAATATATTTATTTTTAATTAACAGTAGCTTATCCGAGATAGAATTAGGCAATTATGCGTGATTTGTTTATATATTAATTTTTAAAGAAAACCCTCTTAATCAAATATCAGATGAAGAAACCTATTATTTAGTCTCGTTGTATATGTGGGCATGATATATGAATTTAATACAAGTTTCGGTAGATCATAATATTATTTATTAATTAACTAAACAGAAAAACTTCAAAAGTTTTTTGAAAAGTTATGCAAATTATTAAATTCAGTTTACAAAATTAACAAATATTTTAAGTCTGATTGAGAAAAGAAAATCTTTGCTTGAATGAGAGCAGTAATTTACTATTAGTTAATTATTTCAAAAAATTAATATTTTAGGATGTGTTTTGAATTTGAAAAGTTATAAAGAACAATGCAATGGAAGATTGCAAAGAAAGATTTTTAAAAAATGTGTATTTGCAATGGAATTGAGTAAAAACCTTTTTTAAATTTGTTTTTGTTCTTATAATAGGGTTCTGTATGGGGTAGACTTGGCTCCAAAGTCACAGCTGTTGAGTTTCTAAGTTCCATAGGAGGAGCTGGAATTGACGGAGAAGTTGCTAAAACATTCCAAAGGGTTTTGGCAAAACAGGGTATTCAGTTCAAACTTGGCCACAAGGTTTTGGGAGCCCAGAAGCAAGGTGGTGTCATTAAGGTGGATGTGGAGAGCGTGAAAGATCCAGGAAAGAAGGAGCAGGTAAAAACTTATTTTGTGAGAACATAAATAAATTAAATAAAAAATGAAATTAAAATAAATTTAATATTTTAAATTTATTATTATAAAAAACTATTTACATGAAGAAATGATATTATAAACATATTTAGTACAATAATAGTCTAATTTGGTAGTTACATTTTATAATAATGATAATAATAGTAATAATAATGAAAATTCTCATGTGGTAGCAACGTAGCTCAGAATATGTAGATGTTTCTTCAATATATAATAATTAATACATTGTATGAAATGTTATAGTGAAACTATCAAAATATTTTCACAGAAATACATTGTTCTTTTTGTTGCTAGTTGGAATGTGAAGTATTGCTGGTATCAGTTGGCCGACGTCCATACACACACAACTTAGGATTAGAAGAAATGGGCATTGAGCGAGATGAAAAAGGAAGAGTTCCTGTTAATTCAAGGTTCCAAACAGTTATACCAAAGTAAGTTTTAATCTGTTTTTCATTAGTTTAAAATTTGTTAGAGTAAAGGTAAGTTTCATGTAAAGCAATTGTTTTTAGGAGTTCTCTAATATTAACTTGAAATGCTCTGAATTCTTCTGAAGCTTGATTTGTCAGTTGTAAATATTTTGGAGTAAAAGAAAGGAAAAAAACAAAATACTTTAAAATTTTAATAGTTGTTAACAAATTTTTAATGTTAGTGTATTAATGGTGCTGATATAAAGCATTGACTTCAAAAGTATCATTCTTTGGCACCTTGCCTGAAAATAATTTTTTTTAATGTGATAATGACTATTCCAACATGAATAAATTCCCTTCTGGAATAAAGAGAACCACATTTTAGTCAAAAGGAAAGAAAAAAATAATTTTTCAAGTTTTGTTAATCTAAAAGTGTGTGGAGTTACACTTGAAAATGAAGGCGGTGTGTATATTTCGCACCTACGAAAAGCAAGGCAAGCACTAATAGCGTACTTGACCGGTTGCTGGATGGGGATTGCTCGTGGTGCAATTTGGGCTTGGTGCACTTGCTGCAATCTCTCACAGTCAAGTGATAGGGACCCTTACTGATGAAAGCTAATAATGTTATGAATATTATTATAATTCCTGTTTATGTATATAAATGTAAATAGTCATGTGAATGTGTGTGTGTGAGTGGTGACTTGTGAGCAATTGAAAATAATTTTTTCATTCGCTTTTTTTAGCCTACTTATACTCCATTATCATTACCAAATCAAAGGCATCTGGCCAAATTGCTGACTAGAATATAATGAAGTAATTTTGTAGTTAATAGTTAAACCTTCTGCTTCATGGTAAACAATTATTTAGACAAGAACAACAGAAGTCACTCCTCATACATATTAATGTTAAGATGTCTTTGAATAGAAAGCTTTTTCCAGCAGTATCTTCAGTTCCTCTATTTTCCCATTTTTATTGTATTGTCTGTTTTCCTTAGTAACGTTGTTACCAGAAAAATGCAGTGAATGAAATATAAATATGTATGCTGGTCAAGTTTTGTATGAATACGCACTACTTGAACTGAAATTTAAAAGGAATTTTATGCTTAAATATTCTTATATTTGAGTTCAGATTGAAGAAATTTATTCTTACTTTTTGTCTTACTACTATTACTATTAATACCCTAATATCATTACTAAGATGATAATGATGTATTCTACAAATCTCATGGCTATTCTCCATACAAAATTTCAAGAAGGTGTGCAATTACTTGCAGTCATGTCACTTGCATTAAAGTACTCTGCTCATGGAAAATGTTATTGTGTTTCACTATCGCACATGTGAAAGCTGTATTGCTCGCTTGTTTTTAACATTCAGCCTAACTCTCATTCTCCAAGTAACAAGGAACTGATCTCAAAAAATTATTCCTATGCAGTTGTTTATTTGCTTACTCTCACAACATCAAGCAAATCATATACATAGGTAGGTAGATAGATTGGTATATACATACACATATATACTATATGGAGAGTGTTTCACACAACGCACCCCCCCTTCATGTACACACGCAGGCATGTACACAGCGGTAGTTGTGAAAATATTGGTATTATCATTAGTGTGGAATATTTTTTGAGTAGCGCGTAGAGCAACCCTATCATTTTGCTATAAAAGATATTTTATAATCAGGCCCAGAGCAGTCCTCACCCAGAGAGTTGTCAGGTGGGCTGTGATTGGGTAGCGGAGAGCCCGTTTTGTTTTTTGACTGGAGAGGCTGGTTGTTCGGCTATCTGGTCATCCATTCAGTGTCAGACATTTTTTTTTTTATTTTTTTTTATTTTTTTTTATTTTTACTTGATTGATTAACTGGCTGACTGAGTGTGTGGCGGTGTGCGTCTTAACTGGAACAAGTCTGAATGGGAACAACTTGAGATAAAATTGTTGGTCATATGCATTTCATGTATCTGTCTGTGTTCAAGTTCTGGATGATTTCTTCTTCTGGTAGGAGAGGTTAAAATCTTTTGAGGTCACAGATTTTATTCTCTTGGTAGGAGAGGTTAAAATCTTTTGAGGTCATAGATTTTATTTTTGTTGATAAGGACATAATCGATTCAATCAAAAAGTAAGATGCAATATCAATTTTTCTTTCTGTTTGAAACCTGATCACCTATACTCTCTACTGCTCATAATGTCGAAATATTGGGAAAAGCTGTTTCTTCCTAACATGTGGGGTTTCCCTTATGTTTCAGTGATATGATGGTTGCATGATGGTAAGCAACTCAGAAAAGCCGGAACATAGCAGATTTATTAGTATTAATCAGATTACATATTTAAAGAGCAAATTATAAGCCGATCTCAATGTTGCAACTAGTCATGCACAGATTTCCCGTATTAGTTTTCTATTTCTTTTGGTTTCAGCTAACTATACGAACTTGCCAGCTGCCATCTATCGTGCCCAAAGTACATTGTTTTGAAATTTTCTTCATTTTTCATTCTCCTAATAATTGAACAGATATATAATATTTTATGAATAATAAAGAACCGTAAAATCTCATTCTACGTTGCTATTTTCTTTGAAAATTTTGGAGCCATTTTTAATAAAACGCTTAAGTGCTACTCTTAATTTGAAATTTGAAGCTCTTGAAACAGAAAATTTTTGAGCTTTTGAAAAACTTCATTCTAAGTCATTTGAAGTACTTTAACTCACAAATGCAATAGTATTTTCAAATTGCTGAAAATATGCAAATTAATGCGAGATTTTGCAAAAAAATTACCTTTGTGTAATTTTTTAAAAAACTAAAAAAATACCTCCAAATGAATTTCACATCATATTAAAGAGTGCAATTAGCACTATCCATTTGAAAAGTTTGAAGAAAAACTTTGGGACTGTTTTTGAGAAAATGGTGTTTGAGCATTCCGGAAAATGCGGAATTTTGAGCTAATTTTCACAGAAAACTGTTGAGTTTTTGAGCCTTTATATGACATTATTTATATCACATGTACTCATAAATACAATAATGGGAACAAATTGCTGCTAATATAAATATTAATGATTTGAGAGACAAATCAAAAAAGTTATGTTTTCATAGCGTTTGCGTTTATGTCATCTAATAGAGTACATTTAGCACTATAGCCACCAAAGGTTTAAAGAAAATATATGAAGAGGTTTTTTTTTAAAAAAAAAAAGTCTTTTGTAATTTTTTAAAATTACACATATTTCTTGCAATATTGCGTGAAAGCTACTAAAATTTTCAAAAAAAAGTACATGACCTTAATGAAAGAACTCACTATGGAAAACAAATTATATTTGAAGAAAACACCTGTCTTCAATTTTGTAGTTGTAGGAAGATGTCAAAAAAATATATTTTCAAATTTTTCGAAAATTCAGGATTAACTGTGAAAATTAGACCGATGCCACTTTTATAAGTGTATTTTACTCTATTCCTAAATGAAATTTAAAAAAAAAAATGGAGCCGGTTTTGAGAAAATTTTGAAAATGTTAGGGGGCTTCATGTAAAATACCCAAAACTTTAAAGATTTTTTCAAAATCTCAAAGATTCAACTCAAGCTAGATGGACAGAGGCTTCTTCAATTTGGACAAAATCCTTCGTGGTTTAGATGCTAGTGGTGTTCATAGACAGATGGGCGTTTTGGAAAAAACACTTTTTTGGTATCAGGGGTCCCCAAAAGATTTATTTCTGTTGAAATGTCAAAATCGATTTTTTGCAACATGACAAACCTTTCCCTATGTATGAACTATACTATGAATAATACTCTGTATTATACATAGTATAGAGAAAGTATGTATACGGGAAAGTATTAAATAGATGTGGGGTTTTGCAATATTCCCATTCAGTTAATGTATTTGATTTTCTATATGATATCATTCTGTGAAATATTTGTCTTCTCTCATTGGGTCACTAACCAAAGGAGACCTTTTTGCCCCTTTAATTACATTTTTAGGAAGTTCAGCTCTAGGTAGACCTCACTCTGTGGCATGTGTGGTCAAATATGAGCAGAATCTTGAACTTCAGTTTTTGATACAGCTCAATTTATTTTAATTTTTTTTATAATATCCCTAAGAATTTGCCTTAATTTGTTGTATAGCTTTTTGTATTAATATTTTGCGAGTGTTATGTGTTATAGGCTTTACATATTTTCCTTGGGTATTGGGTTAATTTTAATTTGTATTCAAAACAATATTTGTTTTCCTGATACATTTAAATTATTATACCTATTGCCCCTACATTATCTCATCATTACTTGTTTGTTGTCTCCAGTTTTTCTGCTCAGGAAAGATAGATTATATTATTACTCTTTTCACACAATACTTGATATGTTATAATATTCAATGATTAGGACTTGTTCTTTTCCTCTTCACATTGAGTTGTTAAGATTTCATTTTGGTGTTTTACTCTAGAATTTGATAATTATTTATGATGAATCTTAAAATTGCATTTTAATTTTAATAATTTGTGTTTCGATTTATTCAGCATTTTTGCTATTGGAGATTGTATTCATGGCCCGATGCTTGCTCACAAAGCAGAAGATGAAGGAATTATATGCATGGAAGGCATTGCAGGTGGACCTGTTCATATTGATTACAACTGTGTACCATCTGTTATATACACCCACCCTGAAGTGGCTTGGGTGGGACGCTCGGAGGAAGATCTGAAGAAAGATGTAAGTCTCCAACTTGTGTATGGTTTTATTGAAAGGAATGGAGAAGGAGAGAAAATCTGACTGAAGTTCAAATGTTTGAGCAGTATTTGAAAATCAGGCTGAGGGGTGTGTTTACCGTATTATTTAGGTTTTGTTATTTTTACCATGTTTTGCATTAACTATCCAAACATAATACTATATTTTCGTAAATAACAACATATAACATAAATCTATATTTTCTTTGTTATGTACGTTATTTAATTTATGCTGTTTGTTTTTTGTAAGCATGGTCAAATTTTAATGTACTTCGTTACACAAATGGTTACTTTTACATTTATAGGTAGTGCTAATAAGATGAAGTTTCGATAAACTGAAATATTTTTTTAATTGATAGAAAAATAGAAATGTTGATGAATCATTCAATCAATGATGAAATTCTCCGATGTGGGAATATGTGTTCTGTTGGTGCTAGGCTTTATAGTATCCAGTATTGATTGTAACACTTCACTCCCTGAAATTGTTTGTGGGATTATTCTTTTTACTTTTTTTTCTGCAGAAAATGTTTTCTGATAAGAATACAGCCCTCTAAGAGCCTTTTTTCTACTCTGCCTTAGCTCTTGGAATTCCTTTGCATTCAAAATTGTTAATAAATTATTAATATCCACAATTCGGTCTCACTGTTATGGAATATTAGTTCATGACAGATATTCATTAAGTATATTTTATTTTTTACCGATACATTATTACTTGTTATTGCTTTTGATATGGAGTTCAATATAGCCTATAACTTACCTTGATCGAGAGTTTTGTTTTTTACAAGGGAAATATGAAACAATTGAATGGTGCTACTGTTCTCTTATGGAGGGAAGTATGGAAGGGAAATATGGAAATACAGAGTCCAGTTAACTAGTTAATTAGTAAATAAGTCAATCGGAATCATTAAAGTTTCATACAAAAGTAAAATCAAGTTTGTACCACAGGCGTTAACTGGTTCTTAATCCTTATAAATCCCTTGGTGCATAAGTAACTATTAATCATTTCATACATTTGTTTTGGCCTTTTTTCACCAATCTTTTTCCCAAATTTGGTCTTTTTAATGATATGCCAACAGTTTAAGTAATAACTAAATGAATTAATATATCTTATCCTAAAACATGAAGAAACATAAGTCGGCAGTACAAAGTTAGGCTGGTAACCAGTCAACTAAATAGTGTGTGAATTAAGATGAGTAACAAGGGGTGTAACATTTATTCTGCAAACCTGTATTTTGTATTAATGAAAATTCATTAAAATTGAAAACCAAGAAGAAATTTCTTTTAATAAATTATTTTAACTATACTTACTGCCATGATAATTCTTAATTTCATAGTGTGTATATTCTAGATAAATTTTGTAATCATACAAGAAAAAATGTTTTAAATATAATTGTCTCATTTAAGTTAAAAAATTCTACGTAAAACTGTTATAATAGTTAAAAACTCATGTTTTAATTTTTTAAAAGATTCTTGAAGTGTAAGGAAAAAGATTAAATTCTTAAACTTTGGTGCTTTGATTAAAATATCATCTAGTTTTTAGGTATGAATTATTTTTGTGCACGTTTTTGGAAGAATAAAGGAAGTTGATGAAACAATGAACAACAGTATTTCAATGTAGTAATTTTGACAGTATACTGAGGATATAAAGTGGTTATTATTTATTTATTTATTTGCAAAATGTTGAAATAAGAGGAAGTGGATTCATAAGTAATTTGATGAATTTTTGTGCACAATTTTTTAAAATAATATTTAATTGTAAAATTCAGATATATTTTTGATGTACTTTTCAGGGCATTGCATATAAAATCGGCAAATTTCCATTTATGGCCAATAGCCGGGCGAAGACTAATGATGATGTAGATGGGTTTGTCAAAGTGTTGGGTGACAAAGTTACTGACAGATTATTAGGAGCGCACATAATTGGACCTGTAAGTATTTTAAAATAATGTCAGTTTACAATTGTAACTTAAATCTTCAGTTTTTCAAATAACATAGTATGAGTTGTTTATGCTTCTTATTCTTTAATGTTTACAAAGTCCTGAAAAATTTTGTATTATGATGTTAGATATAGAAATAACATGAAGATAGAATGTTTTCAAAGGTTTACGATTTTAAAGCAGGGGGTGGTATTGCTATGAAGCAAAATTCTGATATTTTCTTTATTATTTGATCCTTTCCAACAAGTGAAGGTAATGTCAGGAGTGCTTAGAATAAACAAACTAGACCTGAGGCCTGGGTTAGTATCCACAGGGCACCTTATTTTAAACAAATGTTTTCACACCAATCGCCTCTTCAGAATTAATTTCTCCATGCAACAGAAAGTACTTATAGCAGTTAAATCACATTATAAATCAATCCTCTTTTCATTTATTATGAAGGATGAAAATTTGGGAGCCTGGGGCAAGTAGCCCCAATTCCCCCCGACTTGGCATCCCGGGGTAGTACTTACATAATTCCTTTGATTCACTCTCCCTCATTTTGTCAATTATGAACCAATATTTATCCTTTCAGGGTGCTGGTGAATTGATTGCAGAAGCTTGCTTGGCCATGGAATATGGAGCTTCCTGTGAAGACATTGCGAGAGTATGCCATGCTCATCCAGTAAGTATTAGTGAATGTTCCCGTGATGTTTTTTGCATATTCAACTAATTTTTATATCTCAAAATTTATCATCCTGAACCTTCTATTACAGACCTGTTCTGAAGCCTTTAGAGAAGCTAATTTGGCAGCTTACTTTGGAAAATCTATCAACTTTGGTTAAGTGTGTTCTTCAACAAGAATACTGTGATCAACTTATTGTTGATATGTTACGCTACTAATGGACACAATTAATGCATTTGTAAACTACAGTTGGAACTTCAAATCTTTCACAACAATGTTGAATGTGCACCTACCTTGTTTATTGTAAATAAGTAGAGGAAAGAATCTTGTGAATTACATTGTTTTTTGGTTTTAAGTGCTGTTTTATTTATATACTTAATGATATTGTATGTTTGTAGAGGGGAATCTATACCAATCGTTGAAATATTTATTTGTAAATGTATTTTTATTCGTTAATATTCGTAATTATTCTATAACACTGTCTCAACTTTTAACCTTTGCAAAATTTATGGATCATAATAAATATATATAAGTGCACATGTCATTCCTCATTATGTGTATGGAGGTGGTGGTGAAATAGTATGTCATTGAATTAGGCCTACTAGTTTCTGCCTGTATTTTTATTCCCAGAAGAGTTGATAATATTCAATTTGCGGATATTTGATAGTGCATTAGAAGGCGAAAAATTGATGAAATCGTACAAGATATATTGAGCAAAATTAGTGCATTAGCTAACTTATTCAGATCTACGTATTGGATACACTGTTGGATAGTAGATATATCACTAGAGCCGGTAGTATTTTTTTAAAAATTATTCACGTAATGAATTATCTCGTAATGGCGTGGTGAAATAATGTCTAGATTCCATATGAACAATTTAAACCGGTTTCATAGTGGAATAGCGTCAAATTGGTGCCATAAATAAGCAAATGTGTGAAAAGGAAAAAATGGTTTAGGCGATACAAGCGCCTCTAGCGGTAATGGTCTTATCCGCATGGGACCTCCAACTTTAATGAGAACGTCAACAGATGGCGCCACATGTTTTACTCTTGACAGGTTCAAGTCTACGGCATTTGTAATCTTTGATATCTTGGTTCGCTCAGTAGCTTAGTCTGTCCAGAAACATGAATGGTGTAGTGCAGAAC
Organism: Gryllus longicercus; assembly: GCA_038098605.1. Taxonomy (NCBI): domain Eukaryota; kingdom Metazoa; phylum Arthropoda; class Insecta; order Orthoptera; family Gryllidae; genus Gryllus; species Gryllus longicercus. The sequence continues at coordinate 901,925 of JAZDUA010000269.1, read as the reverse complement.
GATGTCGTGGGCAATAGTGGTGACTGTGTTTATTGATTTTTTGTGCTACAGCTGCAATGAATGACTGACTCGACTGCTGGTTATTGGGATTAATTCATCATGTGGTCACCTACGAAAACCAAGAAATATGGAGTTGGTAAATGTTCCTTTTTCAATATCTTTCGTCAGCATGTTAGTAATAGGTATTGGAGTGCGCGTTTGGAATTAGATATATTAAAAAGGTTAGTGATAAGAGAGGTGGGATTTACTTCTTTTTTGGTAATGCTTTCTCATTTTCACTTGCCAACCAAATTGACACAAACTCGAGCGATATTTGCTGTTAGTTTAAAAAAAATGGACTTAAGAAATTTATTTTTGTATTGTCAAGAAACTTTTGTTATTGAAAAATTTAGACTACAGTAATCAATTACAATTTGTTTCCGTTTCATTTAAGTCAAAAAGCCTATTGAATTCTATCTGCCGATTACGTTTTTGCAACTTTGTACGGTTACTGTAGTCTCTCATGCCGGGAACTGTCATCATGACAGGCAATTTCACAATACTAACAAATTAATTTGAGGACTGCATGTACAATATTTTGAAACTTTGAACTTGTAACTATCCGGTCATCGTCTTAAACTTTGTGGGATTTCTTTAGAATTTTGTGGTTGAGTGAATTATGGTATACTATACCTTTATGAACTATTAAAACGCGACATATTTTACTTCATATTCTTAGTGTTTGACTGTGCCCGGGTCAGAATACTTTGTTGTGGGACGTACCATCAGCCTTTTTTGAATTTGGGATACGTAAGCATTCCTCCTTAATTCTTGAGATTGTGATCTTGTGGGTGTCTCGTCGGCGGAAGTGCTCAATGTTAGTGACGTAGTATGTGAGAACGGGGATGTACAAACTCTGAGCTTGGAGATATTTCAAGCAGCTCGACATTGGGAAAGTTTGTGTTGACATGTGGTAAAAAAACATGTAATAGAAAATTTCTTTTTTTCTAATTCAATTCATTTGTTGTGTCGTGCCATGAAAGAATTTCTTGTTCGCGAACTGTCATGCATCTGAAGAATTGACTGTAACGATGTTTCTGTACGTTTTACGAATAGTTCTGGTAGTTCTTTACTCAACAAAACTCGTGTTTCGAAACTACTTTTGGGCTTATCTGAATCTTATCTATACCGTCACTCCAAATATTGAACTGAAAATCTTGATGGCACGCTTTAACACGTATTTATATTTTCCAAACATGAATGTGGAGAAGATTCTCTCTTGTGACAATCATTTAATGACAATACGTATTAAAACGCCGGGAAAACTCCCTTTCTCGTTAGTGGTTTTCTTCGCAACTCGACGTACGTACGTACGTTACAGTACTTCGTCTTCCCCACGGCTGCGTAAGGCATATTCAGATGGGCGTTGTTGACCAGAGAGAGTTCTGTCGCGTGGAGATTTCAGGTTTCGCAGAGCGGTACGTCCTGCCGCGCGTCTGCACTAGGGATGCAACGTCGATGTTTTGGAAACATCGACGTTTTTATGAAAATTTCGATGTATTTAACATCTATTTTTTGTAACGTCGATGTTTTGTGTTAAATGTTTTTACGTAGTCAATGTTTTATTTTAAATTAATAAAGTCCGTCAGAAAAAAAGTGTATAATGTCCAGATATCCATAAATTGAATATCCTTCAGACCAAAATGACCAGTGGTGAAATATAAATAAAATAGTTTTCGTGAACAAGCCTATATAATTGTTTAATTATCGAATCAGATAATTCAATTTTTGTTAATTGCCGTGATGTTTGTTTTGTGGGTTAAAACTCAATTAAAAATTAGTAAACTGTATCACTTTTAAATTAAATCTCCTCGCACCCCCGCCCCCCGTGTGAACTGCAGTGGTTACCAATCTAGTTTCAAAACCATCGATGTTTTGTTGGCGGTGTCGCATCCCTGGTGTGCGCCGTTTCCCGTTGGCCGCCGCCTGGGGAGCCCCCTCCCTCCCCCTCCCCCTGCCTCCTGCCTTCACATTCGTATTGATCATCCCACGAGGCCCGGGGCGGCGACCCAGACCTTGGCGCCCCGCCGCCACCTGGCCCGCAGCCCTCGCCCTTCGGCCTCCGCCCTTTCTCCCAGCCCACGCTCAGATTTTCGTACAAACGCCCCTCGTTTGGGGTCAGCGATGGTTTATGCAGTAGCGAAGCGTTGTGGGGGCGACGGGCGGCAAAATAATAATAATAATAATAATAATAATAATAATAATAGTAATAATAATAGTAATAATAATAGTAATAATAATAGTAATAATAATAATAATAATAATAATAATAATAATAAATATGTAAAAATTTGAACAATTTTATTTTGTATTTTGTCACATCTACTATTCGGACCGATTGAAACGAGCACGGAATCTTCCCTTCGTTCTTCTGTCAGAATGAATGTATGATAATATCTTGCTCATTGTAGCGACTGGCAACATCGTCTGTTTTGACTTGTAGGGGTTTTATTTTATGTTTGGATTTTGTTATGACTAATATTCAGTGAGAATGCCTTCTCTCATATAAAGAATAGTGTTCAATATTGTATAACACCTGCAAATTAGATTACAGTACGGAGAAGTCAGCGAGTGACGCTTTGACAATTGAAAGAAAGTTTCATTGATGGATCGTCAGTCGTCCAATTCACATTACCTTAATCATATTCATGAATGTACTTTCAAAACTGTTTTAGAGCTCATAAGTACGTGTAGTGATTGTTAAATTATTGAACTTTGTTGAAAAATTGTATTGTTCGTATAAATATACACTTGACTAAATAATAAATATTTTGTTTACGCTTTTTATTTATGTACTAGTATGTTTAACTATCTGCTTCGTTGTTCAAGCTTTAATTTATTAAAATAAAAAAAATGAGAAGTCAATTTTAGTAAAGTAGGTTATATATTTTTTTTAATTTATTAGTAATTATTTTGAAATGTTCTTCAATACTTTCGTTTACGAATCCAACTCGCACTTTTATTCTCCTTCTGTGGAATTACTGTGTATTATTAAAAAAAAAAAATAATTGAAATACCTAAGTAAGGGGGCGGCTAACACCCACGCTACGCTTCTGGGCTTATGTGCGCGTGTCAGCGTGGTGTGTGCTTCGAAATGTAGGAAACAATTATACTTTCATGTTTCTTCTTGGTCTTGTCTCCTTCGTTTTTTTATCTCCCGATTTTGTCGTCGTTTCTTCTTTCCCCTCTCCCTTAAAGTGGTGACGCAAGTATTGGCGATGCTTGATGCAAGAAAGTCGATTAATATAAACCGCGTGACAATTCATATGTGTATACAATAATGTTAGCTAATAGAGTAATGTGAACGCTCCTCAGGGTGGATTATTGAAGCCGCGTGTGCCATCGTACTTAATGCAGAATTCTTAGAAACGGTCATTTGGAGTGATTTGGTCACGTGGTTTATGTGCGCGCGTCAGTGTGGTTTATGCTTCGTAATGTAGGAAACAATTATGCGTACATTCACGTTTCTTTATGTTTTTTGTCATCTTCGTTTCTTTTATCTCTCCATGTTGTCTTCGTTTCTTCTTTCTCCTCACCAAACAGGCCACAGACGGACGGACCGTTTGATGTTTTGTCGTAAACCAATTTTTTCGAATAAAGGTTCCACAAAACTTGGATTCACATTACATACTGTAGTAAAAGAATTACTGTACTTATGAAAACAAGATGTATTCACTTTTTCGATATCAGGACCCCACAATACGAGATTTTGTGACGAAAAATCGCCTCTTTCTGCGGTATACTTTCTCTTTACTACGTAAGTACGTATAAAGGGTGAGAAAGTAATAAGCCAAGTTCTACAACGTGGCACAGATTTTTTTCTTATTTATGAGGACTACAAAATCCTATTTCTTCAAATTTCAACCGTCCCTGGACAAACTGCCTTCACCGCACTGTTGCAATGGCAGCACACACACTGTCTATTTTGTATCACATAAAACTAACTTTTTAAAAATGAACGATCTTATTTCTAAATCTGTGACAAATTCGTTCATCAAAACGGCTGCGAAAGCTTGTGATACTGTTTGCAGGTGGTTGCAGTGAAGATCCATTAAATTCAGGTACAGACAGAATCCCAAGCTAAAGTTAATTGAACCCTAATATATTTTTTTAATCAAAATGTCTTTCTTACAATAAAATTAAATAGTGAAAGAGTTTGTGAACAAGTTCTGAGTGAAATTCAAGAGATCATTTGTTCTGTTAATTTTAACTAATTCTTCACATTGTAACATATCATTTATATTAAAATATCAGCAAATGCAGCAAAAAGCGTTCTGCGCACACGTTCTTCTCGCTCTGGCCGGAAAGAGGTTGGCAGGCGCACTTGGGTTCGCAGTGATCATGTTTAGCAAGGCTCGAACGAGGCTTAGGAGATGCGGACACAAGAAAAAGGAATGAGAATTCGGCGCGCAGCTCGGTTTGCAGAATCCACTCCTGGCGCCTATGCGTCTAAACATCGTTAAATAAAATTTGCTGCCATGATAATGAGTACCAGAACTGTTCCGTCCTTTGACTCGACAGCCCAGCCTTTCGGCCATGTGACAAGGGGATGGTGAGGTTAGTACGAAGACATACCTTCACCGTATATTCTGATCTTCATAACTTTAGGGTTGGTTTTCTCATCGTCACACAGCAATAGATAACTGGGACACTTGTAAGAAAGGAGCAAAGTTATCATTTTGCCCCGGTCGAGAATCGAACCCTGGGTTGCGCAGTCGAACCACCGAGCCACCCGAGAGGCCTAACATCCAAACATCGTTAAATACAATTTGTTGCCGTAGTAATAAGTACCAGGACTATTCTGGGTTGAATACATTAACTTTCACGTCATGAGAACTTCAACCCCCCCGACATTTTTTGTTGGGGAGGGAGAGAGAGACTGTGCTTGTGCGGTCCGAACGCCGCCCTGCGTCCGACCGGCCGGCCCGGCGCGCCTTGCCTCGCCCCGGGTCGCGTCGGACGCCCCCGCCGGGCTGGTCGCGTTCGGCGTGTTTTCCCAGAGCGCTCGTGGACTTGCGAAATCCCCGCGCGCCTGTCCTGCCGCTGGGAAACTCTCACGCGGCGCTCGCGGCGGGTAATGGGCGGCGCAAGCGCTGCTGCACGCCGCTGCCTTGGCGCCCACGCGCTGCCTGCACCGTCGCGCCACGCCCCCGCCCCCACCCCCGACATCGCCCCTGCCTCAACCGCCACCTCCATACACACCGCCTCCATATTCACCCCTATCACCGTACCCTCCCCTATCACCAGACCCACCTTCTTCACCATACCCATCCCTTCACCTACCCACCCTCACCATCATACTCATCACCACCACCACCACCATACTCACCGTCACCGTCACCATTCTCACCACCACCACCACCACACCCACCTCCACCGCCAGTGTCCCCTCCTCCATCTCTACCTTTTCCACTACCACCACCACTACTACTATCAGTGTTACTTCCGCCGCCGCTGCTGTCTTCGTGTTCTGCTCAAGTGGCACTGGGCCGCTGACGCCGCTGCCTGCCCAGTGCGTTGCCTTTGCGAGCGGCGCCGCGTCGTGTCGCGTCGCGCCGAAGCGTTTCCACGCTGCCTCGCGAGCGGCCTGGCGACGGCGCCCAGCGCTCCTCCTCACTTCAGTCGGGGGGGGGGGGAGGAGTATATTCTTCGAAATGTCAAGTTACGTAGGATTTAATTGTACAGGAAGGGGGTGTCTAGGAATCCAAAGCCGAGACCCAAAAAAATATGTTTTTCGTATAATATTAACTGCTTCTCTCAGTCGAAGACATCTCTTCTCGCCCGAATCACAATGTCTGTCTTTTGGGTTATGTAAACTGCGGTCAAGAAGGAAAATCAGATTTTTAACTCGTATGTAAATTGCGGACCGATCAAGAGAAGGGCATACGTAAATCAGGGACCGACTACCTCATCTATTTTCAGTTGAAAGTGGAAGGTGACAAATTACTTTCCAAGAACATTTTCATTGCCATTAGTTTTAAAACAAAACTCCCTCCCCAATTTTCCAGGCTGAAGACTGGCCTGTTTCGTTTGAAATATGGTTTGGTCGAAGTTCATTTCATTCAATTGAATCATTCGTTGTTTTAATGAATTCTGCTATTCTTCCCATATTATATTCTTCCATTCTTTCAACTAATTCAGCTGAACTTGAAATTTGGACACTCTTCTAGAGCTTTCTTTGCTTTTCATTTTGATATAAGAGAGAGTCTGGAAGATTTTCAATAAGCCACAAGAAAAAGCCGCACAGTAGCGTGGTGGCGACGGCCCCCCTAACGTGCTTACCCGTTCAATCAATCCTTTTCTTTACCTGGATAGTAAAGTTACCTGGAAAAAGTAAGTTTCGCGCGAAAAGATCAAGGTACTATTTGGTCCGCAATTATCATACGGCCGTTTCTTTGGATGCACTAGATTGTAACAAAGCCATGCGGGCTGCGGAACGAGAGGTCCTCCGCGACGCGACTCACGCAAAAGATAGGGACAGTTGAAGGTGGGATTCGAATCCGCACCCATTCACGTGGAGGCGTTGAAGCGACATACTGTAGCCAAGTGCAGGCCGATTGGCTTAAAAGAGTCAACACCCTATCGCACAACGAAGAGCCAACAGAGAAATCATTCAATTGTTAAGAGGGGTGAGGAATCTAAAACACGTGTCTGACATATAATCAACATGCATATGACAGCTTCAGGATAAAAGCTTGATATCGTAGAGAGCAGCTGCAAGAATGGATTTTGATGGATTATGTGTTACACGATATACCACGATTTTGTGTTTGTTACTATGTTCGTGAGATTACACCGAATCGAATTCCGGATGGCTTGTGATGATATAAGCCGAATCCGTCACTAGTCCACTCATTAATATTGGCGATCTCTAGCGAGGTGCATTAGAACAGGAATAACTGTTTTATGTTGTAAATGTAGTAAATCCTACATTTTCTTTCATTTGAATCCAATCTTCGGAAAGTTTCTCAAATTTCTGGTATCTCGTTTTATAAACGTTTTATTTATGTTATTGGACGACCTTTCCAACGAAGAAAATCTGATAGGACAGAATAATATTGAGAAGGTACTTGCGAATTTCGGGTTATATATGATTGCAATTATTAGTACATGAATTTCTGTACGATATGACCTTAAATGTAGAAATTAGTTAAGAAAAGTGAAGATTAGTCCAATACGTATAGCAATTTGCATCGCAATTTTTATATAATTTTGATAAGTCTCTAGTTGAAACTAAGTACTTGAAAGATTACAGTACTTCAAGGAAAGTAAAGAGATTTAAATTGTAATGAATTCTCAAAAGAATAAAAAATGTTGGAAATGAGTGTTTGAAATCAATGTCGCTTTGCAGTGACAGCGTAAGGCACGGACCGAGGCCGGGGAATATCTGATGGTGGCCATCGGTAAATAGGGGTCTCTCAGTAGATGGGACTTCGTCAATTTGTGTTGGCACCCCCTTATGCCTCTCCTGACTTTCTGTGAAGTCAAGGATTCAAAGATTGGAGTGACCCTTCCCTACTCCACACATTTCTTGGCGACCTGCAATCTCGGCCCGGACATGAAATAGTGTCACCAAAAGAAGTAATGTGTTGTGAAACGATACTTTACTTGTGGTCGAAATTAGTCCGTAAATATTTTAATTTTTAACGTTATTGAAGTACCTGTGTCTAATAGTACATTAGTATGATTATTGTATGAATTTCGTTTGTGTTGATACATACATCCTTTCGTACTTAACTCAAAGTTACTCTAGGGTACAATTAGCGGCATTTTTCTGCTCAATGTGAGTGCATTGTCATACGCGCACGTGCACCCCCCACACACAAGCGCACACACAATTCAAAGAAGAACATATAGAAAAATAATGCTAATAACTGTTTCTGGAATGATCATTCCTAATGCATTGGTTCATGCTGTTAGTGTGTTGAACTTGTAATATTTCGAGAGAGATAGTTCATATTGTATTGGGGATAATTCTGGTACATTCGTATTCATTCCTACGTATGATGAATATATCCCTTATTAATTTATTCTAATTAGTTACTAATTAAACAAAATCTTAATGTCTGAATTATTCCTGTCATGCCTTTTCAGTTATTATTTATTTCAAAAGAAGAACAAAATGTTCTATTCGCCCTGCCAGCAAACTAATGTAAGCTCTGCTTTTAAGAAAATGTTCTGGAATCATTCACTTTATTGGATGAGTGAGCACGCTCTTGTGATTTGGAGCGTCGGACTGGGCTAGATGAAACAAATAACTTGTTCTAATAATAGGTCGCTTATTCATAGTTGGCGTATTTGATAAGTTTAATTCTGTTTTGTTTGGTCAGAACATGATAACTTCAAAATCATATTCCGATGCAACTCAGGCTATTCCAACCATTTGTAAACGTATTGGAAATTAACTGAGAAGTTCTGTGACTTGAAATTTCTGAAGTTCTTACTGAAACGTTACCAAGTTAATTTCCAATGTGACATCCTTCTTCTAAGACTTTTTGATTTCTATAATTCTAACCACTAGGTACTGTTTAAATTAATTTATTGTTTGTAGTAATAAATAAGCAACCAGACTACAAATAAAGAATTAATGAAAATGTATAACCTTGATTAGACATTGAAGGAGAAAATTATGTTCTTGTAATTTAAAATTATGTAATATCACATCACAATATATCTATACAGAGGTGGTTACATAACGCATAGATAATTTATTGCAGTGAATATTGCATTACACATATTTACTAACAAACAGTGTTCATTGCATTGTCAGTGTGCGTTTAAAGGAATTCGTATTTCGGTTTATTGAACGTGGTTTAAGGCTACTCGTGGTATGGTAGCTAAGAGATGAAGTACTTTTGGTTTTGGTACTCTAAAAATAGTTAATTTATAGAAAATCTAAATAACCTACGTTATTTGGAGGCAATTCTCGTCCGAGCAGCGAGAATCCATTGACACCCACATTCCTATGGATATCAAAATTAAGAGGGGATTCTGCTGATGAAAGCATCTTTCGCCCGTGTTCAGATGGACAGGTGAGTTATTGAAACATATGTGACGCCCCGAAAACTACTCCGACTGTGAAGTGCGTCCACGAGTGAATATAACTATTAAGAGTTTTTTAACGGGGTCGTCGTAAGATAGCATAGGATGCCCGATATGAGAATTAGCACATGATGTGATAAATTCCGATTAGTGGAAATTACACGACCAAGCGTTAAATTATTCCAGACATTTACACAAGTTTATTTACTTCACATAGTACTAGTATCTTCGGTTCCTGCATCCTCCCTAAAAGCAAACATGTGCGCACAACCAACAGAAATGTATCTTTTCCTGCTAGGAGTGGAGCGATGTGAATGTAAACATACTAACGTAACAAAAATATAATAAATATAAAAATTGCAACATTCAGTGAATTATAATTTATCAGCAAATTAATTAAACCTCAAAGCAATAGTTACACATAATGCCATGCCACATAATCAACATTGTAAATCATACCATTCGAAATTATAAAAAAAATTGACTAGTTTTAGTTTCCAAAATATACAAAAAAATATCCTTTTATTTCAATTTCTTCCACACTCGAGATCTCTCAATTTTCCCAAAGTTCATCCAGGTAATCCTGAAACTACCGTTATCAGTTCACGTATTACTCTTTCTTATCTTCAACAAGGTAGACACAATATTTTTTTCTTCTGAAACCAATAACTATATTTCTCTTAAACATCAGTCAAATTCGAAAGCTGCTTCTGTGTAAACTGTCACAATTAGCAAATTTCAGTATCAGATGTCTCACTAAATTATTTTCTGATAGTAAATTTAAATATGTTCATCTCCAAAACTAACAGCGCACACAAACGCACCTCACCGCCACTCGCTCGGAACGACAATCACCGTTCGTCTGACACAAAACACATCAGGCCGAATTCGGTTTCTTTCTGACACAAAACTTCATGTTTGAGAAATGTGTTCCGTAACGAAAACACATAGTTTTTGCCTTAACTTGGAGGTATGTTAGTACTATTAATTTACATTGCAAGACCAGCATCCAGTGAACTATTTCAACTACATATGAAAACCATAATAATTAATTTATTTATTTTTATCATAATAACATTAATCATTTCCATCTCAAATAATCACCTACCATTATTTAATCTAAGAGTATATGAATATTAGTATCAGAGACTAAGTGCGTTGACGTTTTATACCGTGTATATGGTCTGGTCGCTCGTATGATCGTGACTTTGCCTCCCTGGGGAGGGGGTTATAGGGAAGGGCGCACAGCTGTGATTGGCCCAAACCGGTGTGCTTCCACCTTCAGTGTAACTCACATCTCAGTCATGGTAGGTGGTTTGTGGGTTTTGTTAGTCGAAATCGATCGATTTTAGTAATAACGTATATTTTGGACATTTCTATAGACAATCTAGCGGGAAAAATCCAACCCTACGAACATTTAATGTCTCGTTACAACCCGCGCAAGAGCCAGCCGAAAATATAGATTAGGCATGTCGTTGGAAAGAGGGCGGTATAGCTCACGCACAGGCCGATCACACCACTGTTCCGAGACCGCGCCCAGGCAACGCCGCAGCGAGCGCCTCCACTGCTGCTCTAACCCAATTAAATGAACAGGCGAGTGCAGATCCTGTGCATAATAGTGCGGATTTCAAAAATAATTTATAAACAGGAAATTTGTAATGAAATAATTAGAGGGCGAATTTTAATGAAATGTCATATTTTTTCTTTTCACTTTAGATGCCTTTTAGTATAGAAATTCATTTTACGTAATGACAAAACGAAATGACACCTTTTTGTATGTCATTTGTTTTTGCATTTTTCTTCAATTTCGACCAATGAGTCATTTCTTACCCTTTTACGTAATTTTTAATACATTTTTGCTGATTTTTATCGATTTTAATACCATTTTGATGGTACTTGCTTCAAACAATATTTAAGAGGTGCAATAACTGTTCACCATAGAATTCCTGAGTAGCCTATTCGATTTCTTCGCTCATATGTTGTAATGTCAGCCGTTGTTAGTGCTAAGTAATATAAGGTTCATGTGAAAAAATAGTCCAAAACCAAAAGTTCGCAGGCTGAGTTCACCTGAACAATAGGAAGAAGCCCCGATTACATCAGTAACATATCCAACAGCTTGAGTTGGTCATCTGGTTTTGATCAAGTTTTTTGACGCCATTTTCTTTGTTATCAGGGTATTTTAAGAGCATTTTATTGTTTTTTGGCAATGTGTTAGGTCATCAAATTCCGCCCCTTATTAATAATAAGTTATAAATAATAATATAAACGTAACCAAATATTGTGTGAAATGAAGGTTGTATACATTTTTTACACTTAACTAAGAATACGTGTTTTTGAAGCTTTTTATTTGTACTCAATTCGATTAGAAAGAGGTTGCACATGCGTGTTGATACGCATTATTTATCCAGCAGGCTAAAAGTGACTTGCTGACGTAGATGTTTTAAGATAAACTAAATGCTGTGCGCCTCCTCACAGCCATGCTATTTTTCTCTTTTAACTGTAACGAATTACTCACATAATAAAACTAAAGCATTGCTGTGATTACAATATTGTTAAAAAATTGTATTTTTTAATCTTTATTGATCAACAGTTGCACTCTCTTAAAAAATCTTTGAACCTTGGCGCCGCCTACGCCAGACTTTACACATACGCCTGGTCACTTACCGTTAATATGAATTGCGTTGTGGCGCAGTCTGTGTACTAGTAGGTTAATTCTAAGATTTGTTTCGTCAATTCACTCACCTAGTGTCTAATTGGTTTAATTAATTAGTTGAGGTAATGAAATAAATTTCTACTTTAAATGTAGCGTACGGCGGGCGTTCGTCACACCTTGAAAATCGCTAAAAGAAAAGAATGGCGCGAAGTCCGTGCGCAGGGGCCTTTTGAGTGTTTGTGAAACCAAAGGCTGCTCGACTGGCCTCTCGCGGGCAGTTCGTTGGCTTTTGATGGATATTCTGTGGTTTGGGTTGGTGGGTTGGTTGGACGATTAGTGATTCCGGACGCCGACCCACCGTCGGCTGCCGGGAATGTCCTCAAGCAGGTATCTCCCATCAGCGGGGCACCGCCCAGCCTGAGCTCCGGACCGGCCTCCCGGCGTGTGTGGTAGTATAGTGCATTCTAGTGTGTAAGGGGTGAGGATGGGACAGAAGAGGCAGGAAAGATCGCGCACGGTCCGTGGACCGTTTGTTAGGGTACTGCTGCGGCACTTGCCTGTTTTCGGAGAAACCACGGAACACTACCGATCAGAGCTGCCGAGGATAGGACAAGGAAGAGGAAGGAAAGATAGCGCGCGATCCGTGACCCTTTTGTCAGGGTACTGTTCCGGCATTCGCCTCGTGTTGATCGGAGAAACTACAAAAAACTACCGATCAGAGCAGCCGGACGCTAGAATTCTCCTCCAGACAGCGACAGAACTCGACCTAGCTATATAGCCAGGGTCGAAAATCCTGCCACCGTATGCAGTTGAACCTTAGGACCTCCCGGTCAGAGGCACTGCAGTGGCATCAGTTGATGCCCTCGGCACTGTCGCGGTGTGTTTTCCCGGGTGCGCGGGGGCCCTCCCCGCCCCGCCCCGCCGCCTTCGGCACCGCTCCGCGCCCCGCGCCCAGGGCGGAGCGGGTCAATAAACCGCCGTTATCGCGGCCGGGGCCGGGGCCGGAGACGCGGTGTCGAAGGGCGGGGGTGGCGATGGCCCTGCGTCTCGCTGCAGCCACTCAGCCGCCGGGGTGAGGCCCTTTTGCCACGGGGAGAGAACGCGCCGGAAAATGCGCTCAGAGATCTCATCCTTTGTCAGCATTGGGATTTTCAACGCGGGGTTTCAGATAGGAATTCACCGGGAGAGGTGGCTGAGGGCATCAGCTGTGCTCACTGCAGTCCCTCTGATCGGGAGGTGCCGACGGGGGCAGGATTTTTGACACCAGCTTGTCAGCTAGGTCCAATTCAATCGCTGTCTGTAGGAGAATTCTAGCGTCCGGCTGCTCTGATCGGTAGTTTTTCGTAGTTTCTCCGATCAACACGAGGCGAATGCCGGAGCAGTGCCTTGGCAAAAGGGGCACGGATCGCGCGCGATCTTTCCTTCCTCATCCATGTCCTATCCTCGGCCCTTACTTTCGCACACTTACCCTAACATGCACTACACTACCACGCATGCCGAGAGACCAGTCGGGAGATTAGAGCTTGTCCCGGCTACCTCCGGGACGTGCCTCGCTGGTGGTTGGAAAAAACTCACTAGTTAGGGAAAACCCCATAGCTAGTTGGTCGGCGCCGGATTTCACCATCCGGCGGGGAGGATAATCAGCGCCACCTTCCGCGTTGAAAACATGCACTACACTTACGAGTCTAACAACGCCCTTAGCCGTTGACGCGCCCGGTTTCAGTTAACAATCAATCAATCCAATGGGAATTCACCGACGTCGTCCTCCCGCAGTATTTGCCACAGCTCATTAGACCCACTGACGCAAGTGCGTTAGGCTCCCACACCTTCACACCTCTGAGAGCCAGTCACACATAGCGGGTAGTTCATAGTCGTCAGTGACCTAAGCACTCTCAGCGATACTTGGAAATTTAGAGTTGCGGAGGAAAGTTTTCGGACAGGTGACATGCATATCGTGGAACCCAGGAACCCATTGGCAGCGGTTACTCCCCCCTGTCATGTAGCAGATCGCGGAATCAAATAGAGAGACTACTCTAAGAAGGGGCTGCATTGACAACTACGGCTTGGCCACTGCTGGCAATAGAACTGCAAGTTTCGACCATGCACTCATTTTGTCTGTGCTTCCGGTTACAATTAGCTCACTTGCAAAGGGCTTCATCACTATCACTATCGCAATGTCGTCGCCCTGCGTCTCGTTCACTTGTTTTCCGAGCTATCAAATTGGTCCCTTTTTAGACTACCTCCTATGTACCATCATTATGCCTGCTTCTAACCTGGGCAGGTGAAGGGACTGCAAGGAAAGTTTATTTTTTTAGATGATATAAGGACAAGCCCCGACCATGCCACCACACAGAAGGTAACAACCATGCCATAGGCGGGATTCGAACCCGCGACCTTTCGAATTGAGTGTGATAGGGCGCGTCGTTGGTCTCGGCGACCCAGGCCGACCGTCGAGAAATAATTGCCTCTGTTTACTTTCGGGTCGTACGTCTGGATTGAATTGAATTGAATTTGCCTTATTTTACGTGGCGAGACTCGGGCCATCAGGCCCGCTCTTCCGTCTGACCACGCAAATTTCGCTACGCTCCTTTCATCTGGCAGAGAAAGGGGGTATTTCTTGGGCGAGAAACAGGCGATTTTGAATTTAGCTCAGAGGCGTCATTTAGGCTTGCGGATCTTTTACATGCAAGTAAATCTACTAACATGGGACAGCCGGCTTTACTTCCCCTCCGAAGGAAGGCGTACGAAGGATTTTGTCGCCCCAAAAATCCACGGCTTCGATCGGGTTTGAACCCGCGAGCTTGGGTATAACAGTCCGGTACGCCACCGTCACACCATCGGATTCGGCAGTGCTGTCGAATAACATAAGCTTTCCTTCCTTTTTATGTGCGAGCCGAGGGAATAACTGACCTCATCGGGCTTTACTACGCTCCTACAGCCAATGGCGTACGCTAGAACCGGTGTTGGAATCGGAAGAGTGTGAACCTGAGATCCGGACAGATGGAATGTGAATGGAGGGAAAATAGTTGTCCTTATCCTTTAATGTGGTTGTCTTCGGAAATTATGTCTTGCCTAATGAAGGAAAGTCCAAAAGCTCGCATCGAAGTCTGCAATCTGAAATATCCTTGGTTCCTTGCACTGATTGAATCCTTGGGAATATCCTTGGGTTCTTGGGCTGATAGGATCAGGCTTTCGGTCTCTTTCTAAAGGTAGCCATCGCGGAGAGTCAAAACTCCCACAGGGCGTGTTTGCAGTAATCAATTATCATCTTTATTATTATTATTATTATTATTATTATTATTATTATTATTATTATTATTATTATTATATGTTCTATTTCCAAAGCTGTAGCAACTGTTTCCTTCCCGTTGATGGCCTGTGCGTATTATTCGGTGCGACTTGCCTTGCCATGCTGGTGTTTCCTGTTCTCTCTCCGTTGATGGCAGTGGGCGCTTCCCACGCCCAGGACCTCCTCCTACCGTTCTGTGACGGACAGTGTCTCCCTTGAATGTTAGGTACAGCTTGCCCTCCTGTTTGAACAGTATCTTTATCTCTTGGGCCTACGGCATCCAGGCCTGCGGGAGAGTCTGTCAACTTAACAGCGTCGGTGGAGAGTTTGAGGGGATGCCATTAGTTTTCTGCTTAGCCAGATTGTCCAGTTCTGTTTGTGCCAAGTATAATATTTCAGCACCAGTGTTATGGAATATCGGCCGCCCAGATATTGATGGCTTGGAGATGTCCATCGTTGTGTTGAAATCCGAGAAGGGCACACAATTGTATTCCGTCGAGACGGAAGCCTATTTATATCAGATATGAGGACATAGTGTGACAAGAACTAGAACTAGATGGATGTGATTTATTGCTGTCTTACTGGGAGATCGATATTAGGGATGATGGCAATTGTGTCGCTCTTGTGAACATCGAAATCGAATAAGAAATCAGCGCGGCTGATTGTATACATGTAAAAATATATTAGTTAACCAAAGGAAAAACTTTGGCTAAGAATGCAGAATCTCCGAGTCGTCTAAACTAGATCTTACCACTGACTTTTTTTGGCAAGTTTCAGCTCAAAAGTTTGTAATCTGACTCTTCCATCCATCCATTCATTTTTACAGACATCTTGCACACGTAAGCTTCCGCGGCTCGAATCCATATATTCTCGGCTATCCGGGAGACGCCACGTCGTTGGCTGGGAGGCTGACGTTTCACCTGACATGTCGCAGGGATTCCTGCTTCGTCACTGCCCTGAGGAAGCCTGCGACATGTCAGGTGAAACGTCGACCTCTCAACCAACGACGCCGCGTCTCCCGGATAGACGGAAATTTACAGACATCTTGATTATCGGGTACAAAATTTGCGTGTATCTCCTTGCTCCCTCCACCAATCATAACCATCCTTGGAACAGTTCTAATCGTAACTTACGGTGTACATTTTATAGGTTATTTTCTAGGAATTTTTAGGTCATCCAAAACCGAGAACATGTTTTAATTTTATCATCAACATCATGTGCGGCGCGTTGCGAACGTTGCTGGCTGCCGATTAGGCGCTCGCTGGCGCGGGATTGGTGGCCTCGGGCAGCGCTGACCCAGCGGGGGGGGGGGGGGGTCCCGCCTCCCTCGCTTCTCCGCCCCCTCCTCCCCCGCCCCAGCCGCTTAATAAGAGGGGCGAGGAACCATCTCGCTTTCGGTGAATCACAGCTGCCGTTCCTCGCCAAATTACAATGCGCCGTTGCAGAGGGTGGAAGGGCTGCCTCTTTGTAGTGCGCGCGCGTGTGTGTGTGTGTGTAGGGAGAGCCTGTTCATGTGGATATGGTACTCGCCAGGCAGTACTGTCCAGTATGTCGAGTGTTTTAGAGTCTTCATATGTGTCTATGTCCCCATAGTAGTTACGAATAAATCCGTATTTAGCAGTTTGCCATGATAGCAAAATTTTAAGTTTCAACAGGACTATTAAAAATTATTCTCTCAAGGAACATTGAAGTGTGATCTCATCTACACTTGGTTTTAAACATCGGTTCAGTGGACGTTAATCAGCTGTTACTGTGTCATCCAATCCGAAGGTGGAACGTCATGATAATGAAGTCACTGTAGTGACGTATTCACGATATGAAATCGGAAGCTGTTCCCAACTCAAACGACGTGTAATAAAGGCGGCACTGCAGTTGAAAAGCTACACCATCAGTTTATTCTGCATTATACCTAGTCAGGATTATTTCTATTATACATGTAATTTATTAGTGATGTAAACTTCCAAATTTTCTACCGACATACGAAATGTAACCGTTGGTTGGATCGTTTGGGAACCATATAGATACAAAAATTCCCAATACTGAAAAAAAAGCATTACCAGTGTCCCCATTTCTATCACGTACATTCTTTTTCATTAATGTTCACTCCAGTGAAATATTACATTTTGGTTTCATGACAGTGTCTAAATATTTCTACAGGAATTAACGATAGGGTGTAAGTACTGTTCATTTTATGATCACTCGTTTCTACAAATCAGTCTCATTCCTTGCCATAAACTGCCAGCTTTAAAGGATCACTGCGACGATTGACCTCTTGGAGTTCATCTTCACATCTGTTGTCCGCGTGTTGCAGGCAGCTATCTGTAGTCAAATAGCTTGAAGATTGAAGCTTGTCCGACCCTAATATTGACTGTGTCGTTATTTTTTATTGCTGATGGTTCTGCGTTATCGAGTAAGTAAACTGCCTTTGTAAGATAAAGCCGACTAGTCGCAGATAAATGTCTCTTCGATTCATTTAAAATTATGTAATTTAGGGTGATCTAATGTTCCATTTCCCCTGCCCGGAGTTTTTACGTTGTCCTGCGGCCTGTCAGCTTTAATCGGCCAATCGCGCGAAGCCAGGACCATGCGGTTAGGCAGTGGCCTATCATCAACATAGGAGATACAGAAACCAAATGTTGATGACCGTCACTGTCTACAGGAAATCTGGCTGCTATCTTGTCTAGGATGGAAGCGCCTAGCAAACCTTTCTTTGTGGAAGAACTAGCACTTTGATCGTTTCAGTGACATAATGTTTCTTAAGAAGCTTTCCAATCGTCGAATGAGAGCCAAAGCTCCGCTCATATGGGAAGCGCCATCGTACGCCTTCGGTCTTCGGCTTTTAATTTATACGGCATTTATGTTAATAGTGAAAAAGCATAATGTCAATAAGGCTACTGGATGTACAGGAAAAGGTTGGTGGAAAAGTGATATCTGCACACACATACATACACACACAAACACACATTCACGTACACAAACACACACACACACACACATATACACACACATATACACACATATACACACACATATACACACACATATACACACACATATACACACACATAGACACACACATATAGACACACACATAGACACACACATAGACACACACATAGACACACACATAGACACACACATAGACACACACATATACACACATATACACACACATATACACACATATACACACACATATACACACATATACACACACATATACACACATATACACACACATATACACACATATACACACACATATACACACACATATACACACATATACACACACATATACACACATATATACACACACACCTGTACATACACACACCTGTACACCTGTACGTATACGTGTACGTACACACACGTGTACGTACACACTCGTGTACGTACACACTCGTGTACGTACACACTCGTGTACGTACACACTCGTGTACGTACACACTCGTGTACGTACACACATATAAAACTGCATTACAAAATTTCCTATTCTGTGGCAAATGAATGAAATGAAGTTAAAGTTTAGAGAAAATATGTCTTCTCGTGTAATGATTTGTTGCTGATGATGGGTTGATTTTGAAACTGGAAAGTGTCCATCAGCGCGCCGTACCATCTGTTTCCCTATTTGAAGTGAAAGGAAGTGTGTTGAGGTATGCAGTCATATTAGGACCTGCACTTCAAACATTCACGTTTTTTGCAACTCTTGGCTAAAATTTACAGCTCTATGACTACATAGGGTACTACAGGAGAGTGCAACAGAGCAAACCCATCCACTACCAAGTGAACGAAACGCTTTCACTCTCGCAAAATGTGTGTGGGGCGGATCCAAAGACGAATTTGCGGAGGAAAAATTCAAAATATTTTCATCAAATATGTGTATTACAGATTTTGTAAAACTTTGCAGGCTACTCTCAGCTCATGCTGCGAAACGATTTTATTCCTTTTAATGATAATAAAAAAAATGCATTGAAGTTTTGAGACAAGTTATAATTAATAGTTACTGAAAAACAATTAGGAGGGGAAATTTTCCTCATTTCCCCCTTAGATTCGTGCCTGTATACATATGCATACACTACAGTATGTCAATATTCACGGATATCCCCAAGTCCTGCGTATCCACGGGAATCTGCCAATCCTGCTTTGAGAATCACTGATATGCGGGATATACTGCTCTCTGTCTATTAACCGACTTGCTGACATTATAGACGTGGCGTGTAAGTTGCAATTCTAATCGGAATAATCGTCTAACCACAGTAACTACCGCTTCTAAATGAGGTATTAGTGGTAAAGATTCAAAATGTTTATAAAATACTTTAACGCAATCGGTGTGGGACGAGTAACATGTTATGGAAAGTCACTGCTAGGCGCTCTCTAACAGCGTGCTGGCGGTCACTCGCTGTTGATCAAGACACTTGCGAAAGCGAAAAACGCGAGTCGATCACTTGACTACTTTCGTTTGCGGGGTGTTAACTTGGCATGTGTGTGGTTTTGCTCTGGTGCTCTGGCTTGGCTCTGATGCGTTCGAGAATTCTCCAGTCATACAGTACCGGCAAAGGTGGCTCAGGGATGTCACTGCAGTGCCTCTGGCCGGAAAGTTCTGGGTTCGAGACCCAACTATGAGAGGCTTTTCGACATAATATCCGTAGCTAGGTCGAATTCAGCCGCTGTCTGGAGGAGAATTCAACATTGATATTTTTTAAACATCTATGTATTGAAGCCGATATTTTTTAACAACTATGTTTTGTACTCATTATTTGTATGTTTTTCATGTTTTGTTCGCGGATTAAAAATTCCCATAATTACAATTTTGTTAAAATGAAAATATGAAATAATAATTCATGGTACCACTTTCTGTTTATCTGTTCGAACCAAACAAACACGATTTGTACTATATGAATCTAGTCAAATGTGCCTCGACCGAGATGCTTCTGATATCGTGGCATTTCCTTCCTACGTCGTATCTCGTACGTGGAGGGGTGTTTTATGTTTAAAGAACTCTGTCAAATTACATTTTATTGCGCGGGAATTTAATGTTAGAGGATAGAAAACCAGCTTTAAACATCCACGTTTAAAATTGATTTTAAGATTTTGATTCGATATATTTTCGAGCAGAAAAATCGATATTATAACGTCAGTGTTTTGCCAACATGTTTTCTTCATTTCGAAACATTAGTTCAGAAACATTGATGTTTTAAAAGAAAATTCTTTTGGTATAAATAAAATTTTCAGTATGTAATTTTTTTCTGGATTGCTGACAATCAACAACCACTGTCAACTGTCACTGTTGTCGATCAGCAGACAGCAAGAAAACCGTTCACTGTTCGCAACCTTTCTTGCGTATTATGACATTTTGTTTATTTTTTACGTGCTAATATGCTAAACTGCATTTTGAACCCTGACGACATAAAACATTGTTTATAAAAATAAGATGTCTATAAAAATTTGAGACAGAAAATACTTTATACTAATATTGATGTTATGTATCACATTTGAACCCGGACATTTTACTTCGAAATGTTTCATCATATTTGAACATCCATATTTTTAACGAAATTTAATTTAATTTATCGATATTTAATTTAATTTATCGAAAATTAATTAACTTTTGGAAATTTTAGGCATCTATTTTTTATGTCGATGTTTTCAGCAACATCGACAACTATTGTTTTTCCAAAGTATAGTATGTATCGAGGATTGCTAGAACGTGCCCTGGCTATGCCGAGTTGCGGCCCGGTGCTGCGCCGCGCGCCGGGCGCTTGTGCGCGTGCGCGGCCTCCTGCGTTTGGCGCGTGCGTTGACGCGTGCTTCCGTAGATCGGACACCGCACCGGCTCACGGCCAGCGCCGCGCCGCTCCGCGCCACGCCGCTCAGCGCACTGGGTCGAAACGCGGCGGAGGGCGAGCCGAAATAAATAAAGGGCCATGTTCCCCAACATTTGTGCGTGTCAAAGATGAGGTTGATTGCGTACGCTTGACATCGAAAAATCCGGAATAGGAAAATTGCAATTCTGCGGGGAACTGTACATGAAGAGGAAATTCCGTTTCGGGGTGAAAGTATTTGCAATGTGCTACGTCATTCTTTGTAGATGGCAAATGGTGTTAGGAGGCGTATCTATACATCTCTCAACATCGAAATAAAAACTGGTAGCAAAGACAAATTATGAAAAAAAGTTATCGTGAGATAAATTTTTCTTCTTCTTCTTCTTCTTCTTCTTCTTCTTCTTCTTCTTCTTCTTCTTCTTCTTCTTATTATTATTATTATTATTATTATTATTATTGTTATTATTGTTGTTATTATTATTATTATTATTATTGGAATCAATTTAATCATTTTTGAATTGGTAAAAAGGAAGCGCGGATCGTCCGTTGAAATGCGTCGTGTGCGCGCTCAATCGGCTTCGGGTTTGCCCTCCGTACGCCGCGTCGCGTCGCGTCGCCTTGTCGGTCGGGGGCGCGGGGGCGCATAAAAGCGGCGCCCGTTGCGCTGCGGGGGAGGAATCGATGGCCCCGCACTGAGGGCGCTCGCCACGCGCCCCATCCCTGCTGCTAGTAGACCATCCGCTAGTATACAGTTTGTCCGGGAGGAAGCGTCGAAAACAAGCTCTTAAGACAATTTTAAGCCCATTTTGTCTAACAAAATACTGGGATAATCCGAATAAGTTCTCAAAAGTTAGTCTGAAAAAAATGCTATCTAGATAAATATTTGCATGGCAGAAGCATAGAAACACTCCAGGAACATGTGCATTGTTTATTATTTACAAAAGAAATTAATTTGTTTGTTTAGAAAGAAAAATTAACAGAGAAATTAAAAAGCAGTCGAATTGTGAAATTTCTGGGTTAATTTTTCTTTCTGAACAAATATATTCATTTCTTTTGTAAGTAATAAACAATTAGTAGTTTATTAGACAAAATATGATTAAAACTGTCTTAAGAGCTTATTTTCGAAGTTTCGACGTTTCCTCCCGCGTCACTCTGTATGAAGCTTGTGGATAAATGGCGGACGTGTGGAAAGCGCGCATTTAAGTTCTTGACTAATTATGCGAAGGAAGTGAGCCAATTACCCTTATCTGTATATTGGTGTAAAATGCATTGAACATTTTGCGTTGCCTGGACCCCAAGGTGTTTACGTAAATCGCTTTCCTCTCCCAATATTGATTCCGCAGACTTACCAACTCCGTGACCGCAGCCACGGCGCTGGCAAATACGTACTGTGACAGTCATCTGTAACAAAGTTTCGGTGCCCGCATCTTCCTTTTCTTAAAAAAGTTAGGAAGTTGACTGATCAGTCTGATACAATATTCTCAGGCGCGGAGAAGCAAGAAATGTGCAGCTGTCATGAGAGGAGTCGACGGAAGACGTGATGCCGAAACAGACAGGGCTAGAAAGCAACTACTCTAAGAGATTTATTGCGAGTGACAAAGCACATGTGCCCAGGAGGTAGCACTTGATCAATATCTCTGTGACTTAATTACTAACAGTTTCTATGGTATTGTACATAATTGTGAATGATGGAGAGAGAATGATCTGCAAGCGACAGGCCAGCGTTCAACCAACATTCATCCTCATAGCTTTTTTTCCCTTCCTAGAATTGTCTCCCCTCCTCTTCCTCCCCCTCCTTCCCTCCCCCTCCCTGACAGTTATTGCCATTTCGCTGATCAGTCGCCTCTGCTCTCTCCCTCGCCCACAGGCGTTTTAAAGAACAGGCCTCCCAGACCCACGCCTGAATGCCACATGACAGTGAGGGAACAGTTGGAGTGAGTGAGTGAGTGAGCTAGGGTGTGTCTTTCTGGCACGCTTGTCTCTTTCGAGACTCTTCGTCCAGTGTAGTCTTCTTTCGGTGTTGTTGTCAAGCGTTGCGACTCCTCTCCCCCGTACAGGGACGGGGATTGGGAGTCAGTTGGAGGAGGAAATTCAAGAGGAAGAGGCTGAAACTGGGTGTGGAAATAAGTAACGGAAGTTATACGCAACACTACAGAAAAAACAAGCCAACAATGGGGTTGGGAACATTCAATAGAACTAACCATAAAGCCTAGACCTAATAGGCCTGGACGTAGTACTGTCGTATATTTACAATATTGGTTGTCAACACGTCACTCGCAAGCAACCGGATGCTTACCTTGTCACCGCAGGTAGCTCTCCGAGAAATTTTAGAATTTTCTCCCCTGTACTTCTGATGACATTTTGTCAAAACGGCTACACAATTCCCCCCGAAAACGTCTATAAAAATAGTTTTGCTCTTCTATGATGTTGTGAACGTAACTGTCGTGGAAATATGCACTGCTTCGGGAAAAGTAGCGTGTACTTTCTCGTATAGTGGCAACAATTGTAATAACACTTCGGTTACCACTTGACTTTCTAACCAAACGAAGCGTCAATGTACGAAAAAAATATATTATCTTTAATTTATTGAAAATTCAAAATTGTTTTTTGCTATTGAATTGAATGTTTTGTGTGTGCTCTATTCGTATAGAAAGTTTAAACAAAAAAATATTCGGCCTGGGATTCGAAACAGAGGGCTACGGATGAGAATCGTAGTAATTGGCTCTGAGCTACTCAGACTGTATGCTGTTATACCGTGATCATTGACATTTTTAACATATATTATATGTTATTAATCGAAAGTTGTAAAAAGGAAAGTATGTGACAGGCGATATCACATGTAGCTTGTATGGAAAGCAATTTTTTTAAAACTTTTGTCATTTCCTTTTTAATCTTCTAAACAGCTTCTCATGTTATGAGTATCATTAGTAAGAGGATCGTTTCATGCATTTTTCCTCTAGATAGCATTTCCTGTAAAGTTTTTTATTTAATACCATTCCATACTCTAAATACGAAATGTTTGAAAATTATAATACATCTGTTTGAGTTATCTTTACAGATTTTATTGAAACCAACACCTTACAAGAATCCACAATACGTAGAAATTGTTTCTGAGAACAGTATGCCTCCTACGTGGGTTTTGCTTATAACGTGGCGTGATGTCCGTGAAGAATAGAATCGACACCTGTGGTTCTTGAGTGTCTGACTTTCATCTGTCACGCATGAGTCGCAAACCGATGACCATCTTCACGGGAAAGCGGTGCCAGATGAGATTTCTCATGGCTTATTGTGGAAGAGAAAACCAGTTGAAGCCATGCTTTATTTGCATTTAATACATTTAAATATTAAACGCTCCAACCAGCCCCACCTCTGGGCAGCATCGGTGTGCCGACGAACTTATTGTTCGGATTAGAACATAATACACTAATTATTTTCGTTAAGTGTCATTGAAATATTGAAATTTCCAAAAATTACAATTGTGTAATTTTTCGAACCTTTCACGCTTCTTTAGTATTTTTTTACATGTGTGTTTCATGACTTTTTGCAATTGTGTGTGCGTTGAACATGATTCAAAGGTTCTCTAATCAAGTTTTCCAAATCCACGCTAAGGATGCTAGAGATGTTTTCTACAAATCGAACCGTCGACGGTCAAATGGTAGAATGAATACTCACTGCAGCCGCCTGCAATTTGTACTACGAACAGCTGACATGTTGAGCTTTGATTAACGGATCAGCATAATTAACAATTAGGTCAGGTTTTAAAAGTGGGTCATTGCAGTCGAAGCGGTGGACGCGCAGTGAAATTCGCCTCGCTCAACCTCGGGCCCTTCTGTACATTCTTTGTTACTGTTGTTGGTGTCGTTCTTGAAATAATTTTCCCGTTTTCAATTTCAACAATAATAAGGAAACACTTTATTATTCGGAGGCATAGTCGAGGATTTTTAAAGTATAACGGTTAGCGTATAGTGCTGCTGTACCTAAGTTTGCTGGTTCAAGTCCTATCGAAGCCTGAAGCTGTATTTCGGATGTGAAGTAAAGCTGTGTGTCCTATGTTGTAGATTTATTGCATATAAAAATCATCAATCCGAAAAGAAGCGTCTGAGCTAAATTCAAATCGCCTGTTTCGTCGCCTCAGTGAAACCTTCTTTCTCCGCCAGATAGTGAAAGGAGGGTAGCGAAATTTGCGTGGTCTGACGGAAGAGCAGGCCTGATGGCTTATCCTTCCACGTAAAATAAGTCATAATTGAATTGAATTAAATTAACCTTAAATATTTCGAGGTCGTGTAATTTGTTACACATTTTGAAACCATGATATACCTTCAATATTGGTCAGCAACCACAACTTGAATGGGTTTTGGCGGCGAGACCCTTTTTCGTCACCCGTGACTTTGAGGAACCTCGGAGCGGTGCAGCGGCTGCACAGCCTAGCTCCACCTCTGACCCCGCATTTTACGGAACGTGTATGCAGTGCCGGTTAGACGTGGGCAGTCCAGGCGGTCAAAGGGGCTGATGACGGGACTGATGGCAGAAAAAACTAGTAGAAAATGGAAAAAGAAATTAAAACTCGAGGAAATCGGTATTGTAATTTTATAAGTCGCAGTAGAGTAGTCTGAAATTTCATAACATTTTCAATTATTTTTTACCTTAAATAGTTAGAGTTATTACTTATAAGGTAGATCTTTATGATATGAATCTTCTGATGCTAACATTAAAATAGGTTCTACTGAAATTCATATTTATTTTTTCATGTATTTAAACAAATGATTTTATTAAGAACTAAACCACGGAATTGTTTAGCGTTTTAAGCTCACCGTGGAAATTGCATTATTTGATAACTAGATACTTTTACTTAAAACTATATAAATTTAAAAACTGTTTAAAATATATTTCCAAACACTTTTTCTAGCTTAAACGTTATAATTGTTGTTATTTGTTGAAATAAAATCAACTCGAATAAATTATCTTGATTCAACTTTCACATTTTTAATTTTTCGGGGGGGGGGGGGCTACGTTTCAGTATTGCCCCGGGCCCAGAATTGTCTAGCTCCGGCACCGCGTGTACGACCCCACCCGCGAGCCAAGCGCCAGCGAGGCCGCCGGTCGGCGCGTTCAGCACGGCGCGGCGTGACGTGGCGTGGCGCGGGGCCGGGGCGAGCGCGTGGCGCAGCGACGACGGCGGTGGCGGCATCTCCGCCTCATTGATTCAAATGGAAACAGTTTGGAGGGACTGTACGCGAGGGCTTTCCAATTATGGCCCGCTTCCGCTTCTGCCAGGCGCTTTAAAGCGAGCGGCGGCACGGCCCGGCCCGGCCCGGCGCGGCGGGGCGCGGAGGGCCTCGGGACAAGACGTGGCGACACGGGGGGGGGGGGCGGAGATGGTTCTCCGCGGGGGCAGGTAGGGATGGCGGCTCGGGGCGGGGCGAAGAAGTGGAAGGAGAAAGGAAATAACCGTTAACACAAAAACAGGAGAGATGGCTCAGGGTATAAACCGATGTCACTGCAGTGCCTCTGACCTAGGTTCGAGTTCTGACGTGGCAGGAATTTCGACCCTAGCTGGACAGCTGGGTCGAATTCAGTCGCTGTCTGAAGAAACATTCTAGTGACTGGCTGCTCTGATTGGTAGTTTTCGGTGGTTTCTCTGATCATCACCAGGCGAATGCCGGAGCAGTGCATAACAAACGGGCCACGGATCGGGCGCGATCTTTTCTTCCCATTCCTTGCCCTATCCTTACCCGTTCCTTAGACTCTCACTTAAATACACACTACACTGCCACACATGCTGAAAGGCCTGTCGGGGGCTTAGAGCTTGTCCCGGCTGGGGCTGTGTCCCGCTGGTGAGATAAACCTGGGTGGGGGAAACCCCGCTAGCCGACGGTAGGTCGACACCGGATCTCACCACACAGCGGGGGAAAGATCACCGCTCCCTCCCGAGCATAAAAGTGCACTACATTTACCCTAGGATTAATGACCCTGGGATTTGACGTGCCTGGAATCCCTAACAATCAATCAGTCCGTTAAGACACAACTAAACCTCTGTAAAAGCAGACACGAAGGAAAAACAAATAGTAACGCTATTAGATGGAACAGGATTTCTCGTAATATTTGTCACGGTATTCACTTAACTGCCATACTTTATTTACATTATAAACATAACTATTCACCTCCACTTCACGGCATTTTATGTCTTCTGTTTGCTGCGTCACTGACTAACGCTGTGTCCGTGCGCTCAGGATCGCGTATCTATGGAGAGGCGTGGCAGACAAAATGGATGTCAAAAAAATGTTTTTAAAACGTAATATCGTCAAATTGCATTTTGACCCTTGTTTAGAAATTTAAGATGAGAGTCAAATTTAAAGCAGAATGTACTTTAAACTATTATTACCGTGTTATGTATCACTTCAGAACGACGGACGTCTTCGAAATGTTTTATCAGATTTAAAACACCGATATTTAAAAAATCGATGTTTTTGTTGATATTTTCATCGATATCCAAACCCTTTTGGTGATGTATCGAAGTATCCATATATCGATGTTTTGCTAAAATTTGGCCGTCACTACAAGTATAGTGTGATTTTCGCAACTCTGCCCCCGACAGGTATCAGCTGTTGACAGTTTCATCCAATCGGGAGCTTGAACGTCACCATAGTAACATCATTATGGTGACGTTCAAGCTTCCGATTGGGTAAAACCGATAACAGCTGATACCTGCCAGGGGCAGAGTTACATAAATCAAAGTATAGAGGCAGCGTATAAGCGACTCTGACAGTTCGATGCGCTGTTGCCCTACAATTACTACGCCCATAGCACTGCATACATGACTGATCAATTAAATCTCAAAACATTAGCACATACTGACAGCGACATGACGCCTTGATATCACGTTCATAACCTTCGCCACAGCCGTACCTTATCGCCTCCGCGACCTGGTGCGAGTCAGATGAGTGGCAACACTGAACCCTGGTTGTAAGAAAGTAAACAAACCCTCGCTAGCTGATTGCTTCAGAGCAGGTCACATGACGTATCGCGGCACATGGGGAGAAAATTGTCAGAGTCGCTTATACGCGGCCTGTCCTGTGGACGGGGAGAGGCGTCGCGTTCGCCGCGCGTCCCTCGACCGATGACGCACCTTTGCTGTTTGCCTCTCGGGCGCCAGATACGCGGCGCCTTCGGCCCAGCGCCGTTTCCGAACGTCTTTGGAACTTCCAGAAGAACCTAGCGGTTTAATTTAAGTGGCGAGACTCGGACCTTCAAGCCCTGTCTACCGTCTGACCACGCAAATTTCGCTACGCTCCTTTCACCATCTAGCGGAAAAAGAAAGTATTTCTCGGGCGACGAAACAGGCGATTTGAATTTGTCTCAGAGGCTTCTTTTCGGCTTATGTATCTTTTACATGAAGTAAATCTACAACGGGACAGCAGCCAGCTTTACTTTCCCTCCGGAGGAAGGCGTTCGAAGAATTTTCTGCCCTGAAAAATGCACGGTTGTGGTCGGATTTGAATCCCCTTGGGTACAACAGTTCGATACGCCCACTTTTATTCCCCCCGAACCCACGCCGAACTATTTATTTTTCACCTAGATCTCCGAAAACGTCGGCGTTTCTATGGCGTTTTGTAGAAGCAGACAGAGGTGCGGGCGCGCGGCGAGGCGCACAGTACGAATCGGACGGAGGGGCGAACCGGAAGACGTCGCCGCCACAAAAATCTCGCAAGCGCATGCCCAATTTACGTTGAACATAACATAACTGCACTGGACATAAATCAGCTATCGCGGTGTCATCCAATCCGGAGAATAGTAGCGTTACTGTAGTGATGGGTAAGCTTCCGATTGAATGACACCGAAACAGCTGACGACCTGCCTAGTCCAGCGCTAAATAAATCCAAGTATATAGCACGCACTCGAGCTGTGAATCAAAGTATATAGCACGCAGTCGAGCTGTGAATCGAAGTATATAGCACGCAGTCGAGCTGTGAATCGAAGTATATAGCACGCAGTCGAGCTGTGAATCGAAGAATATAGCACGCAGTCGAGCTGTGAATCGAAGTATATACTCGTAGCACGCAGTCGAGCTGTGTGTTGAAGGCGCTAGGCGGCGGGATGGAGCTTGGTAGCACGCGGGAGTGCACATAGGAGAATGGGTCGGGCAACAAACTTTCTGGCTAACGTACTTGGCGTGTGCATGCCAACGGAGGCCACTATCAACCATCACACAAAGATACTTCGCCGTCTTTTGCCAGGATAGTTGCGCACATGCCAAGCTCGCGACGTCATCAAAATCGGCCCTTTGTCGAGGAAAGTTGGCGGGTTACACACGTGTCAAGTACAAAGGCAAGCCTTTGTGGCTCAGCCATTCAGGAAACTTGGCGAAGCATTTGTTTAGGTATCTAACTGATTTCCTTCTGTAGAATTCGCGGAATAACCGAAGTCATTCGCGAACATAAGGAGCCCGCAATGTTGAATGCCGGTGTTACTTTCTACTGGTAGCGTGGCGTTCGTCGACGTACACGCCGAAAAGGGTCGGGGAAATCATGCTCGCTGCGGCTCGTCTTAAGGCAGCACCACACATTTGGCATTCGCCGAGCAGCGAGCTACTGTTCGCCCAGTTCCGAACAGCTGATGTGTTCGGCGACTGTCCCCGTTCATGTGCCCTCAAATCCGACACGTGGTGGGTAGGGCGAATGCCGAATGTTCGGCGCTCTTCGAATCGCAGGCAACCCGTCCACATTACTCGAGATTCGGCGAGCAGTGGCTCGGGATTCGCCAAATACATGTGTGGAGACGCCTTTAAGGCAGCTCCACACATTTGGCACTCGCCGAGTAGCGAGTGACTTCTTGCCCAGTCCCAAGAAACTGATGTGCTTGGCGAATGTTTCCTTCCTTTTTTAAAAAAATTGATTTTAGGTCGCTTTTCAACTTCTTGGTCATTAGCGACCATTAAATTTCGCTTCCTTTGCAGCGTGCAGAAATCCGAGTGAGTAGGGCGAGCACCGAATGTTCGTCACTCGGCGAATAGCAAGCAACACATCCACACTACTCGGGCTTCGGTGAGCAACCGCTGGCTAACGAATGTGTGGAGCCGCCTTTAGGGTCGATTGAATCGTCTATCCACCTAGAAGCTAGCGATGGGCCGGACGTAGCAGTCGCTGATTGCGATGTTCATAACACACGCCATCGCCCCATTGTGCCATGCGAAATCGAACGCAAGTCTAGGTATAAAAATAACATGGGCAAATTCTACCGTCTTTTGAGTGAGAGACCAATCTCGTTACAGAGCCGCAACAGTTTTTGGCGCGGAACTTGGACGATTTCGAAATCCCTGTAGAATTGGCTCAGTGCTGTTTGCCGTGTTGTTCTGTTGAACGTTTCAAACAACAGATAAATAATGTATCGTTTGACGGGTACTATCTCTGGTAGGTGGAACCCATTTTCGGCCTTTTGAACTTTACCCCCGCCAGTAGACCTGTCGAGGCGGTCGTTTAATGACATGAAAGGGATACATGCCCCGCGGCTCATTGGCTTTTGCGGCAAAGAAGGGGGCTGTGCTTAATAACGCACTTATAACTAAATTAACCTTCGGATGCAGCCGGCGTTTTGGCCGGCAACTTAAGATTTATATTAATTCTGTTTGGTATTTGTTACGTCTTTTTTACAATATTCTAAATTTTTATTTTTATTTTGTTTTTAATTCACCCGTACAATCATACCAAGGTCTATTTACTCGTATTTACGTAGCTGACACACGCACTTTCACACGACACATTCGGCATTACATGCAAGGGTTTACTATGTGCAGACGATGCCGAAGGGGCGACCCGTTCGAGTGAAGCGTCTGCTGGGGGAGGAATGGAAGGAGATTTGAAAATGCGTGTTTAGAGCGATTTCAGCATGCTGGCGCGATGCCGCCTGTGTGTTAGCACCGTGAATGACGCACTCCTCCCAAAAAGCTTTCTCGACGCGTATCGGCAAGTTATATCGAGGAAATACCCCTCTCCCAATAAAGAATAAAGGTTATCTTTATGAAGATGGATCTGTACTTCGTATTACTTCATGTAAATGGAAATTATGCGTAATCAAATACGTTTGCCCATTGTTTTTGTGTTCCTTTTCTTGTTTTCCAAAATGGTGTCTTTTTACGGCCAGCTGTCATAAAAAAACTAAATTAATAAAGCAATAATTGATAACTTATTGTGCATTTATTGAACGACGTAAATTACAATTGGTATTGTTACTGATTGCTAGGCCGCACAAGGCAAACGTTTCAAAAATAGTTTAATTTAATATCTAAAAGGCCCCTCAATCACGTAGTATTTTAACTGAAAACTTCATCAAATGTTTAATATTCCTTATTATATAAAAACATATACAAATATGATATGTTGCAAATTAAATAAATGAATAACTTATTTTTTTTAAATTACGATTATATGAAGTGAATTTGTTTATTATTATTATTATTATTATTATTATTATTATTATTACTATTTTATAATTATTTTGTTACTTGTATAAGAGCACCTGTATTGAAATATTACTTTTCCCTATCGACATGACAAAGCTACGCGGCTGAGTTCTGCCCAATTGTCCCGCTGACGCATGAGACAATGACAAGTGCTAGGTGATTTTCCACTTTACTCACACAACTCTTTGTACTAACAGCTGTACTTCTATGGAGTGTTGAGGGTGTAGATGCGTCTTGTGTTGTAAAGCACATTCAAAGCGTGGTTAATGCCCAACAAGGTTTGCCTTTGTTTGCCATTGTGTGCGTAGGATATGCTGGCATAATTAACGCAGTCTGCTGCGGTGGCTAACACTTCGCGCTGTGGTTGTGCATTTGATTCCCATGCAAAGTGTGGGTCTTTCCGTATTCATTTTCTGAGGCAAATGTCCACTTTCTGCATATCGCTAAAAACTTCGATTCTTCCTCAATTGCCCGCTAAAACAAAATGGGATCATTCTTTCTTGCTAACAACTCGTAGAGAATACGGCACAACAAGAACAATAATAATAATAATAATAATAATAATAATAATAATAATAATAATAATAATAATAATAATAATAGCCGATCAGATGGCCGAGATCGCTAAGGCAGTAGTGCCGGAGTGGTTTCGGACCAGAAGATCGCGGGTTCGAGTCCCGCCTCGGGCATGGGTGTATTTGTGTATGTCTGTATGTGTTGTCCTTTCACCCCCATTATCATCATATCATCATTTCATCTTCCATACCCCCAGGGCTAACAACCGTGGGGGATAAAAATCGGATCCAGCTAAAAATGCTGGTACCCCAAAAAAGTTGTTGCAAGCACCTGCCACCGCGATAATAAATAAAAACTGAGCCACGGTAAATGCAGGATGCTTGCTTGCGTGGTCCTAGTCGGCCGATTAACGAGAAAAAAAATAATAGTAATAGTAATAATGATATGTAACGCAAGCGTATAACCTTTGTTCCGTTCTAATAAGATTTTCTTTCGAAAGATCTCTTCTCGGTAAAACATGATACCTCAAAGAGCCATGATACTCTTGAGTTATAAATAAGGCCGGGCGCCACGTGCCAGCTTGGTGCAGTCGACGCTGAAAGTGCTGGCGCGGTGCTAGAACTCTCCATGAAATGCACAGGGCTTCTGCTCTTGAGAAGAGGGAATGTTGTCCCAAGATCCTTCCATTCCACGTTTCAAGCGACGCGGAATTATACCCGGTGCTGAGTGGACCAGGATCGGACTTGAACGCTCTTTTACATATAATATTAAGTAAAAACAATCAAGTGTTGATGTTTTGTTTTCTTTTGTTTTCAAGGAAGTTGTCCATATTTTAAAGCTTGTTTGCTGTTTTATCGAATTTTAGTGAAATAAAGTCCATAGCAAACTTTTTAAATTCAATTTAAAAAAAATTAAAATCCTTTGTTTTTTGTGACCGTCACAAAGATGAACCAAGTTTTCACCTTCATCGTTGTAAACACGTTCATCATTCAGATAGAAGTTGTGGAAAGGATGGTCAACTGAATTTGAACCATTAGTTTTGTATGTAGGTATTATTTTTGAGGGGATGCTTTTTTTAAATTTAAAGCCACATGATACATTAGCTAGATTTCCTTGAACTTCTACGGTCTTAGGAAAATTGCAGTAAGTGAAGGGCTGTGTGTGCTTGTGCTTACCGCTCGCTTTGTTGCTTGCTTTGCATGTCGCTCGTTTTCAAAAGCTTAACACTATAAACTATTCGCATAAACTACTATTTCAACATAAAGAACTTGTGATCATAATGGAGAAACTTACATCTTTTAAATAAATCGAACTATTTATGAACGATTGATAAACGAAGTCACATATTTCATTCCTTACATTCCAATTCCACTCCACAAAACCAGTTAAACTTCTTGCTTTTGAGGGAAGTGAGAATAAAAGAAGTTAATAAACAATTAAATTCGAAGTAAATAAAATTGCTTAAAGTGGCCCCAGCCGCTGCCTCTACGACTTTTATTATTTCCCCTCCATAGCACCTCCTGAGGAGGCGGGAATTTATTTTCCAAGCGGGGTAACAAGTAAACTGCCGCATTGCGGCTTTACCAGCTGAAAGGGAAGGATTTTCTTAATATTCAACTAATCTAACTTAATTTTAACTTAAACCTAATGTATTATTTATTACGTATCACTTTGGCATACTTAAACTTAACAAAAGTATTCTTATTTTTTCTTAATCGTAAGTAATGTTTCGTTTTTTTCCTTCTTGGTAAATATTTCTTTTTATGCATTTTTCATTCACCCATCATTCATTCTTCTTTCATTACACACATAACTAGGGGGCAAATTTTGATGACCTAAAACATTGCCAAAAATGACCAGTAAAATGCTCTTAAAATGCCTTAAAATGCCATAAAAACAATGAAAAATTACGTAAAAATATTTTACCAAAACCACTTCAGATGAATAAATCAAGTGGGATACGTTACTGATGTAATCGAGGCTTCTTCCTTTTGTTCAAGTGAACTCTGCTTGAAAACTTCGGGTTTGTACTGCTCTTTAAAAGAAAATCTCTGCCTTTATTTATCGCGAAATCGGCCGAACTGACAATGGCGCCAATAAACGTCACAGGAACTTAAGATTACAAAGCACTCTCCACGGCTGACATTGCTATATATGAGCGAAGAAATCGAATTGGCAACTCAGAAATTCTGTGGTGAACACTTGTATCTCGTTAATATTATTTGAAGCAAGTACCATTAAAATATTAAGATCAATGTAAGACAATAAAGATCAATGAAAGACAAAACAATGAAGATCATTGAAAAAGACTCATTAGTCAAAATTCACGGGAAATGCAAAAACAAAACAAATATGTATAAAAATGGATTATTTCCTTTTATCATAACATAAAATTAATGTCTATACTAAAGGGCATTGTTCTAAAGTGAAAAGAAAAAAATGACATTTCATTTAAATCCGCCCCGTGTACATCACCATTCATTCTCCTCATCCACACCCACTGCAGTGCGCTCCTCTTCGGCGTTGGCAATCTGCTCTTCAGTGGTGGCCGGGGCTATTCCCCAAGGCGACGGCGGCGGCGGCGGTGGCTCGGCTCCCGCGCGGAGGAGAGTGGGGGCGGCGGGGGGCGGGGGAGCGGTGCGCGAGGAACGTCCTTATAACAAAGTTCCGCCACGTCCGTTGGGGCGCGCGACCGGCCGCCCGGCCCGGCCCGGCCCGGCCCAGTCCTGTCCTGGCCCGGCCTTGCCTCCGCCAACACGAGGAGCGCTCCTGCAGCTCGACTCCACTCAACTCGAGTCGTTTCATTCGGAAGCCGGTTGAAAGGGCGCAGTCACGTGCAGCGCATTCAAATTTTGAGATTTACTGACACGGGGGATGAGAAATCACACCATGAAACAATCTGGCATACGTTTCAGGGAATTCCAGCCTGAGAATTGTCGCTTCCTTCCTTCCTTCATCTGTGCGTATGCGTTGCTATGGTATGTTGTATGTACTTAACGAGTCGTTCCCTACTGAAAAGCTAACAATTCATTTAGTTTCAGACTTGTTTATTTGTTTTTTTGTGACGATTCCTTTGCTTTTTAAAGACGTGAATCGTTTTGCGGGACCACCCGCCCCCACCGACCACAACGCGGAGCCCCCTCGCAAACAACCGCCTCCGGAATGGAGTTGTCTGTGCACCGCGCGGCGCGCAGCCGGCACAGTTTCCTCCACAATTGGGAGCGGGGCAGGGACTGGGACGGAGCGGCGCGAGGCGGGGCGTGGCATGACGTGGCGGTGCACGGCGGGACTTGCCGGGAAATGGCATGGCGTGACGGGGCGGGGCATGTCGAGGGATGGCGGGGTGTGGCGTGGCGGGGAGAGGTGACAGGGCGGGGCGGGGCGGGGCGGGGCAGTTCGTTGTTACGTTCTTGGTCGGTGGAGAAAAAAATTCACTACACGATTCTTTGCCAACGCATATATAGGGGTGGGAGGGGGCGGTGTGATGTGGTTGGGCGGACGTGGTGGGCCGGTAGCAGAGTCGACGCGGCGCAGCAGCGGTGTCTACTCGGTTGAAGCTGAGACAGCCGCGCCGCTAACATAAGAACGCTGTAACTTTCTTAGTAAAAACGAGAGCGTGGATGTCTTTTGTACAACGTCCTTTCAGAAGAGAACTACTTTGCTGCAACAACGCATTATGTAATACCATCATGGGGATATGTCGTTTTTAGTCTTGGAAAACGTCATGATGTTTTACCTAGCAGAATTTTGGTTATATTCGACCCTGACGGGTGACGTAGGAAGAAGTTGTATTTTAATTGCTGTATGAATGATGTCAGGGATTGAATGCCTCGATCGTGGAGAAGGTGATTATTCAAGAATAATATTAACGACGATAAATAAATATACTGAAGTCAGATTTCTGGCGCTGGTCAGTGGAGAAAAAAACGTTCACTACATGTTTGCCAACATTTCGGTAAAATTATGTTTCTTACATCTCGTGAGCTGACCCACTTTCGCTCCGGTTGTTTCTCTTCTTTTGGTTGCAAGTTATGGTAATTATATTGTATGATTTCCTTCCAAGTTCATTTTGTTACCTGTATCAGCCTATACCAACTATAAGATAGTGTGGGCTTTTAGTTATTTGACGTGGTCGTATGGCATTTTCTCTGCCTTTTCTGATCTTGTATAGTCCTGATTATGGAATTATACATATTTCCGGGTACGTTGGCAAACAATCGTGTAGTGACATTTTTTTCTCCCCCGTCCAAGCCCCACAAGCCTGAGTTCACTATGATGATTTACATAATTGAATTTACATAAGAATCTATTTACATAATTGAATTTACACGTATGACTATTACGCGTGCGTTTGGAAGGGAAATTGTTCGCTTCGCGCGTTCGTGGATGTCATCGGCCGAGGGACGCGCGGGGACCGCGACGCCGCGCCCCACCTGCCACGCCTCCCAATGGGCCCGAGCGCCACGGACACTTTGAGCCAAGTCAGTGCCGTGGCGAACAGCGTTTTGTAGTGCAGTGAAGTGCGTATGAATGGGAAGAATCAATGGCTATGTATATAATGAAACGAGTATAAATGATGTGTGAATGTAGAGAGAAAAAACTCACATGTATAAGATCAATTTCTCTAGTTAATTAATAAAAAACTCATCTTAGTGTAAGTTAGGAATGTCAAATTGCAAGTAATTTAACTTTAGGATTAAAATATTAATATTAGACAAAGCCCCTCCTCTAGCTGCCTAAGCCGCAAGGCAGCAGCTTAATGTATTAATCAAAAGAAAATAAATTGGCGTCTCCACCGGGTTACTGTGGAGGGGCAAATAAAGGTTCGTGGATGTGCGCGGCAGCGCCTGTGGTCGTGGCTGGCGGCGGCGTGGGGCGCGCGCCGCTTGCTATGCCGCCCAAGTCTCCACTTCCGGCGGGCGACCAAGAAGGCTGCGGCCGCGGACCTTTGGGGGCCCGGGCTCCCCGCCCCCAGGCCCCCGTCACCCCCTCCCTCAGCACTTGGCAGGGCTTTGGACGCCGCGGGCCGCTCCGATCCTTGGGTGCCGCTTCGTCACCGTCAGTTGTTGGCTACGTCGTTCTCGAGATGCGAATACTCAGTGCTTCGTTTCCTTTGTTGTTACTTCAAGAATTGAATTGAATTGAATTGAATTGAATTGAATTGATGCCTCATTTTACGTGGCGAGGCTCGGGCTATCTTCCGTCTGACCACGCAGATTTCGCTACGGTCCTTTCGCCAAGTAGCGGAGGAAGGAGGTATTTCTTGGGCGATTGGAATTTAGCTCAGAGGCGTCATTTAGGCTTGAGGATCTTTTACATGCAAGTAAATCTACTAACATAGGACAGCCGGCTTTACTTCCCCTCCGAAGGAAGGCGTACAATATTTCGTGACTATGATGGTTACATCATCAGGTATACTTTACAATGTAAAGACAGAAAAGTTTGATATTAAGAAATCGCATGGCGTTATGCATCACAAGACATGGAAATAAAATTTAATTAAACTCAAAATAAGCTCGAGGCTACTATAGAAATTTAGTCATGTTAACTTAACTCTTGGAGACCAACTGTAGAAAACAATTATTTTACTAATATCAATAATATCGACAACCAGAAAGTGAATTTTTCCATTTGCAATTTGCGTAAGAGTAGTTTCATCTTGTCTTAGATGTAACTTGCTTTCGAAGCGAAGACGGGTTTGAGGCATTTAATGAGGTTCATCAGGCACAGACGATTCTATCTGATCTAGTAATGTGTGGCGTACTCTCTTTAAGTCACAACTTGTGTTAATGAGGGGGAGCGCCTTATTTGAACATAAACATAAATGCAATTTAGTGTAAAGTGTGTTACTGCAGCGAATCGATTTGCCTCGCTTGTAGATTTTTTTCTATGCGATGTTTCTCTCCGTCGGCCAAGATTTGCCCATGCCTGCTCCTGTGGTTGGCGTGATTTGCTGGGCTTTCTCCACCGGCTCCTTCCTGTGGGCGTGGCGGGGGCGGGGAGGCGCGGGGCCTGCACTTGCATTGAAAGGCCCTCAAAGCCCCAGCCGCCGCGCCGGCCGAGGGGAGCGCCCCGCCGTAAATATAATGACATCTTCCTGCAGCCTTTGCGGCAGGCGGCGGCCCCTGCCTACGCTGCCGCGCCCAGACCCCTCTGAGAGCGGTGGTGTACTTGACTCTTTGATTGGTGATTCCGGGCGCGGTTCTTCTAAGGCCATTCGTCCCGTCAGTGTAGTGCGTGTTTTCTCCTGTTGACGGGGTGGTGCTCTCCCCGCTGGAGATCCGGTGCCGATATATTCGTAGACTTGTGGTGTTTTCCAAACCAGGTATCTCCCATTCGAGACAAGCTCTAAGCTTCCGACTGGCATCCCGGCATGTGTGATAGTGTAGTGCATGTAAGTGTGTGTGTGTGTAAGTAAGGGATAAGGAAGGAAAAATCGCGCGCAGTCCGTGGCCCGTTTGTTTGGGTACTACTCCGGCATTCACCTGATGTTGATCGACCTGATTCACCTGTTCAGAGCAGCTGGCCGCTAGAATTTTCTTCCAGACAGCGGTTGAATTCGAGCTAGCTATGATGCTAGTGTTGAAAATGCTGCCACCGTTGGGACACGAACCCTAGAACCTCCCGGTCAGAGACTAAGGGCATCAACTGATGTCACAGCAATCACTTAAGCCGGTCCCGTAAATTTGATATCGAGATTGCGGAATATTTCCATTTCAAGTATTATTTTTAGAGCGACAATTTTTTATAACATAGTAACAACAAATAAGTACCAATTTTAAAACGTAGTTTCTGGTATTTTCGACGTTGCGGTGGTCATTAAACGGAGGTCTGTTACTGCTGTTGTTTCTGATTCGGGAAGAGTTTGGTGCCACGAGGTTCGTTAGTCCTGGCCCTTGCGAGGCGGTCATTTATTATTAGTCTAAGGGCACACACGAGCCGCTGCTGTTTGGCTAGTGCGGCAAAAAAGCCGGCAGTACTCAAATTAATTTAACCGACAGAAGTAGTCAGTGGTTTGGACCGCAACGTAAGATTTTTTTCTGATGATTCATGTTTCTGTCTACATGTTATTGTGTTGTTTTTCACACACTCATATATGTCATTTTGTTCTTATTTATGACACAACCTTCGCTTAATGAGACGTGTTTTCCTACCTGATGTCTCACAGGGGCAGTTTTTCAGGGTAGGCTAGAGAATCCAGGCCTCAGGGAACTTTAAGAGCAAACCGCGGTTCTTTGTCCAGTTTTTTCCAAGATTATTTTTATTTATAAAGAAATAGTTTCGTTTGAAGGATGCTTAATTAGGCTTCACAAATCAAGGATCCTCAATGCCCATAAAGTCCTAGCCCCAGAGCTCAGGAAGTGGAGCACCAATGTCGTGTACAAATTATCCGTGTCTTCTATAATTGAAAGAGTGAGAGTGGCTAAAATGAGAAAAAGTAGTTTTTGTAAAGTCATTAAAGATAGTTGTGAGAACACGCAATTTTAATGTACACAAATTTTTAATATTTTATATTTCAGTTATTAAAAAATCTGTTTGAAGTGAAAAAAGGAGAGCTTACTTAATTTCGACTTTGTTGGAAAATTCCTATTCAAGAACTTATTGTGTTATTTGTGAAATTTTGTAACGTGAATGAACTACTCTAATACTACAGAAGCAATAGAATAAAATGAACAATTTGATCATTTCGATATTCATGGTACAATTGTCATAAATTATTTATGGTACAATTTAACGAGAAAGTTATTTTGCTGTCCTTCCCGAAGTACTGTAAGGCCATGAGCTGGCACTGCCGCCTTACCTGTGTGCAGATTCTTGCATTCTTCTTCTTCCCTAGGGTTTTTATCCAGCGGGACGGGTGGTTACCCTTCACCATATGAAACGCATATTCGACCACGATACACTAGACACTAACGCACTTGCGAGCTCCCCTGATCTGGGATCAGCAGAACGCGAGGTCCACCGCGACAACACATATATGAGAGATGAGGGCCATTCGACCACGCCCAAGGTGAGACTCGAACACGCGACTTTTCGGACCGAAGCGCTGAGTCGGTACACGCTCTTAGCCACCTCGTCCTTTCAGGTCGGCAGATTCTTGCATTGCGCTTCTCAATATGTGGCTGATTTAATTGTTATTAAGCGCAATCATGTTAAGGCGATTGATAACGGTACGAGAAAAAATTGTATTACAAATTTTCTCAAATGAAATTGTGAAACTTTTGCTATTTTAGTTTTTTTAATGTATTAAACAGTTTAGTGTTTGTCTATTTGAATTTCATTTCGGTTTAGAATCGAGTGTTGAATTTGTTTACGAACTATTCGTCAGTTCGTTATTTTCAGTGTCAGTCCTCACAATCGTATCATTCTATTTTTATTGTTTGTTCTAATTGAAACCAGCTGTGTACCAACAGCAAATGCATATCTCAGTTCCATAAAAGAGGTGTTAGAAGAAACCATCATAAACCATGGGATATCCTCACCATACGCTCAGCTTGAGATAATGAGGCGTAGCAGCTGCCTTCTGATTGCTACTGCTAGACCGCCTTTCGGGCGGAAGCCTTCACACAGCATTCACAAAATATTACGGTCGGTCTGGATTGCCGAGATCGTTAAGGCAGTAGTGCCGTAGCGATCTCGGACCCAGGGATCGCGGGTTCGAGTCCTGCTTCGGACATGGTTGCGTTTGTGTTCGTCCTTTCACCCCCTATCATCACCATATCATGTCATCTTCATAATTATCATACCGTTAAATGCAATAGTGGCCGCTCATGACCTAGATGTTAATGCGACCTTAAGTAACAAAACAAAAAATGAGGGTTGTCGCACTGGTTCCGACTGCGTATTATCATGCACATACTCGTAATTCAAAGGGGAAATGGATTTATCGATGTCTATTTGTTTAATGGTGTTTGTAAGCTCCTGGGTACACCTGCACTCATGCGTTAGGAACGAATTAGTATTGCTTGATTGCTAACATCTCTGTAGGAGGCCGACTGCTGCTCTCCCGCCATAAGCCGTACAGGCTTCAATTGACAAATAGACTGTAATGTTCTTTATTGTATTTTTTATATTTGTCATCTATTTATTTTTGGTTTTTACAGAATTTGGTTGTAGGCTATTATTTTATTGGGCTAGATTCTATGCTTCAAAGAAGATTAGTTAGTTAAAAGTACATTTTATTCATTAAACTGGATTGAAGATCCACGTTGTTTCTCGTATTTTCGTTTTAGTGTCCTATTGCGTGTGTATTCTAACATAAAAAAAGTGATAATATACTGTCATAACATAAATAAGTCATAAATAACTTTATTAAAACTGAGTTTAATTTCTTTCATAATCATTTGTCCAAATGTGAGGTTCATTGCTGAACCCCAAATGTAAGGTGCTTTTCCTGTATTCACAAATTTCGCACACAATTGGGCGAATTGTATTTGGTTGTGAATAATGCTTCACTATTCTTAATTGTAGATATTACTTATAATTTTGATAATTTCATTATATTTTCCACACCACCGTTATAATTTGAGAGGAGATATAACGTATTTTCAGTTGTAGCCGTATGGGATTCAAGTCTGTGTATAAAATAGATTCGAAACCCTCAGACACGTGGCTTTTGAGCATGATAACACACACCATGTGATCAAAAGTATCCGTACACGTGGCTGAAAATGAATTAGCAGTTCGTTGCGCCCTCCATCGGTAATGCTAGAATTCAGTAGGGTGTTGGCCATCCTTAGCCTTGATAGCACCTTCTACTCTCGCAGACATACTTTCAATCAGGTGCTGGAAGGTTTCTTGGGGAACGGCAGTCCATTCTTCACAGAGCGCACACAATGAACATATTCTGTTGACTCGTAGCGTGTTTTAAATGTCTCACCACTAGTCTACACTCTTTGATATATTATGCAATTTCTCTGTTCAACGCTTGAAATGCTTCCTTT
Organism: Gryllus longicercus; assembly: GCA_038098605.1. Taxonomy (NCBI): domain Eukaryota; kingdom Metazoa; phylum Arthropoda; class Insecta; order Orthoptera; family Gryllidae; genus Gryllus; species Gryllus longicercus. Next base: position 860,161 of record JAZDUA010000269.1, on the reverse strand, counting down.
GTGCATAACGCAATGTCGCAATTGCTAAAACTCTTCTGAACGGTGTTCATTACGATTGTATAAAGGCGTTTGTCACGTGATCAATAAAGTTTAAGGACATCTCCTTACGCCTGACGCTAAAACTCCCTATTGTCGAGTAACCACTCAGCCACACGACCGTGCAGTACGACCAGGTCCTTCATCGCGTTGAAAGATGCAATCACCATCCCCGAGTTGCTCTTCAACAGTGGGGAGCAAGAAAGTGTTTAATCATTTCATCAACGTAGGCCTGTGCCGCGATAGTGCCGCACAAAACAAGGGGTGTAAGCCCCCTTCATGAAAAACACGGCCACACCATAACACCATTTCGGACGGGTCCAGATACTTGATCACATTGTGTATATAGCACTTACATTTTTAAGTGGCCGATGACATTAGATAATTGTTACATTTCCTCACGTATAAAATGAATCTTTTGTAACAGTAGCACGTATCTGATGTAGCAGTAACAGCGAATTCATAAAAAGAAAAAAATATTCATTTTATAAGGCAGGAGGTGTAACAATGATCTAAAGTCATCGACCACTTCCAAAAAAACCGATGTGTATTTCCCTGCTCCTAAGCAAAAGGCGTCTTCAATGCCGGAGTTCGGCCGAGGGGGATCGAAGGTGCTCGGGCGCCGGCGCGTTTCCTCGCGTGAAGCGCCGGGCGGCGGGGCGGTCGGGCGGTCGGGCGGCGTGCGCGCTCTGGAATCATGCGAACCTCTGCAACTCCGGATGAGCGAGTGCACTCGTGTCCCCAAGGCCGCCCCGCGCCCACCAGCTGTTAGCGGGCGGTGACATCAGACCTAGAGTAAACTCGGGGCGCGTTCGGAGGCCTCGCCCGCCGCGGTTTAAACGGGAGCACATGCGTTGCGGCGGGCGCGGCGCGTAACGGGACCCTCAGGAGGTTTCGGAAAGAGGAGTTGCGTGCGAGAGGAAGAAGTATCTGAAGAAAATTACCCACTGATTAGAGCCTCGAAGCGACCTAATTTAAACGCTACCGGCACCAATGGGAGGAAAGATAAAATTATATCAGGCCGACATTTAAGAAATAGTTACTACTGTTTTTCTCGCCCTTTTTATTTATGATGACGAATTACATAGTAAAACTTGAGTTATTTTTTGCCTCCGTTGATTAAATTTCGTTAGGTAAAGTGGTTCACCGAATATGTCTATTTCTTGTCCTGAATAGGTGCTTAAATAAACCATTAATGTTCTTGAATGGAATAATGAATGCCTTTTCCATTTTCAATATGGTGAATGAAATTCTGAGAGTAAAAACAGAAAATTATCTCAAGTAAAGATACCTATCAAGAGTGAAGATTGGTGTGTATTTGATGTTAGTTTAGGAAGAAATATTTTAACTTCGAGAGAAAATGAAACGGATTTCCAGTGAATCAAAGAAAACACTATGAGTACTGAAAACCAATAATTCCTCCGCACTCGGAAGAAATGAAAGGAAGTTTCGTATCACTTCATGATATCGACAGCTGGAACATCTGTGCAAGTGGTGTATTACAAGCCCAATATTTCCGTTTTCCTACCATTTTACATTTCTTTAGTAGCGTTGCCCTAAGAATCAGACGCAACGAGCAAAGATTGTGAAAAACAAGCAATGCTGCTTTTTGGACATAACCTCTCGTAACACACCATTGCTTTGGGAAATTTTCTAGACGGACACAACTACGTTCTAATTAATAGCGATCGCTCATTCAGTTGCACCACGGTATTCTCAGGCCTGCGTCCTTCCGTTGTGCCTGCGGCGTGGGATGGTGTTGACGCCGTCGAGCAGATTTCAGAGGGCCGCGAAATTGCGACTCGCAGTCTATTGTTTGCCCCTCCCCCCTCCCGACACGTTACGTGGCTTTCACATTCCCTCAGTCGTTGCGCAACTTCGTCCGGCTTTTCTTGCCGGGAGTGTTCAGATCACAGTGGAACACGGGCGTAGGTCGAAATTTTCTCAACCTATACTTCTAAGAGGAAAAAAGGTTTGTTGTTTACGAACAAGAGGGATCGTGACGTTTTTCCTCCACCTCGAAAGAAAAAAAAAAGATCTAGGTATGCCCTTACGAGGATGTGGATGTGAAAGAATTGTCGCTCTGATTTCGAGTTAGTCACGTGTACAAGGAACCAATCGCCCCACGAAAATTGTAATGCCACGATATCTTCCATCTATCAATCATATGCCCGTACGTGTTTTACTGGAACCGTTAAGTAACGTGTTTTTCCTCTTTTGTAGACCCAAAGAGCTTCAGACGTCATTTCTATTGACCTCGAGACTGTCACCCTTGATAAAGATATATTTTTTTCTTCTTAAAAGACAGCCCCCGATGACTAGTTAATTACCATCCCTTGAACATGCTTCACATTTCTCTCCTGTATAAAGACTGATTTAATGATTATTTTGGGTCTCTAAGCGTGTCAACTGTTTGGTCATTAACCCCGTAACAGTTGTACTTGTTTTTGTCTCAGTAGGTGGGGATGTTTTTCCCTCTGTGAATGATGAGATCAGACGCCGACCTACCAGGAATTTCTCCATTCAGGTTTCTCCCTCTAGGGCCGCCCCAGCTGGGACAAGCTCCAAGCCCCCGACTGGTCTCTCGACATGTGTGGTAGTGTAGTGTAGTGTAAGTGTGTGTGTGTGTGTGTAAATAATGGGAGAGGGTAAGACAAGGAAGAGGAAGAAAAGATTGCGCGCGCGGTCCGTAACACTTTTGAGACAGCGTCTTAGGCTGATTGCTGTGTGTGACGGAACCTTAAGGACGAAACTCTTTCCCTAAGAGGGCGTTGGTGCACTGCCACCTATCCAGGTGTCGAATACAGTAGTAAGGCTGGACTGGCGTAAGCTAATTTTGGGAATTCCTCAGATTTATTGGAATGAGTACACCTGTAGTTATAAACAGTAAAGGCAAACCCACTTCGTGTGGAGTACCAGCGGATTTGTGCGGAGTGTTCTCGAATACTGCGATCAGTTTTGCCTTCTATCCGACTCTTCAGATGCGGACAAACAGCGTGACTGAAGTGTTTCGCACTTTACGTGAGTTAGCGTCGCTAATGATTGCAACTGCTGTATAGCTCGCTGCCGTTATGTGATACCCTTGCATTATACTCCCGCATTTGAAGTATTGCCAAACACGGCTTACGAGGATTTTCACATGATCACTTTACTAAGAGCATCAACACCTTAGGGATAGCATTTCAACCTTACGGTCTCATCAGATAGGTAATCAGCATGTTGCCTTGAACATTTGCTTGATGTGGACTCACCCTAATCCGAGGCACTCAACATGAACTGTGGACTTCGTCCATCAGTGGAATTGCATCTATGAAGTGACTTCGCGTGTAAGAGTACCATCTCACGGCAGGTAGCAGTGAAGCAGTTCCTGTCGTGACCCGTTGGCAGGTATACTGCTCCAGCACTCGCCTAGTACGTATCGATCGGAGAACCCGGAATCGATCAGAGAAGCCGGCCGCTGGGATTCTCCTCGAGAGAGCGACCGAATTCGATCCAGCTACGTAGCGGAGAGCGTAGGCTTCCGCGGCCGGAGTCAGTATTTACTAGGCTGTCCGGGTGACGCCGCGTCCATGGCGAAGGTGCCGACGTTTCGGTCGCCATACGCCCTGAGGAAGGTCGCAGAATGGCGACCGAAACGTCGGGACCTTCGCCATGGACGCGGCGTCACCCGGACAGCCTAGTAAATTGCTACGTAGCTATTGTCGAAAATCCTGCCACCGTTGGGACGAGAACCCAAGGACCTCCCGGTCAGTGACACTACGCTGACGTCAGTTAATCCGCCGAGCCACCGGAGCCGGCACCTGTTTCAAGAGAGTACGCGACTGCAGCGCCATCATAGTCTATTCAGAATATGTGGCAGGAACATGCTCCCTTACGCTACTTTTGAACACTTGAAAAACCCTTGATTGAGTTCTATATAAAAGCCAATTGATATTTAAGTGAGAAAATAAGAAGCAATTTAAAGTGAGGTATGCAAATCCTACTGGGCACGATGACGCTTCAAGATTGCTTTTTGAGACGTTCTTTAGCAGTCCAAAGTGTTTGCTCACAATACTTGAATTAATGAATACACACAGTATTAATTAATTCGAAGTTCATTTGTAAGATCTTACGTAGTATGTGAATGTCTATTGTAAATGAATGTTGTAATAGTCTAAATTGCATTTCGGATTGCATGATACTTTGCACTTTTTTTTTAGTTCTATCTGAAAATATTTCTGGCTTATTATGTGTAATCTAATAAAATGAAGTGAGTGGTATATCAATGAAATCTTGTGTGTTCTAATTATGTGTTGTCGGCTTTTATGTACCATAGCTGTTTAACCGTAACTAAAACTTAGCAGTGAAAGCCCCAAGATCCATGGAATTCAGCGAATTGGGCGAATTTTCGGTGAGCCCGCACGATATATCATCAATTGAACCAACTAAAATAGACTATTGGAACGAAACAGCTGGAGTTACAAACAATTCGGCGGGTAAATCATTTTAACAGTAAAATATAGAGTCGTCTCTCTTGAACTTCGGTTTGAGTGAACCAGTCACTGGTGTTGAACCAAGTCCCTTACAAATAAGTACATAATTCGGTTATACTAAACTCCCCGTATCGGATATAGTAAATATAAGAATTAGAACAATTTCTATTGAAAGAACAAAAACAACATTCACCTCAGGATAGGAGATTCACATAACTTAAGTGTTTGTACGCGGAGAATCTCATCTGTTATTTTTGTAGCATTTGCAGCGAACGCAAGGGACTAAAGGAACTACTTATGAGGAAATTGTTTCAGTTCATGTGGGTCAATTCTGTCGATCCTGAAGGTTTCATCAACGCGGACTGCGAGAGAAAAACAAGTATAAACGCGTCTGGCTAGGTCGTTGTAAATATAAGCAAAGGGTCTTTCAGAACAGAAGCAACAGAGTATGATGCCAAAGAGTATACAAGTAAAGTGTTCTAGCAGTGCTAGAGCAATTCGAGGATACAAAGGCTGCGTTAAAATATTTTGAGCATGTGGATAATGTAGAATGAAGTGTGTAGAAAGCACGAACTCTGGAGAAAGAACTGTAAAAATTCGTATTAATAAAAATCTACGTACAACAAGCAGTAATCAAAAATTACTTTCATACTAAATGGGGATTGAAATTTTGAATTCAGTGTTATCTCATTCATCCTCTGAAGTAACAAAATAAACCATCGTGCATAAGCTATTTTATTTTCTATATCGGATGTAGCGAACAAAAAGTGGTGCTCCCAGAGGTTCGTTATAACCGGAGTCGATTGTTGTTAGAAAGGGAATGCCCTCTTCCGGGCGCGGTCAGTGGCTGCCCCGCAGGAGGCGCGCTGCGCGGTGTACCGTTCCGTCCGGGACAGCCGAGTGTGAGGGCCGCGGGCGCTGCGATGCGCTGGCGATAAGGCGCCAACCGGATCCTGGGAAGCGCAGCGAACGGAACAGTGCAGTGGCAGAGCCAGAGGCAGACGAGGAGGCGGCGGCGGCGGCCCGGACGGCCTTAAGCGGGTGCCGCGCGGCGCAGTGGGCCAAACACCGCTCGTACAGGACGCGACCACTTTCTGGAAAACCTGCTAGACCAGGAAAAAACTCAGGGAATTTCATTGTTCTGGGTTGAGTGATTCCTGTCGCGACGGCTAAGGTAATTTCCCCCCGTAAGTGTAGTGCATGAATTTCTCTGGGAATGTGGATATCCCCCCCCCCCCCGCAAGATGTTGAGAGTCCCGGTGACCTACACGACGGCTAGCGGTGTTTCCCCCCGAACAAGTGCATCCCTCCAGCAGGGCCCCGACCCAACCGGGGCAAGCTTTAAGCTTTCAACTGGCGCCCCGACACGTGCGGTAGTGTAGTGAATGTGTGTGTACGTATGGGGCGAGGATAGGACAAGATACGGGTCTTCCGTTCCGTATTGATTGCGCGCGATCCGAGGCCTATTTGTTAGGGTACTGTTTCGAGGTTGGCCTGGTGTTGATGGGAGAAACCACGGGAAACTACCGATCAGAGCAGCCGGCCGATAGATTTCTCCTCCAGTTTCATCCAATCGGGAGCTTATATATTGCTACAGTGACGTCACTATGGAGTCGTTGAAGCTCCCGATTGGCTGAAACTGTGAACACCTAATTTACGTCAAGTGCATGGTTAAATAAATCCTACTATAGCTACGTAGCTATTGTCGAAAATCTTGCCATCGCCGGGAGTCGACCCCTAGGACCTTCCGGTCATGGCCGCTGTTCTAAGCCACCTAAGCCAGTCATTGCTCCGAAAAAAGTCTGAAAAAATCAGGAAATTAGTGGAAGACGCAGTCGGAACATTTTGGGAAGGTCGTAAACCGATATATTATTCCGTGAAAACATTAGTACGGCTTCCCAACAACAATTTTTTCTTCAGTTTTTATTTGGCAAGAAAAAGTAGTTAATTTGTACTTTGTCACGACGAATTATGAGAGCTAACCAATTAGTATCAGTGTAGCTTTAAACACTTCTAAGTTGTACAACATTATACATCTTATGAGGAGAAAAAAATTAAAAAAATGCTCTGGAAAACCGAAAAAAAATGTCGGGGTATTTGTTCCAGTAAGTTATTGGCCACCCTGTCGCACCAACAAGTTATTTTAGTAAATGGAGTTGTCATTGTCTCTTGTACAAAACCTATTTCATTTTTTAAATAAAGTTATAATGGGTCAATCCATAAAAAATTTAAAGTTTTGAAGGGGGGGTGTTCAATGCTTTTCATATTTTATTCTGTAATTAACAAGTATGTAAATACATGCCAAAATTTAAAATTCCGAGCTTGAAGGGATTGGTTGCAGCAATTAGAGAGACACTGAGGTACTTCAGTTGCAAGAGTTTTAAAAATATTGTATAATACACGTAACACGTTGCTATTCGTCGTAGACCGAATGAAGTTAAATTCAAAGCGAAGAAAACCAAGTTCTGCGGCCCGGAAGCTGCAAGGTGTGCACGACCCATTTTGCTTACGCATCTGGCATACAGTGTCTATATTTTGTATATAACACGAGTATTTTCTAATAACTTACGCCTAATTTTTTATAAAAATATGTGTTGATGTAATTTTATTTTGATAATTCTAATTTTATCCCTGAGGGTGATAGCTACGTGATCGAAACGATAATTAGCAAAATAAATTGTTGATACCACTTTTAATTATTTAATTATTGGAATGTATCCACCTCTCCAGCGATCTAATTAAATAATAAAATTTTCTTAAAAAACGTCGGGAGAAACGTGTTATGACGCAGTGTTGGTGTTGTGTCGGCCCACTGTGTCGCCGCGCGGTGCGGTAACAAGTGCCGCCCGGCGCGCGCGCGCGGGGGAGATCTCCGCCGGCTGCTCGACGCGAGGGGGTGGGGGCGGGGGCGGGCCCGTACGGCGCCGCGGCCTCGACGCCTGCGCAGTTCATTGCCCGCCCGGATCCGATTTTATGTCTCCCTCCTTACCGGAAGAAGAGACGAAAAGAGACGTTCCTTGTTTTAAGGATTTAACCGCTGCCCTGAGGAATCTGAGAGAGCTACGCTGTGCTGAAAGTCCTGATGGATTGAAAGAAAATATTGTGTGATTGGGTCTATATTTTCCTTTATCTGGAAGTACTGTGAATGGAATAAGTGAGTCCAGGAGTTATGACACTGGAGATTACATTATATCGTTTGAAATAAAGTAGTGGTACTGAATATAATATTCGACTCATTCTCATGATTTTCCATATTCAAATGTGTTCTTAAGTCAGAACAATTTGTAAATATTCTTGTCGTGTGCATTATTGCCTAGAAATTACTACTGAGCACTCTTATTTTCTTAATTGTGGTGGTAATAATTCAAAAGACTAAATCCAGTTAATATTGGTAGTAAAATAATGAGTGGAGCATGTATGTGTCATTGCAGAGTACATGGAATTATGGAAGCTGAAAAGAGTTCTTAAAAATGGTAGAAAAATGGGATGATATACTATCAATGTATTGCTAGCGCCTTAAAGTAGTTCATTCGTAATTAAACCACCGTTATATAATTACTATAAACCCTCGTTTGCACGAAGTCTCGTATTAAGAAGAATATTTGGGTTCTGGCAAGGAAACAAGAAAAAAAGTGTTTCTATGTTCCCTAGCTGAACAACATCGAAAACCCCAAAAAATGTTTCACGTCGTTTAGCACTTACTCTCTAATAAAATGAGAGGTGTTTGTAGTCAGCTCTGGAACTCTTTAGAACACAATGAACAGATAACTAAACATCTTTGTGAAAATATAATTGGAAAGTTTTGCATTTCCAAGACCTGAATATGTATGTTACAGTGGACTATAACAGGAAATACTTCTATCAAACCAAAAAATGCAATACATCATTTATCATTATACGCATTGAAATTGCTTTCCAAAGAGACACGTGAATCAGAAGATTGCTGGCCATTGCGTTTTATACACTCATTACTCTTTACATCTAAAAGCACTCTCTGGACTACCAAAACGTCGATATCTTCGCTTTGCTAACTATATAACTTCACACACACACACATACACACACAACACATAACGCATAAAAACACATAAGCGTTGGTTCTATTAACTTTAATATATTATTACAATTTTGTTTTTATACTACTAAATCGGCTAATAATAGTAAGTAATATCACGCCTCAGTATATTATAAAGTTATTGGAACTATTCTGACGAAAAAGAAGGCCCATTGCGTAGATCAAATGGGTCTGTAGAACACCGACTTCTGGAACCAATTTTGTCTCACCTCTTGCGATAACTCGGGAACGCTATCAGCAGTTGAGTCAGACGCTGAGAACAACGATATCTGGTAGAATTATCTGACGTCGAATGTATGTCAATGGCGCACCTAATGTGAGATGAGATGGTTCTACCGGGTAAGGATCAACCGTTCTCTAACATTATTTACGACATTGCCAAAACATCACATGATTATTTATCAAGAATGTTTCCAGTTTTTCCTTTCAAGAGCCTAAGGGATTTCTTTGAGTAACGGAGGTAGATTTCTATTTCCCGTTCTCCGACACGGCACAAGCTCTATCTGTAGGCGTGCATGTGATGAGAGGGTTACTTGGACTAGCACATGTTTATTTTCTTGTAATCTAGTATTAAATTTATTACTGATTAATACAATATCGTAGTGACGGTTTTAAATGTAATAATTTATTTCTAGTATTTACTAGACTGTCCGGGTGACGCCGCGTCCATGGCGAAGGTGCCGACGTTTCGGTCGCCATTCTGCGACCTTCCTCAGGGCGGGACGCGGCGTCACCCGGACAGCCTAGTAAATACTGATTCCGGCCGCGGAAGCCTACGCTCTCAATTTATTCCTAGTCTCAGCTAATCTAACTTATTTGCTGTTGTGGTTTATTATTATAAAATAATTTTACAGGATCCAGTGTTACAATATTTGTTATTTAAATGATTTGTAACAAGCTGAGGGAGGCCCGCTGTACCGGGACATCTTAAGCGCGGAAAATAACGTACAGAATTCATGAAACGTTATTTGAATACAGAGTATTACTTTTTCACGCTTTAAGCTCCACTGAATCATGAAAGCTTATCACAAAACGAACTCATAATTAATATTGCAATGATTAATACCTGTGGATAATACTTTTTTCACTTAATGAAGTTATGCATCTGGCCCGACTCGGGAAGCAAATTCTTCATTGAAGACAACAGCACAGCTGCCCTTGCGGAAGTCTCATCTGCCTTATCACGCAGATGCCGGCTTCACGAAGATAGGCTTTGCTATTTCCGGAGCACCTCTGTAATATGAGCACACTGTAAACACAAGAAGAAACTTCCTATGTTCATCTTCACTTATTGTTCAACGTGGTAAAGTAGGTTAATTATATATAAAACAAGTAAATTATAAAACACAACAGGTTACGCTATTGAAAGTACGTTGATCATGTATTTGGGAGTAATTGACCAAAAAAGAACAGATAGCCGTATGGTTGTTTGGCTACTGTTCAAGATAATGGTCGATAATCCTCGTAACAGAAATGCTTGTGGAGAATAGATAGATCAGAGAGTAGTCTCCGATAAGCAAGCTTAGGTATCCGTTAATGTCTGCAATTGATGGGAATGGTTCTCACGTACTTAGCTAGTACACAAAATTGAACACAATTTTTTATTATTTTGAATCTCCTACACTCTAATACACCTTTATTATATAAAGATGCAATTTTTTCAGCCCCATGTCACACAAGTTTTTGCCATTGGAATTATTGCTCCCAAATATGGCACGAATACTTGTAAGTGATCATGAATCCAAATAATCCGTATGAAAAAAGATCATAGAACATGGGCCTAAAATTTATTTATTAGAAAGTTACAAGATATTCAAAATTACCAAATTGCTCGAAGTGACTTCTTCAGCTTCGGGGCAGACCCTTAGCCCGCGTTCCAAACTGTGTACTCGGATAAATATTCCTGGAGTGTAACGCAATCGGTCAATTCCTGCGTGAATGCGCTCTCTCAGAAGATCAATTTCAGGAACAGGAGTCGAACAAAACAGTATCTTTAAGTGTCCCCAGACGAAATCCATTGGATTCAAATCATCTATTCAAATCGATTAGGTCATTCAATCTATGTCGACCAATCTATTATGAAATTATCATTCAAGAAATTATCTACTATCAGACTGAAATGTATTTGCGCACCATCGTGTGAAAACTACGTTTGTTGGATAATGCCCAGAGGCACGTCCTCATTTAAATGATTCAACTCATTTTTGAAAAACTACTTTTGTGCATTCAGACGTGGAGAAAGGAACCAACAAGGTAATCATGTATAATTCCACCCCAAAACGTTTCAGGCTAAATGCACCGAAAAATACTTGTAGGAAAATTCAATAGATCGCAGCACTATTACAGGGGAATTTACTTTACTGATAACGTCTGAACCAATGGTCCGACCCAGCAAGTCGATCACGTGGGGGATCGACCCAGCAAGTCGATCACGTGGGAGATCGACCCAGCAAGTCGATCACGTGGGAGATCGACCAAGCAAGTCGATCACGTGGGAGATCGAACCAGCAAGTCGATCACGTGGGAGATCGACCCAGCAAGTCGATCACGTGGGGGATCGACCCAGCAAGTCGATCAAGTGGGGGATCGACCCTGCAAGTCGATCAAGTGGGGGATCGACCCTGCAAGTCGATCAAGTGGGGGATCGACCCTGCAAGTCGATCAAGTGGGGGATCGACCCTGCGAGTCGATCAAGTGGGGGATCGACCCTGCGAGTCGATCAAGTGGGGGATCGACCCTGCAAGTCGATCAAGTGGGGGATCGACCCTGCAAGTCGATCAAGTGGGGGATCGACCCTGCAAGTCGATCAAGTGTGGGATCGACCCTGCAAGTCGATCAAGTGGGGGATCGACCCTGCAAGTCGATCAAGTGGGGGATCGACCCTGCAAGTCGATCAAGTGGGGGATCGACCCTGCAAGTCGATCAAGTGGGGGATCGACCCTGCAAGTCGATAAAGTGGGGGATCGACCCTGCGAGTCGATAAAGTGGGGGATCGACCCTGCGAGTCGATAAAGTGGGGGATCGACCCTGCGAGTCGATAAAGTGGGGGATCGACCCTGCGAGTCGATAAAGTGGGGGATCGACCCTGCGAGTCGATAAAGTGGGGGATCGACCCTGCGAGTCGATAAAGTGGGGGATCGACCCTGCGAGTCGATAAAGTGGGGGATCGACCCTGCGAGTCGATAAAGTGGGGGATCGACCCCGCGAGTCGATAAAGTGGGGGATCGACCCTGCGAGTCGATAAAGTGGGGGATCGACCCTGCGAGTCGATAAAGTGGGGGATCGACCCTGCGAGTCGATCAAGTGGGGGATCGACCCTGCGAGTCGATCAAGTGGGGGATCGACCCTGCGAGTCGATCAAGTGGGGGATCGACCCTGCGAGTCGATCAAGTGGGGGATCGACCCTGCGAGTCGATCAAGTGGGGGATCGACCCTGCGAGTCGATCAAGTGGGGGATCGACCCTGCGAGTCGATCAAGTGGGGGATCGACCCTGCGAGTCGATCAAGTGGGGGATCGACCCTGCGAGTCGATCAAGTGGGTGATCGACCCTGCGAGTCGATCAAGTGGGGGATCGACCCTGCAAGTCGATCAAGTGGGGGATCGACCCTGCAAGTCGATCAAGTGGGGGATCGACCCTGCGAGTCGATAAAGTGGGGGATCGACCCTGCGAGTCGATAAAGTGGGGGATCGACCCTGCGAGTCGATAAAGTGGGGGATCGACCCTGCGAGTCGATAAAGTGGGGGATCGACCCTGCGAGTCGATAAAGTGGGGGATCGACACTGCGAGTCGATAAAGTGGGGGATCGACCCTGCGAGTCGATCAAGTGGGGGATCGACCCTGCGAGTCGATCAAGTGGGGGATCGACCCTGCGAGTCGATCAAGTGGGGGATCGACCCTGCGAGTCGATCAAGTGGGGGATCGACCCTGCGAGTCGATCAAGTGGGGGATCGACCCTGCGAGTCGATCAAGTGGGGGATCGACCCTGCGAGTCGATCAAGTGGGGGATCGACCCTGCGAGTCGATCAAGTGGGGGATCGACCCTGCGAGTCGATCAAGTGGGGGATCGACCCTGCGAGTCGATCAAGTGGGGGATCGACCCTGCGAGTCGATCAAGTGGGGGATCGACCCTGCGAGTCGATCAAGTGGGGGATCGACCCTGCGAGTCGATCAAGTGGGGGATCGACCCTGCGAGTCGATCAAGTGGGGGGTCGACCCTGCGAGTCGATCAAGTGGGGGATCGACCCTGCGAGTCGATCAAGTGGGGGATCGACCCTGCGAGTCGATCAAGTGGGGGATCGACCCTGCAAGTCGATCAAGTGGGGGATCGACCCTGCAAGTCGATCAAGTGGGGGATCGACCCTGCAAGTCGATCAAGTGGGGGATCGATCCTGCAAGTCGATCAAGTGGGGGATCGACCCTGCAAGTCGATCAAGTGGGGGATCGACCCTGCAAGTCGATCAAGTGGGGGATCGACCCTGCAAGTCGATCAAGTGGGGGATCCACCCTGCAAGTCGATCAAGTGGGGGATCGACCCTGCAAGTCGATCAAGTGGGGGATCGACCCTGCAAGTCGATCAAGTGGGGGATGGTCCCTGCAAGTCGATCAAGTGGGGGATGGTCCCTGCAAGTCGATCAAGTGGGGGATGGACCCTGCAAGCCCATCAAGTGGGGGATGGACCCTGCAAGCCCATCAAGTGGGGGATGGACCCTGCAAGTCGATCAAGTGGGGAATGGACCCTGCAAGCCCATCAAGTGGGGAATGGACCCTGCAAGCCCATCAAGTGGGGAATGGACCCTGCAAGCCGATCAAGTGGGGGATGGACCCCGCAAGCCGATCAAGTGGGGGATGGACCCAGCAAGCCGATCAAGTGGGGGATGGACCCCGCAAGTCGATCAAGTGGGGGATGGACCCAGCAAGCCGATCAAGTGGGAGATGGACCCAGCAAGCCGATCAAGTGGGGGATGGACCCAGCAAGCCGATCAAGTGGGGGATCGACCAACTAAGTCGATCAAGTGGGAAATCGACGCAGGAAGTCGATCAACTCACGGATCCGTCCAACAAATCGATCTGACTATCCTGAATATTGTAAAAATTTTGACTATTTTACCTATTTTGAATTTTTCGACGGTTTTGTCAGTCCTTCCGTCAGTCCTTCCGTCAGTCCTTCCGTCAGTCCTTCCGTCAGTCCTTCCGCCAGTCTTTCCGTCAGTCCTTCCGTCAGTCCTTCCGTCAGTCCTTCCGTCAGTCCTTCCGTCAGTCCTTCCGTCAGTCCTTCCGTCAGTCCTTCCGTCAGTCCTTCCGTCAGTCCTTCCGTCAGTCCTTCAGTCCTTCCGCCAGTCCTTCCGCCAGTCCTTCCGCCAGTCCTTCCGTCAGTCCTTCCGTCAGTCGTTCCGTCAGTCGTTCCGTCAGTCGTTCCGTCAGTCGTTGCGTCAGTCGTTGCGTCAGTCGTTGCGTCAGTCGTTGCGTCAGTCGTTGCGTCAGTCGTTGCGTCAGTCGTTGCGTCAGTCGTTCCGTCAGTCGTTCCGTCAGTCGTTCCGTCAGTCGTTCCGTCAGTCGTTCCGTCAGTCGTTCCGTCAGTCGTTCCGTCAGTCGTTCCGTCAGTCGTTCCGTCAGTCGTTCCGTCAGTCGTTCCGTCAGTCGTTTCGTCAGTCGTTCCGTCAGTCGTTCCGTCAGTCGTTCCGTCAGTCGTTCCGTCAGTCGTTCCGTCAGTCGTTCCGTCAGTCCTTCCGTCAGTCCTTCCGTCAGTCCTTCCGTCAGTCCTTCCGTCAGTCCTTCCGTCAGTCCTTCCGTCAGTCCTTCCGTCAGTCCTTCCGTCAGTCGTTCCGTCAGTCCTTACGTCAGTCCTTCCGTCAGTCGTTCCGTCAGTCGTTCCGTCAGTCCTTCCGTCAGTCCTTCCGTCAGTCCTTCCGTCAGTCTTTCCGTCAGTCCTTCCGTCAGGCCGACTGTCCGTCCGTCAATCGGACTGTCCGTCCGTCAGGCGGACTGTCCGTCCGTCAGGCGGACTGTCCGTCCGTCAGGCCGACTGTCCGTCCGTCAGGCCGACTGTCCGTCCGTCAGGCCGACTGTCCGTCCGTCAGGCCGACTGTCCGTCCGTCAGGCCGACTGTCCGTCCGTCAGGCCGACTGTCCGTCCGTCAGGCCGACTGTCCGTCCGTCAGGCCGACTGTCCGTCCGTCAGGCCGACTGTCCGTCCGTCAGGCCGACTGTCCGTCCGTCAGGCCGACTGTCCGTCCGTCAGGCCGACTGTCCGTCCGTCAGGCCGACTGTCCGTCCGTCAGGCCGACTGTCCGTCCGTCAGGCCGACTGTCCGTCCGTCAGGCCGACTGTCCGTCCGTCAGGCCGACTGTCCGTCCGTCAGGCCGACTGTCCGTCCGTCAGGCCGACTGTCCGTCCGTCAGGCCGACTGTCCGTCCGTCAGGCCGACTGTCCGTCCGTCAGGCCGACTGTCCGTCCGTCAGGCCGACTGTCCGTCCGTCAGGCCGACTGTCCGTCCGTCAGGCCGACTGTCCGTCCGTCAGGCCGACTGTCCGTCCGTCAGGCCGACTGTCCGTCCGTCAGGCCGACTGTCCGTCCGTCAGGCCGACTGTCCGTCCGTCAGGCCGACTGTCCGTCCGTCAGGCCGACTGTCCGTCCGTCAGGCCGACTGTCCGTCCGTCAGGCCGACTGTCCGTCCGTCAGGCCGACTGTCCGTCCGTCAGGCTTACTGTCCGTCCGTCAGGCCGACTGTCCGTCCGTCAGGCCGACTGTCCGTCCGTCAGGCCGACTGTCCGTCCGTCAGGCCGACTGTCCGTCCGTCAGGCCGACTGTCCGTCCGTCAGGCCGACTGTCCGTCCGTCAGGCCGACTGTCCGTCCGTCAGGCCGACTGTCCGTCCGTCAGGCCGACTGTCCGTCCGTCAGGCCGACTGTCCGTCCGTCAGGCCGACTGTCCGTCCGTCAGGCCGACTGTCCGTCCGTCAGGCCGACTGTCCGTCCGTCAGGCCGACTGTCCGTCCGTCAGGCCGACTGTCCGTCCGTCAGGCCGACTGTCCGTCCGTGAGGCCGACTGTCCGTCCGTCAGGCCGACTGTCCGTCCGTGAGGCCGACTGTCCGTCCGTCAGGCCGACTGTCCGTCCGTGAGGCCGACTGTCCGTCCGTCAGGCCGACTGTCCGTCCGTCAGGCCGACTGTCCGTCCGTCAGGCCGACTGTCCGTCCGTCAGGCCGACTGTCCGTCCGTCAGGCCGACTGTCCGTCCGTCAGGCCGACTGTCCGTCCGTCAGGCCGACTGTCCGTCCGTCAGGCCGACTGTCCGTCCGCCAGGCCGACTGTCCGTCCGCCAGGCCGACTGTCCGTCCGCCAGGCCGACTGTCCGTCCGTCAGGCCGACTGTCCGTCCGCCAGGCCGACTGTCCGTCCGTCAGGCCGACTGTCCGCCAGGGCGAGTGTCCGTCCGCCAGGCCGACTGTCCGTCCGTCAGGCTTACTGACCGTCCGTCAGGCTTACTGTCCGTCCGTCAGGCTTACTGACCGTCCGTCAGGCTTACTGTCCGTCCGTCAGGCTTACTGTCCGTCCGTCAGGCCGACTGTCCGTCCGTCTGGCCGACTGTCCGTCCGTCTGGCCGACGGTCAGTCCCTTAGGCCGACTCTCCGTCCTTCTGGCCGACTGTCCGTCCGTCTGGCCGACTGTCCGTCCGTCTGGCCGACTGTCCCGTCCGTCTGGCCGACTGTCCGTCCGTCTGGCCGACTGTCCGTCCGTCTGGCCGACTGTCCGTCCGTCTGGCCGACTGTCCGTCCGTCTGGCCGACTGTCCGTCCGTCTGGCCGACTGTCCGTCCGTCTGGCCGACTGTCCGTCCGTCTGGCCGACTGTCCGTCCGTCTGGCCGACTGTCCGTCCGTCTGGCCGACCGTCCGTCCGTCTGGCTGACTGTCCGTCCGTCTGGCCGACCGTCCGTCCGTCTGGCCGACCGTCCGTCCGTCTGGCCGACCGTCCGTCCGTCTGGCCGACCGTCCGTCCGTCTGGCCGACCGTCCGTCCGTCTGGCCTATCGTCCGTCCGTCTGGCCGACCGTCCGCTCTTTTAGCAGACTGTCCGCCCGGAGGCCGACCGTCCATCAGGCCGGCTGTCTGTCCGTCATGCGTCCGTCAGTCAGTCCGTCTGTGCGTTCGTCTGTGCGTCCGTCTGTGCGTCCGTCTGTGCGTCCGTCTGTGCGTCCGTCTGTGCGTCCGTCTGTGCGTCCGTCTGTGCGTCCGTCTGTGCTCCCGTCTGTGCGCCCGTCGGTCTCTGCGCCAGTCGGCGTCTGTCAGTCAGTCACTTCCTGTGTGTGTGCACGAATTCTTTTTTATCTTTAGATAGAATTATAAACTTTCTTTTATTTCGTTTCTCATTCACTTTACCCTATGGTAACTATATCATGTTGTCACTAGATTATTTATAGCAACCCAACAGTTTTCACTGTTGTTCGTCTTTTTGCATCTGAAGATAACATGCTGGAAAAATGTCCGGACATTCCTAAACGACCGAAACGTGATTGCGTGATATTTATGAACTTTCATACCAATGTAATTTTGATCCTAAAAGATAAGAATTTACAAAGGCTTTTTATTAATTTTATCAAAATCACAAAGGATATTATTTAAGCATTTCAAATATAAAGACCAAAGTGATGGCATTTACGGAAAAACATTATACGCACTTCTTGAAATGTATGCCATGTGGCCAGTTGGTCATTTTAAATATTTTTAAAATAATATAACCGGTTTAACAGGTAGATCTAGATGAAAAAAAAATCCAAAAGTTCCAGAAAATATACTGCTTGCTCGAGCGCAAGGGAGAAGGGATAATCACGCTGGCACCAGGATTGCTGCGTCATCGGTATATTGTAGAGTTCCATGGTTTATCTTCCTACAATCTTGATATTTCTCTTTGTACGATTTGATCTCGTAAAGTAATGAAATAAATTACGTTACATATTTCGTAAATAATTATTACAGTTTTCATTTTCGATCTATTACAGGCAAATAACACACATATTCCTATATTTTTAGTTCAGTTATAATTGAATAGTTATATAATGACACGGTCTGTACACAGAACAAACGGTTGGGAAGCTCGGGCCAAGTGCAGGTGTTGCGGTTCAAGTGCCCGAGTGCAGGCGTTAGTCTGGGCGCAGCTCTCGGAATGCACCTAGCCAGCGGAATTCGTTGTACACGTCAAAACAAATTAACGAATGTGTTTGCCGACCGGCCATTCTCCAGCGTGAGAGGCACTGTCACGTGAACTAGCGGTATATAAGTTAGCGGCGAAAATCGCTTGGCGGGATTCGATAACGAATGAAATCTTCGTGCTGATGCTGATTTGTCCACCCATGCAGTTGAGCTCGCAAGCCTCGACTATGCGAGTTGTCTCTCTCGCCATAGGACTACAGGCCAGAAGCGCGACGCGAAATAAGATGAAAATTAATTGTTCAAGCAATCAATGGCAAAATACTATCTTTCTGACTTCAGGGAGTGAAGGGAGGAATGACTTCGATACATGGGACAGACACGCATTCTAAAGCAAGCGTTTATGTGCAGAACGCGAGGTAGAAGACACAGAAACAGATCGTTATAGAATTGAAATTGGTAGAAGCCAGAACAGGTCATGAACCCATCCTTGGAGTAGAGGAGAAGAAGATGATCATAAGGGTGTGCAGCACACATGCAGCATTCGGCGAATCCCGAGCGAAACGCTCCCCGAATCCGAGTGGCATGGACGGGTTGCTTGCGATTCCGAACGCCGAGCGCCGAACATTCGGTATTGGCCCTACCCTCCGCGTGTCGGTCTTTAGAACTCATCAAAGGGAGCGAACATTCGCCGAACACTTCAGATGTTCGGGGTCGGTCGAGCTGTAGCTCGCAGCTCGGCGAATGCCGAATGTGTGGAGCCGCCTTAACGCTCTCCCTTAATGCGAACCGTCTCGTCCTATCTTATAGTTTTCTTCGACATCTTCAGAAAACTTCTTCACCATCAATGCTTTGTATTTCTCTTGGCTTCG
Source organism: Gryllus longicercus (assembly GCA_038098605.1). Lineage (NCBI taxonomy): Eukaryota > Metazoa > Arthropoda > Insecta > Orthoptera > Gryllidae > Gryllus > Gryllus longicercus. Next base: position 841,568 of record JAZDUA010000269.1, on the reverse strand, counting down.
CAGCAGACAACACTCGTCTCAAATAAACCACTCGTTCTCAGGCGTTGGTGAATGCGAAAGAATAATCGCGAACAAGGTAACTGCCCGTCGCGGCACCTTTCTGCATAAATCTCAGTGCTCGTGATGCATTCCTATCTGCAAGGCCATAAATGTAATGCGTATCAGTCTGTTCGCTCACAGAATACATTTTCTTTTGCCTTTGTTATTCTTCTAGAATAAAACAAACAAAAATAACCAACGGAAAACAATTCATTTAACTATAGTGGCAACGAAGTGGTGATTGCTTTAACAATTATCTAACAATAGATTTTCAGATCCATGTTCAAATTATTATTTTTACTGTCTGGATATTGGGAATGCGTCCCTGAAATACACTATGTGATCAAAAGTATCCGTACACGTGGCTGAAAATGAATTACCAGTTCGTGGCGCTCTCCATCGGTAATGCTGGAATGCAGTGGGGTGTTGGCCACCCTTAGCCTTGATGATACCTTCTACTCTCGCAGACATACTTTCAATCAGGTGCTGAAGGTTTCTTTGGGAACCGCAGCCCATTCTTCACGGAGTGCCGCACTGAGGAGAGGTATCGATGTAGGTCGCTGAGGCCTGGCACGACGTCGGCGTTCCAAAACATCCCAAAGGTGTTGGATAGGATTTAAGTCAGAACTCTGTGCCAGCCAGTCCATTACAGGGATGTTATTGTCATGTAACCACTCCGCTACAAGACCGTGCAGTGCGACCACGAGCTCGATCGTGTTGAAAGATGCAATCGTCTTTCCCGAATTGCTATTCAACAGTGGGGAGCAAGGTTTTTAAATCATCAACGTAGCCGTGATAGTGCCACACAAAACATGATGAGGTGCCCCTCCATGAAAAACATGACCACACCGTAACACCATTTTGGACGTGTCCGGATACTTTTGATCACATAGTGTATTTGATACCAATAAAGCTAACCATGTATTTAGTTAAACGCAAACCTTAGTACCTCAGAGCGCCACTGATGCCGGACATCCCGGAATGACGTGGGTCGGTGCGAAGCGACCCACGTAGAGCTGGCCCTGCGGGCGGAACTAGAGAGTATGATGAAATTAATATGAAACTAATGGTGCTACAACAGCACACACTTTCTCACAATATTTCTATCTTCAATTTCGAAAATTCACAATTTCAACGAAAATCAGATCTGCGCCATTTTTAATCGTTCTTGACGCTATCCAAAGACTAAGTTTAATCTAAAAAATGGAACCAATTTTTTGATTTTTTTGAAAATGTTGACGCTTTATATATAGTACCCCCCAAAATCAAAATATCCGTTTCAAACTCACAAGGTCTCGAGCTCGGGATAAGGGATATCTGTTTTAGTGAAAATCGTATAAACGGGTTACGTTTTATCGTTGAGCACAGTCAGACAGACGGACGTTTTGCTGTCGAGCGATTTTTCGGTGTCCAGAACCCGCGAAATCTGAATTCGCACTACCTAACGTGTTAGAGGAAGTAATTTACACGTTTTCCTTATCACGTCCCGACAATAATAGTTTTCGCAACTTCGTGCCCATTAAAATACTTTCTCTTTACTACGTATATACGTAGACGAGACGAGAAAGTAAAAAAATGTCTTTAGGTGTCGATAGGTGGCAGCTAGGGAAAGGTTGGGGCGAAACCGAAACGTTGGCCCAACTGAATATACAGGATACTGTACTACAAGATGATCTGTGTCATTCTGTAGCACCTTTAGACTTTACGTAACGTCCAGAACTTTCGTTATTTAAATGTACACTGGTAGCATCTTTAAAAACCTCCTCGAACCGAAGATATAATTCATATGTTACAAAATTACTTAGATTTCGAATTTTTACAATACGAAAATTCAACTCTATTTTATATGTTAAAAAGATAGTATCTCGAGTTAGAGTTCAAAGACAAATTTATGGGTGTAGTCAGTTTGTTCAGCGCGTAAGGAAAGAGAATGGCCGGCGTGACGTGTTACAGAACGCATGTGAATAGGGTTTTTGTTTTTCGAGAAAAACGTCCAGGCCTTGAAAAGATCGGTTGCGTGGCTCCTCTTCGGCTGATAGATGACTCGTCTTCTCTCTCCGTTTGGGCTGCGGCGAGCTTCACTTCACGCCTTACTGTACTCGTTTTGCACTCCTAACGCAGAATCAAAGCAATGAAAATATTTTCTCAGTGGCAATTTACAATTGTTGAAAGCTCGCGTTTGTTCCCGTGGAAATACCATCGCGAAGACGCAATTTACCTTACGACAAGGAAACACGTTTAGCGTTCAATTACAAACTAACAAAAACACAACAGCATTTATTTATTTCACAGTTTTACACTGTTAAAAAACAGCTTTCTGTTACTCAAAATTCTTACACTTTATATAATTTTAGTTTTATTTTTCCCCTTGCTATGATCTTCATAGTCGTAGTATATAGTATATACTATATACTAGTATATACTATATACTAGTATATAGTCATAGTATGATCTTCATAGTTGATTTCCGTTAAAATCTTCTTCCACACTCCTAAATTTCTTTTAACCGTCTGTGGTTTGGTGTTCCTCTTTTATTTCTATCCGCAGGAAACCTCTCTGAAATCATTTTTGATATTCTATTTTCTGTCTTTCTTTTAACATGTTCAAGCCCATCTGTACTAATACTAATTATTCGCGAGACTAGATTCTCGAGTCCTAACGTAATCTTTGATGAAACTTTTTTTCGAGAAATAAATATTATTTTACAGCTGTTCTAAACATAGCGACAAAGTTTCAATGAAATATGTAAGTTATGATCAAGGGAATATCTGGCCAAATCTGTCAATTCTGTTAAGAGCGAAAATAATGTTAATGGAGTTTTAATAAAATTGTTCTCGTATATCCTGTGCTGCTCGGAATATCAAAAGGAATGCTACGATATCTCACATATTTAAATTATTTCAGTGCGTTCTGGAGAAGAATAAACAAATCTCATGCACATAAACTCCCCAATAGCATTGCCACTTGTTGTTTCACACTAAAAATTAACACGTTGATTATAAACATAGGCTGACTTTTTCGTTTTTTCGGAGGTACTCTTATCACGTCGCTGTAATCCTTCACATTCCCCGCAGGTTGTTTAGCATCATAAGACGCATTTGCATCATACGATGCATAAAATATGTGTAGATCAGTGTCCTCTTAAAATATGCAATTATTGTACAAGTAATATCACAATAGTGAAAGTCTCGTTGTTCACTCTGTTAAACGATGACGTGGAAGATCTTTTATTACAATTTCACATTTCTTTCATTGTTAATACTCTCCTAAACATCAATGAAACGAATTATCTAAATCCATCTGAAAACGAAGAAGAAAACCCAGGATTATCTAACACAAATCTGGTCGCGGAAAAATTTATTGAGATTACAAAGATGTCGTGTAACTTAATTTTCCGTTTCAACTAAGCAAATATCTGAATGTTTACGAAATAATTATGTTTTATAGTTTTATAGAATCATTTTTCAATTGAGTCATGAGAAGATTTTGATTCTTGCTCTCTCCTCTCGATAGTGCACATCTGCCGGTGGTAGAACTATTTCTGATAGCAACTCCTCTCTGTTTACCCAAACAATAAGTGGATTTGGCCACACGCCCGCGCAAATGGCTCTCAGATCGCTGGTAGATGCCGCACACAAGGACGACGCTATTTCAATGGCTCCCTACGCTAATCTTAGCGTATTTTTTCTGTTGACTTGGAATGTTCTCCTCCAAGTGCCATTGAAGAATTTGATTGAAAATATTCCGAGTATTTGTCGTTTGAAGAAGACGCATACGCAGAAAATAAAGAACTATTTAAAATTGTTCAAATACCAATGTTAACATTTTAATTAAGCAACCTTTGTTAATATAATTTTTAAGTGCTTTGCTAAATGAAGTGCACATTTTTTTCGAGAGAAAAAACAAATAGAAATCATTGGCTTCCAACAACAGCATTACAATCCCCTCACTGATATCCACTCATAACTCTACCTTGAACTAATATCATCAGTCATTAATTAAATATTTATGACCTGCGCAAGATGTAGATAAAACGCTTCCCCGTATCAAAAGAAAATACTGAAATCATTTATGGGATATGTTATCTTGCACGATACCTTGACCCTTCGCATTACTAATATTACGCAGACTCTTCTTCACACAAACCCGTTCTTGCTATTAGCCAACGTTCCCAGTTGGCCAGTCTTCCGAGTTTACACAATCAATGACAGATTGAGGATTATTCAACAACAACATATACGAGAGACAAGGGACAAAGAACCATGCCTAAGGCTGGGCTCGATCTCGCGACCAAAGCCCTGAGTTGGTACACGCTGACTAAGAAGTCACTTCTGCCATCCTGGTCGACTGGATTATTGCACGTCACACCAGTCACTGAGCTGCCCAATACACTCGATTGACACGTCGTCACACAATTCCTCTGCCAGTCTACTAGAGAATTTGTACACGCAATAGCGGACAGCCCTGTCGATCATCTGCGCATGCGCAGATGCACGAAAGTGTTGCGGCACTTGAACTGCGCATGCGCAGAAGATCGGTAGTGCTTTAACGTTGGAGGGTGCTCCCTACAGACGTTCCTCATAACAAGGTATCTCCAGTCTACTGGGACACGTCTAAACGAGACTTTTGCTTTGATCTATCTGCTGTTGATTTTTCACTGATTCTCCCTTCTGTTGGGCATGGAAACTTCTTGTACTAGATCATTTAATGTGTTATAATTTGTCAAATGACAATTATCCATGGAGCATTTTAAATTGCCATTAACAACAGTTATTTCTTCGTAACCTCTGTATTCTAGGATCTCAAATTTCGTATAGGACATTATAACTACCATACTTTATTTATGTAATGTTGTACTCCACATCAACCATTCATACTGGTCAATGTAACCACATTTTATTTACCCAACTAAAATGTATTACTTTTGGTTTCTTCATAACAACAATCACATCATTGTTAACCATCGAACGATACCTCTCTTCGCGTCTAATTTGTGTTGTATCGTAGTGTATTTTCTCGAACGAAATAATTTTTTATCAACCGTAAAAGAATCGAAGACCAAGAGATCGCGGGCTATTCGCCGTCCTTTTTTTTAAGGGACTGCTCCAGCATTCGTTTGGCGTTGATGGGAGAAACCATAGAAAACTTCCAATCGGAGCAGCCAGTTGCTAGAATTCTCCTCCAGAATTCGACCCAGCTACGGAGAAATTACTACATGAAGGGACAATTTTGACAGCTACTGTGTGTGGCCATTGCTGGCAACATAATCCAGCATGTTATATCCATGAACTAATTTTACCAGTGCGTTGTGACAATATCTTCATCAATAACTCTCGCAGTTTCATCGCCCTACGTCACTTTTTTTTTGTTTTTGTTTCCCGGCCTGTCAAAGTAGTCCCTTCTTAGAGAAATTCCTCTCTACCCAATAATAGTAAGGATTTGAAATTATTTTCTCATTTAAAACAATATGCAAAGGGCGAAATGTTCCTACAAGTCCAGATAGTTCACAATTTCATTCTGTTCATATTTATATCTTATTCTCATTTTCTCTATTCTCGCCCTTCGTGTCGCTTATTTGTTTACCGGCCCATCAAAGTGGTCCCTTCTTCAGAGTAACTCCTCTGTAGCCGATCCGTAGGCTCTCCCCTGGCACTCGCGTGAAGACGGCCTCTCCCCAACGCACCGCACATTTGTGAACAACCGTCGGTCGCACCGCGCGCCATGTGGTGTGGTGTGGCCTCGCCTCTCGTCAGCGCCGTGCGTGGGCGGCTGGGAGGAGGGGAGGGGGCTTCCGGAAGCGCGCCCCGCCGCGCCGGAAGGCGTGGAGGGGGGAGGGGAGGGAGTGGGCGCGTGCGCCGCATGCACTCGCGGCCGCCAACGGGACACGTCGCCACCGCCCCTCCCCTCCCCACCCACTTCCCCTCCCCTCCTCGCCTCGCCAACGCGGGAGTAATAAGAAAGACGATGTTTACCGTGTATTCAGGGAGCAGCCGTATTAGGTACCTACTTGACACACCACCGCAAAATGTTGAAAGATTTACAGTTGCATTTGGATGTCGTCTTCAACTCTTGGTGTTTTTAGTTACAATGAGATTCAGTGAAGATCTTCCACTTAATTAGCTGTTGAACATATTATTATTATTATTATTATTATTATTATTATTATTATTATTATTATTATTATTAGTATTATTAGTATTATTAGTATTATTATTATTATTATTAATATTATTATTGTTATTGTTATTTACTTATTATTCACAAGACATTGCTTTATTGGGAACAGCGTGTATATTACGCAAAGTATTGTAGGCACCGATAGTCCCTAGATCTGCTCCTTAGGAAGCTGGCTTCAACCCGGAGTAGATTTTATATTCAACAGACTCATATCATATTTAGTCGTGAATAATAATAATAATAATAATAATAATAATAATAATAATTATAATAATAATAACAATTAATACATAATAATGATGATGATGATGATAACAACATGCACGTTTCAGCAGCTTGTCATTATTAGCCTGAACGGTTACGTAGGAATGTTTCCTGCCTCGTAATTGCCAGCTAACTCTTACGACGTAATTGCTACTTAAGCTCTTAGTAGTATTAGATGATCATTTCCCTGGGCAATCCCCTAAAAAGTCCCCCCCGAAAGTCTGTTCGAGAAGTTAGCTGTCTGGATTGCTCAGATGGTAGAGCATATACCGGAGTATCTGGATTCAATTCCCGACCGGGGCAGTTAATACTTTAAATAGATTAAATAGATTAAATCGAACAACTATAATAATAAAAATAATAGTAGTAATAATAATTATTATTAACAATAATTCTGATCACGTGTACAGCCTTAAATTATAAATACTATCTTGCTCCGATTTTGGAATCTACGTAATCTATTGCTGTGTAAAATATTGGGGGAGCCGGGATAGTTGGTTTTCATTATTTTGTAGTCAAGGCGATTAATGATATATTTTGGTATTATTTAAGTGATTCGGAAGGTTTTAATTTCACTTGTTTTATTTGAATCGAATAATAGATTTGAAGTCACGAGGAAGCTTGAGAAGGACGTAGGATTAAAAGTCACTAATGGATTAAAAGAACCAAGGGGCCGTACATAAATTACGTAACGCAAGTTTGGAAAAGTTTGAATACCCCCCTCACCTCTCTTTAACTAACCTGTAACGTTTGAACCGCCATCTAATAATTACATAACGCCTACGACAACACCCCTTCCCCCATTCCAATAAGTTTAACTCAACTATTTAGCAGAAACGAGTCGTATTAATTGTATATGTGATATACATTGCAATGTATTATAATTAACGAGAGAATTAGTGCGGACAATTTGTTTGGGGACAATATTTTATTGAAAGAAGAGCGCGTAGGCGAGAACATTTCAGACAAGTCGTGCACATGCCGTGTTGGATGATACATAGGCTCCGAGTCTAGTGCGTCACCTAATTGGATTTTAGAAAATACTATACAGCAATTTTGAATATTTTCTTCGTAATCCAAAATATTCAATAAATATCTATATCATTGATGAAAAATGTTTTCATTTATTGTAACAATTTATAGAATATATTCTTTCATGTATTATATTGTTAATTTAATTTGTTAATATGGTAATGTTTTAGAATAAGACTCAATAAAAGGAATTATTTCAGCAAATGTTGAAAGATTTTAATATTAAATATCAGCATCACGCAACTACAATCCCCCTACCCCTATGTAACGGAGAGAAACGCTGCCTCAAACCCCCTCCCCCTCTTCGGCGTTACGTATAATTTATGGACGAATCCCAATAACTTTGTCTTTATCATAATTTAAGTGACCTACGTCAAGACGCACGTCAACCGCCTAGTGGCTTCACCGCCTCTCGACTGGTTGATCCGGTTCTTAACCACCCTGTTACAAGATATGAGATGTCGTTCCTCAAAAAGCTCTTCCTCGCCCCCCCCCCCCCCCACTCCCCTCTTTCACAGCGGCTCGAGTTAGGCCCGCTTCACACGGCGCCGCAGAAGCGCTCGAACCCGCCGCAGAACACCCTCCGGCGACGACGGACAAAGGGGCCGCAGCAGGTACCTGCTTCGGTCCCTTTCTTCGTCGTCGCCCGAGGGTCTTCTGCGGCGGGTTCGAGCGCTTCTGCGGCGCCGTGTGAAGCGGGCCTTACACCGCGCGCGACCTCTGCCCCCGCCCGCCCCCCTTCCCCCTTCCCAACCTCTCCTACCGCCCCCGCCCTCCGCCCCCACCCGGCGCGCGCTGCCGCGGCCCTCGACAGCGCGTCACTTCCGCCGCAGCCGCCCCGGGTTCAATGAAAATAAATGCGCGAGGCGCCCGGACATTTCCCGTGGTACGCAAGTAGGCAGGAAAACGACCGTCTGGGGGCTGCGAATGTTTCCTTGCGTGCTTGCTTGCTTTTCATCCCTTTTCTTCGCCTGCCTCTAGTCCGCTTACCTGTTTGGCGCTATATTAACGTCTTGTTTTCGTGTGTGTGTGAATGACTCGATCATCTCCTTCCTTTCGGTTTGTTATTTCTTGCCGAACTTTGTTGTGGATTGTTTCGCCTCCAATTTTGACTGTCTCCAAGTTTGATCGTTTATTCGTCTCCAATTTTGAGTCTAATTGTTAATAAACACATAGACACACACACACACAGATCCTCCTGATGATAGGCACGTACAAGGCGGGGGGTCCCTCACAAGGGAGGGGCAGGGTGGCAGCGGCGGCGTCTGTAAATTGGGGACCTGAATGAGTTTAACCCATACGTAAATCGGGGACCGATCCATGAGAAGGGTATACGTAAATTGGGAACCGACTACTTAATCCCCTTCTAGGTAAAAGTGGAAGATGACACCTTATTTTCCAAGAACATTTTCAGTGCCATTAGTTTTAAAACACAATTCCCTACACGATTTTCCGCAACTAGGATTAGCATATTTCGTTCGAAAAATGGTTTGGATAAAGTTAGTTTTCATTCGAATGAATCATTCGTTAAGTGAATGAATTCTGCTTATCTTGCCATTTCTATATTCTTTCTTAACCTCAGTTCATATTCTAAAACACTGAACATGAAATTTGGGCACTCTTCTAGTGCTTTGTGGGTTTTCGATTTTGATAGTCTGAAAGGTTTGCAATAAAGCACAAGGAAAAACTGTATAACAGCGCGGCGGCGGCTGCCCCTGTAACGTGCGTTCCTGCTCAGTCATTCCTTTCCTTACCTTGGTTGGTTTGGTCCCCAATTAACGTACAGAATTAAAAAGTAAGTTTCGCGAGAAAAAATGAAAGGATTATTTTGTCCCCAATGTACATACGCCTGGCAGCGGGCTCTTTGAACATTTTGAAAGGAGCTCCATTACCGTATGTAGTAAAACATTTTATTTCCTTGAATATGGTCAGTCCCTTTTGTAATCTTGTCCTTCTCCAATTGTCAGGATAAATATGGGAAAGTTGTTGGAAGGTATTTGGGGAAGAGACTCCCCAAGTCATCTAGCCCCATGTAAATGGTTTACCACAAAATTAATTGCATTTATTAATTTTAACATAGTTATACTTTCATTTTCTTTGTATGTTTTATTTATATACTAGTAACATAAAAATGACGTATGCAAATAACACTTTCTAAAGTAAAAGGGAACTCACAGTTTACTCTTATTTTAGTCTGCGCACGTGATCTTTTTATGTAGGTCTCACCTCGTTCTTACAATAACGGGAGAGTATTAAGGCGGCTCGACACATGCGACACGTGTTGCTGTGTGGACGGCTTGCTTGCGAATCGCCGAGCGCCGAACTTTCGGTATTCACCCTACCCACCGCGTGTCTGTTTTTAGGACACATCAAACGGAGGGAACATTCGCCGAACACCTCGGGTATTTGGGATTGGGCGAGCAGTAGCTCGCTGCTCGGCGAATGCCGAATGTGTAGAGCCGCCTTTAGCCATGTACTGTCTCGGAGGCAGCCATTACTTCCGCCCCCACTTCCACCAACTCCTCCACCAAAACTCAAAGCGTCATCTCCTCAATGGGGCATCGTGTCACAGCCACCGCCGTTTCGCCTCTCAGCCGCTGCCGCCTCCGTGACGGACGAAACCCCAACGAAGGCTCGCAAAGCATTCTTTGGGGTTATTTCGAACCTAACATTCGGCCGAAAGGATAATTTTTAATGACAACTTGCGCGCTACAGCGCTCCGCACCACAGTACGCCACCCCTCGCGCACACACCGACACACACACGCACGTTTCCCTCGATTTGGAAACTAGCATTTTTAACGAAGCGTTTAACATGAAATACAAAAAAACGAAATAACATAATTTATGGTTAAGGCGTGATGTTTCACATTCAAAAATGAATTTCTTTTATGAATGAATCACAAAAAGGACCAGCAAAAATGAATCACATTAAAAAATGAACCTTTTTACGATTTCTGACGTATTTCTTTCCGTTTACTACGTTTGGTTTCAGAGTAGTTTTTGTTCGATTGTCACATGAAAATAATAATCATTCTCTTTTTCCTCGGAATTATGTTTGTTACGAAATATTTTATACTGATATGCAGTGTTCTGTTTCATTCTTATTGTGTAAATGAATGTTACTTTTGCATGTAAATTGCCATTAAATCGCATAACTGCAACTGACTGAAATATAACTTTTTTACTAGCTTAAGGCGGGTATATTTATGTTAATGTTTCTGTAATATTTATGTTAATGTTAAAGTTATGTTTATGCTGCTCTGATCGGCAGTTTTCTCCGATCAACACACGGCGAATGCCAGAGCAGTACCCTAACAAACGGGCCACGGACACAGCTCGATCCTCTTCCTTGCCCTATCCTCATCCCTTACACACACACACACACACACACACACACACACTTACACTTACACTAACACGCAATACACTACCACACATGCCGAGAAATCCGCCATGAGCTACGAGCTTGTCCCAGATGGGGCGGTGCCCGCTGGTGGGAGATACCTGGTTGAGAGAAACTCCACTAAACGGCGGAAGGTGGGCGCCAAATGTCGTCATTCAGTGGGGTCATATCACAAGCCATATCCCGGGGGAAAAACGTGTACTACACTTACGGAACTAATGACTTGAACTGTTGACGCACCCAGAATCACTAACAATCAGTCAATCAATCAATCGGTCAGTCATTTTTGCGCTTTGTTTGAACCATTTCGCGGCACTTTTCGGCGCACTGCGCGAACCAAACGGCGGCCGCAGCTGCGGCGTTGTGCCATTTATAAAACCACCGGGCGGAAGCGCTGTCGTCGGTCCGGCCAGCGCCGTTTGGCACTCTTTGGTCTCGGGGTGGCGAAATGCACGCACCTTAGGGGAAGCGGGCTGTTAGGTCGTTGAAACAGACAACACATTGAGAGTTATGTTAGAATGGCATTCCAGAGAAGATTGTTGAGCACTGAAAATAAAAACTTAAGGATAGGAAACAGTATAGTACATAAGAATTTAGAAATTGGAATCTTCAAAAAATAAAATTATTTTTCAGCAAGAGAGATTTGTGAGCTATATATTCGAAATACAGTGATTAGAGAAAACTATCATGTGCGATACTGCTTTTGCCGTTTTAAAAGCAGCTTAGTTGTCAGTATCGAAATCCTGTTCATTATGCAACTGCCTTAAGTTTTATCGTGCCATTAACGTTATCACTTGTGCTTCGATAATTCCGTAACACAGGAATATCGAGCCAATTTCATCCATAGGTCGTTTTTCTAGAAGGTTAAATTCAAGACTACATGGTTGTGTTGTTATTCATTCTTCATTATTCGTTTTTGTATTTATTAGTTTAACCAGTTCCAGTTTGTATATAGCTTTCAACATGAAGTTGTATGTTTCAAGCTACTACAAATGTCATAATAATCCGGTTTATGTGCTTTCAGTGAGTGTGTGGCGAGAATCTTCATATATTGTAGTTTGCGTGCGACGCGCGGATTGAACATACGGCCTCCCAACTGAGAGCGAAGTTTCATAAAACGATCCTGAACTAATAAAATTACTTGCGTGGACTAATATTTCCCTTTAAACTGAGAAGGTAATGGTACTTACGTCAAGGGGAACTTGCTTGACTTATTGTGACACTTTATAACATATTTTATCGTTACTAATAAAGTGTTTCATTACCTTTTTATCGGAACTATTCGAACACACTTTTATATTTTTCACGACAACAGACCGAAATGGCTAACGTTACGAATGCCTGCTTACATTCCACCATCACCAGACTGTGTGGGTGAAGTAAGATGAATGACGATGAACGAATCGTTTCGGACTTCATCCGGCTAAGGTTGATATCAGCCACATGGTGCTATATAAGATGATAATTCGAGCACGAATCGTCTTGTGTGCTTGCAATAAAAACTTCCCACGCATTTTTGTCAAAGTAATGAGTCTCATAGACTCAGAATTGTTGTGTGTAAATCGTGAGGGTCGATACGAAATGCGTACGAAACGTCAAGCAACATTTACTGAGATTAAGTTTGGTGTTATCATGGAAATAAAAATTTGCGACTGACATAGTGGAACTCAGAACTACATCCGACTCTCTCTAACTTTATAATCTCATCAGCACAAGCAGACTGATTTATTTTTTCCAAGTAATTATCTGCTATTCCTCGTTACCTATTCTGGCCACCTCGTCGTGTTGGCTAATGAGCACTTCATCTGGTCTAAGTCCGAAGTTTACTTCCAAGCTGCTCCTCCTTCGATGTTTATCCACTCATCTTGAATAATGTGAACATTAACGGGATAATTTGGGAATCAGCCGGATTTACGCTTTATCCGTAATGGTAATATTTTGATGTTAGGCTGTTAGAACTGCGGAAGTGCCCATTAGTCATTAAGCGATTTTCATAAACATTGTTTCCCCTATTCTTCATCGTTCGCCAACTTTCATGTGTGTAGTATGCAGACCAATCGATCCCGGAAGGTAATATGGCGATTGCAAAGAAAAGTCTTATAAACAAAATAATGTTCACCGCAGTGGTCGTCACTTCTCAAGGTTAGCTCACTGCGGAGACTGCAGTTACCCGTTTTCAGTATTATTTTCATCAGATAGTATAATTGACGGAAATTTCGTGACCTGGATGCTTTCTGCGTATTCTTGTTGTATGTTGTTGGATATTAAATGCATCTAAATCTTACTTCCAATTTTTTTTTAATATAACCTTCACAGCAAAATGGTAATTTTCTTCAATGTAATTGACGTGTGAGTCATCTTGTTCGCCGTTTTCCTCTGAACCAATTAAGTAATTACAGATCCCAGTTAGACATGGATGGGTGACTGTCGGACATCTGTTGTGTTGGCAATTAGTAGGGAACAACCTGTAGGGCGATCTGCAGTGTGTGGATGTGGACGGGGTCATTGTCTCATTGAATGTGAACGGCTTAGTTCCGTTTGATACACTTCAGGGCTTTAAGCAACTCGATTGGCGAAATGAATTCGGTTGTTTCCGTACGGCACGGCTGGCAGACTTGGATAACGACCGCACCACGCGGATGTTGGCTGAAGGGGTTTTGCCGCCTGTACCATGGCAAAGCGCGCCCCCTCCATGTGTTGAAGCACTTCAATATCATGCAAATAAGTGTGGGAATAGTCCTAAACGACCCTCCCCCCTCCCTCTCTCTCTCTTTCTCTCTCTCTTTCTCTCTCTCTCTCTCTCTCTCTCTCTCTCTCTCTCTCTCTCTCACACACACACACACACACACACACACACACACACACACAAATGAACGCCATTATTTATCTGAAACTATCGAAAGAAGCTTATTCCAAATCTGAATGTGAAACAAAACAGCGTTGGCAAAACTATTAAAATGGGACTTCACATTGTACGTGAAATTGTGTTGTTCTTTATTTCGCTAGTGAAATGGAGCACTTACTAGATGTATGCATAAATCTTTCCCGCTTCCACTAAGAGACAGTTCCAGCGAACAGTTCGCAGCGTATGAATTTGACAGTACGACAGGTTGTTCGTCTGACAGTAACGTACCAACACACACAAGTTATGTCCGCCAAACACTAGAGTCTGTGTTGTATCGTTCTGTGATAATGTCGACTTTTGTAGCTAAAAAATAACATTTGCTTTTCTTGTTTAATCAAAGGTCAATGTAAAGGACTGGATGTAATTTGTACGAAAAAATTACGCACGCTTCATTTATCGGTACAGATTTCATCCGATTTGACTACCGCGCTCCTGGCGTAAATTTTCGAAACTTTCTCTGGTTTGTTATGCGTGTAGTGCGATTTGTTCATTTTGAACAGTTTCGAGAGCGTTCTGATGTGTTGAATTGTACTTTGAAGTGTGTATGTCGCGTTCCGTACTCAGTGCTAATATAACCTAACTTAATTTGTTACCATGACTGCGATGTTCAATTGTTTCACCATCAGCGCTTTTTTGCGGCGTTCGGAGGAAGCAATTTCATCACGATTTCGTACAAAGACCAGAAACGACCGTGTAAAACGCTGGAATCCCATTCATCCAGTTTCGGCACTGAAACTTAACGCGTAGAAACGAACGTCCTTTTTCCATCCACTTTCTGCATAGAAAAATGATGAAAAAATGACCGTGTAAAACAGGCTTAAGAAGAGGAAGGATAGCCTCGCCCCAAGGCTCCCTGTGTCGCTGGCTGCCCTTCGTACCAAGGAGCTCGTCGGCGCGCGGCGTATCTCTGCGCGCGCGCGCGCGTGCCTGATTGGCTGGATCCATGCTCACGTCTGGATTCGAACCCGCGACCCTTCCGACCGAAACGCTAAGTTGGCACACGCTCTAACCAACTCGGCCAGCCAGGTCGGTAAACGATATCCCTTCGTTGATTCCAAAAATCAGATGAACATCAAATAATTCGATCAAAAAAGCCACTCTGCAAATTGCGTCCTTCTGAGACTCCCTGATAATATGTTAATATTACATTTCATAGCGTTACATTTTAGATTTTTAATTCTTCAGTAATGAAATTAAGAATATAGAAAAGTAAACCGGGATAACATACGTTATCGTATATCATGCTGGGGGTATACCATATACCAATCAAATTATAAACTAATGTTCGGAATAAAAGAAGTATGTAACCGCTAATTTTGTACAACGCAACGTCTACCTAAAGTATCTTCACTATTATTGAGTATAAGTGTGCAGTAATTAGTCATTTTACGAAGAAAGCAATAATAGATTTCGCATTGTGCTTCATAAAATATTTCGCTCTAAAACCTGTGAGAAGCCCAGTCTTTTTCATTGAACCAACTCATTCTATCTAATCCGCCTAGTCTAACGCACATCATTGGATAGCCAGTGATTGTTGTGTGTAATTGTCACCTCTATTGTAGGCATCGCAGAACGCTTGCCGTGCGAGTTTGAGAGCGGGAATGCGTTCAGTATTCGTGAAGTGACTACGCGCCTATGAAGGGTGAACGGGCTGCCCCCGTGTTTCGACGAAGCGCAGCTCTCTATCCGCATGTCTGCGGCTCGCTTCACAGCTTCACGGAAGTCGCCTCCTTTCCTTCCATTCCAATCTACCGTTGGAAGAGGTCTTCGGAACCGGAACGCTTCTTGCTACGATGCTACAACCCTACTTGACCCAGGTCTTACATCGTACCTGCAGAATTGATGGAGCCTTTCTTGATCAGGGGGTACTAGCTAAATGGAGATGGAAGAGCACCCCGTCGCTCAGTAAGCGACCGTCCATAAATTACGCAACGTAAATTTGCAGTATTTTGAATACCTCTGTAACGCGCACTTCAACCCCCCTCTAATAATTACGTAAGGCTTTGCGACAACCCCCCACTCCCGATGTAAATGCAAAAAGTGATTGAAAGAAATGAAAAAATTATAGTTCAGTAAAAATATTGTATTCATTTCATTAATTCAGTAACAATTTCTAATAACTTCAAATAATTTTGTTTTAAAACATTAATTAATATTTTCGGGTTTTAGTATAACAGAGCGTAACGCAGCCTCAGATCCTCTCCCCCTCTTTAGCGTTACGTAATTTATGGACGGCTCCTAAATAAACAGGGCTAAACTTCAATTTTTTAAGTGGTCGATGACATTAGGTCATTGTAACACCTCGCTTATAAAATGAATCTCTTCAACTGTGGTAAGCGCATTTATGAGGCCACAGGCCCCATTGAGAAGGACGTTCGCGATTTCAAAGATTTATTTTATAAGGAAGAGGAAGGAAAGATCGCACGCAGTCCCGAATTCGCTTGGTGTCGATCGGGGAAGCCATGGAAAACTACGGATTAGAGCAGCCGGCCTCTTGACAGCGGCTAATCCCTTCCTTCCCGTGCAGTTAGTTTTGAAAATGTCACCGTCGGGAGTGGGACCCTAGGACCTCCCGGCCAGAAGCACTGCAGTGGCATCAATTGATGCCCTAAGCCATCTCAACCGATCAGTCTGCCATTGTGTGATGTCTGTGATCTCAAACGCAAGAAGGACGTTTGTTTCTCGTTCTGGCCTCGAGAGATTCGATGGCTAGGGTTCTCCAGATTTTGTGAAGGAGAATAATATTTATTTTGTCTAGATGCCGTCGCGTCTAAAACTTGGGTAATATTTAAATTACAATAATCCAGATAAACGTAGTCTGCCACCCGTCCAGTGATACATTTGTAAGTCTGCCTAGAGGGGGAGTTACATCAAATTAAATAAGTTATAAATTGTATCTATGTGATAGAGAAACGACAAGTTAAAGTTTATAATAAACAATATTAGAAAATGTGGTCTATCAATAGAGCGGCGGCACAAACGAGCTGAGTTCACATTCATGTAAGAAATACACGGGCAGCTGGTGCTCCAGGAAGGACGACTTGGCAACTAAATATTCTCTTCGTTACGTGGCAGTCCATGAAACACTCATAAAAGCGAATACAACGACATGTAACGGACATCGATATCACAAAAAGTAGTGTATGTATAGATAGGAAATTTTTACAGGCTCTCCTGAGGATAGTCGCAGTGCGCTTGCAAAGTTTGGTAAAGATTTATACAATACAAATGCGTAAAATAAATAATTTAAATAATTTATATTACATTTAATAGGTACATTCACAGCTCGAGGCCCATGTGATAAGGTACTGCTATAGTTTTCACCTATTACTGATCACATGGGTCATACAGACCGAAGAAGCTAGAATTCTCCTCCAGGCTGGTTGCATTGGACCCAGCCGTAGGAGTATGTAGCTGATATCGACCACCCCCGGGACACGAGCCCTACAACGACTCGGTCATCGACGCAACGGAGGCAACCACGTGCCACTGAACTATAGCGTCCTGCTTCAGTGGCGTC
The DNA here is from genome assembly GCA_038098605.1 of Gryllus longicercus. NCBI lineage: Eukaryota > Metazoa > Arthropoda > Insecta > Orthoptera > Gryllidae > Gryllus > Gryllus longicercus. The sequence continues at coordinate 824,226 of JAZDUA010000269.1, read as the reverse complement.
GCGTGGTTGTCAGCCGCCCAAGGCGGAGGTTGTCGTCGCCCTTTATTTAAGTATTTCAATTTAAAAGACTAAAATATACAGTAGGTCTAGAACTTGTCGGCAAGAACAATCATCATTATTGTGTATTGCACAATTGGAAAAGTCATGTATATGTGTTTTGCAATGTAATAATCATTGCACATTAATTTAAAGAAGCTGTTACAGAAAAGTAATGAAAGATTCCGTGCTCATTTCAATCGGTCCGTATCGTAGGTGCGACAAAAATACTAAATGAATTGGTTCAAAATTTTAAAAGATTCTATAATTATTTATTGTGAAATGTTTTCCGCCCCCTAAACGTGCCCCCAGGGCCAGCCACCCCTGTGCCTCCCATTACGCTACTGCTTGATCTGACATTCCTTTCCGGCGGCCGAAGCATTCTGGTGTGACTGACCAGCGCACTGTTCAATTGCTTCTCCCTCCCACTTCCACCGTTGTAACTTTTCGCTCCTGTCCTTCTGTCTTGGGGCTCGGGACGGCATGGCCGCCGCCGCCGCCGCTTCGTCGCTAGTTGCAAGGCCCCTTGGGCTGGGAGCGCGGCGCGGCGCGGCGCGGGCCGCGAGGCCTTTGTTCCGCTGGCGGCGGCGACGCGGAAGTGCAGTCGGAGGGGGCCTTGGCGCGCGCCAGCGAAAGTCGCCCCCGCGGACGCCCGGCGCTGCTTCGGGCAACTGCCGGCTGCTCCCACAGTTTTAGGTCGTGTTGATTGTTAGTCAACTAGCGCGGTCAGTAGTCGCGTAAGTGTAGTGCATGTGTTTTCATCGGGTATATCGTGGCGTACATGTGTATTCAGCTTGTCCCGGGACAAGCTTTAAGCCCCCTACCGGTCTCCCGGCATGTGCGGTAGAGCAGGGCACGGTAGTCAGTGTGTAAGAGGTGAGGGTAGGACAAGGAAGAGGTAGGAAAGATCGCGCGCGGCTCGTGGCCCGTTGCTCAGGGCACTGCTCCGGCATTCGCGAGTTGTTGATGGGAGAAGCCACGGAAAACTACCGACCAGAGCAGCCGGTCGCTATAATTCTTCTCCAGATTTGAGGTTTTAATTTCAACTGAAGCTCCATCGTTTATAACCAGCCATCAAATTCCAGAGAACTCCAAATCGATACCCTCCTACAACATATAAAAAATAGCTAGTATGTTTTATTCTTCCCTCCTCTCATTTCATCTCATCTCATCTCATCTCGCACTGAAATTCCATCTAAGCCGAACAGGAAACATTCAAAGTCGAATCAAATCCAAATTTTCCAAAGATATGCTTAAACCTCCCTAAACTAATAATATCGTGCAGAGTCTTTCCCTTTTCATTTCGTATTATTTGACAGGACAATCCTACCAGTTTATTCCCAAACATAAAGATTAAAATTAAAATAACATTTAAATGAAAACTAATTAATAAAACGATTCAAAGTATAACGATTCACCTTAATTTGTCAAGGAATCTTCAATCCAAAAAAAGTCAGCATGTAAAGCTGAAGTCCCTCGAAAACCCTTAAGTCGAACGAGAAGAAATAAATTTTAAAAAAGGTCTTAATGTGATTTAATAAGAACATAATTTTAGTTAAGAAAATTTTACATTGTTGATTGTTGACTACGGGCACGTAAACTACTATACTTTAAATCTGATAGTATGCTGATTGTTTTATCCCGGGAAGTGGCGGTGTTCGTGCCCGCTGGATGGTGAGATTTGGTGCCGACCTACTTGCCGGATTGCGGTGGATTTGCTCTCCGGGTATCTCTCCCAGTGATGCTCCCGAGAAGTGATAGAATGTGGTGTGTGCGTGTGAGTGTGTGTGTAGAGGCAAAATTAGGGACAAGGGTGAGGAAGAAAAGATCGCTCGTGGGTTGAAGCTCCTTTGTTAAGGTACTGCTCCGACATTCATATGGTATTGATGGAAGAAAGGAGAAACCACCGAAAAATACTAATCAAGGCAACTGGTCGCTAGAATTCTCTTCTGAATGCGATGTAGCTAAATGCACACAAAGACCGAGGATTTCCCGGTCAGAATGGCTGTATGGTAATCTGGACCTGAACTAACTCAACCGGTTTTATTACATTAATGATTCATATGCAGTATTATAATTATGGTTCAGTTGTAAAAACCGGCACAGAAACAATAGGTGTACCCATAATTGACTTAGTACCGATATAATGCGTTGAGATTATCACACAAAATTAAAAATACTTAAATTCAAGAAAAAGATTACATTGTAAGGATTCGGGGAATAGCATTCGTTTCTTTGAAAGAAATCATTACAATACGCTTTTGCAATGCTTTTTATAAATACGAAATTGCGCTTTTTCTAACCGACTAGGTTTCGCGGCTTGTAAAATTTCGTTAATGCAACCCCCGCCCTTAAGATTAATATTCCATTGCGTATCATTCCGTTATTGCTTTTTAATAGTATTAAACATGCCATGATGAAAATTAACGTCCCTTTAAGTATTTCGCTTTTCAAATGGTCTTCTCTACCATTTTTGATTTGAAATTCAAACAAAGCAACACTACGTGTTGGTGAAATTTATTGTATTTTATGAGGAGCTACTAAAAGCAACTCCACAGCTTTTACGGTTTTACGGAGGAGTTACTGAAAGCAACTCCACGGTTTTGAGTTATCTGATTCACACTTACTATTGTATTATAACTAATAAGTATCTTACTAAAAGTCAAGTATTGTCACTGTAGTGCTGCGACCCGGAAACCCAATTTGACGGGTTGAAGTTATCTATTGTAAGTGTACAGTAGATACGTGTTACCTAGTAGTAGTACTACCGTGACATATTCTTCTATCGTTTTATGAAATACGGTATTAGAACTGCAAGAACAACAATGAGGGCGACGTCAGTAACGAATAACTGAGTCGTGTAACGTCGTAACTTTAGTAACGCGTTCGGTAACGTCATCTTCGAGGACTTCGGCAACGAACCTCGATTATAATGTGCAAAGCGATGATGTGTATTACGACCACACACCCAAAAATAAATTGTTGTGAGCGAGGAATACTGCGCGAGGGTCCCCGTCCCATCGTCAGCTCTTCCGCGCGCCCCGGAAACAGCCAGCCGTGGTCCGCGGCGTGAGCAGGCCGCGGGAACACGAGGACACTGCGCGTTTGTTTGGAGAGGGCGGCGCGAGCGGGCCCGCCGCGTCGCGTCACGTCGCGTCGTGGGGCGGGGGCGGGGCGGGCGGGCCCGCCGCGGAGCGGGGCGGTGTAGGGGCGGGGTGGAGAGGGGCCATGTGGAGTGGAGCGGTGCGGTGCGGAGCGGGGCGGGGCAGGACGGGACGGGACGGGACGGGGCGGGGCGGGTTGCGTGGTTGGGCGGAGTAGAGCGGGGACGGGACGGGACGGGGCGGGGCGGGCGGGCCGCCGTAGCGGGGGCGGGGCGGGGCGGAGCGGGGCAATGTGGAGTGGAGCGGGGCGGTGCGGAGCGGGGTGGAGGCGAAGCGGGGCGGGGCGGGACGGGACGTGACGGGGCGAGTTGCGTGTTTGGGCGGAGTAGAGCGGGGACGGGACGGGACGGGGCGGGACGGGACGGGACGGGACGGGACGGGGCGGGGCGGGGCGGGGCGGGGCGGGGCGGGGCGGAACAGAGCATCCGCGAGGCGTTTTTGCACTCTGCTTGCTTGCCACGGCCGCGCCGCCACGTCGTCCAACCACGCGCGCGCCAAGCGCTGCATGCCTCTGCCGCCGCCGCCGCCGTCGAGATACCGCCAAGGCGAAGCGAGTCGGAGCGGAGCCACGCGTTGGACGACCGAATTCTCAAAGGGAGTACAGCTCGGACGGCAAAGCGCACGCGAACGTGTTTTGGGCGCCTTCTCGGGAGAGGCTGGTAACTTTGAACGTACATGTTCAGTAGACCCAATGTACGAGAGTGTAAATGGCCCAAATTCAGCATTCGATAGTTACCCCAATTGGAAACATGAAATGCTTTGACCAAGCTTGAAATGGCGTAAGTGTCAAAAAGATTCGTTGCCCCTCATCCGATTCATCTAAATGCATCCAAAGAGCGGTTCAGGTCAATGAGCGTAACTCGAGAACGAAAATGTCTAGTTTCTCAAGCTAATCTCACGCCTTTTTAAACTTTATTTCTAGTTATTTCTCTTCAACTTTTATTCATCCATCAACTATTTCTAGTTAAAACGATGAAAAGGAATTCTGGAACAATTATAGGTGCGCAAATGATCTTCTCCCCCATACGTCACATACAGTTTTTACTGTTCTTGACTAAATAAATCAAAATTCATCATGAGCGAAGTAACGGATGGCGTAAATTGTATCAATACATTGACAGCATTCTTTGATAAAAGAAACGACAACTTAGTATGTTTTTAACTCTAAGTCGTTGCCTGTGAGCGACTGATGGTATTGGGATTGTCTACTACATAGACTCATAGCTTAGTTTACATTGTTAGCATTATTGCGTTAATGAAGATTTCGTGTTCGTGCTTACACTTTCACAGAACGCGAACTCGTCACAGAGAAAGTAATGAAGTCGTAGAGCATGCGAATGCCCAATGCTACGCTCGCACACCAAGCCATCCCAGCGTGTTGGCATTTATACACTGCGCATTCCACATTTTACCGCCTACAATTTTAATGATAAGCACGAGACAAAACGACGCATTCGCCGGTCAACAAGTTCTTGTCCTTCGTGAATGAAAATCATATATGAAAGTATAAATATACTTTGTGCCTGAAATATTAAATTGGGCCCAAGACCTTTCTATCCCAACAATCCCACTACATGACCAATACCAAGTTTGATAGTTTTTCAAAAGGCTAATGAATTCCTTATAGATCGGATAAACCACGGAAAACTACCGCCGATCAGAGCAGCCGGCCGCGAGAATTCTCCTTCAGACAACGACTGAATTCTACCTAGCTGGCAAGCTAGTGTCGAAAAACCTGCGGTCGTGGGGACACGAACCGAGGACCTCCCGGCCAGAGACACTGCAGTGATATCAGTTGACGCACTGAGCTACCTCTCTTTAAAAAAAAAAAAATAAAAACTGCTTTCAGAAAATAACTTTAAAAAATCACAGTTCTATTACAAGCAGTTCTAAAAAAAGCAGTTCTATTACACTCTGGGCGCACATGCGTCAATATGGTCCGACAATAGGTGCCCCAAGGGCACATGATTATTTTCGTGTAAAATAAGGATTAGAGAGCTCAGTTCTCTACTCCTTTTTTTTATCTAGAACCAACGCTACTCTAAGGAACGATTGCAAGCTTTTTACATTCTTAGTCAGATATGGTGGGCAGGCAAAAAAGACACAGAGGAACTCCAGTTATTTGCCAGCTGTTTGTGTATGTGACTGTATGTGTGTCATTAACTTGTTCACTGCTAATGGCCTTGCTGAATATTTAGGAAGTAGACTGCCAGCTATACACTCACTATACCGACACTTTACAATCTAATATGTTTATGCAGCCAGTAATTTCATCACCAGTTAACTAGCACCGTTACGAAACCAGTATCTGCAAAGATCAAGAGGTGCATGGCCTCCAACGAACACTATGCCACGCCTGATTCTGACGGACCAGTGGTGACCACAATTTTTACTCTTTCATGGTACATATGTACAGAGTGTATATGAAGGTTTGAGTGTAGAAACAAAATAATCCACGCCACCTACACCAAGGCTCTTTCTATTCGATACGCCACACCAGTCACAGTAAGGATTTCTCTATTCGTAAATGTTTATATCTCTGTTTTGGTCGAAGTATGTGTTATTTTATTACTGCCTGAAGCCCAGCATAAATATGAACAAGATACAAGATAAGCCACCTTTCACCAAATTCAAGATGTTGACATTTACGACTAGAGACATGCTTTCTGTGACTGGTGTGACCTTGTTGCCCCATCTTTCCTTCCTCATCCCCTCCTCTCCGCGTACACACACACACACACACACTTACTTGCACTACATGTATGATAATACATGTCAAGAGCTTAGAGCTTGACCCCAGTTGTGGTGGTGCCTCACTAGGGGGAAATGTGAAGCAAAGTCCCGCACGTATAGGACCGGTCAGGGCATCAATGATGTTACCGTAGACCCTCTGACTGGGGGTCCTATGTTCGACGGTGGCAGAATTTTCGACACTAGCTTGTTAGCTAAGTCGATTTCAGTCGCTTTCTGAAGGGGAATTCAAGCGGCCAGCTACTCCGATCTGTAGTTTTCTGTGATTTCTCCCATCAACACCAGGCGAATGCCGAAGCAGTACTCTAACAAACGGACTACGGATCGCGCGCGATCTTTCCCTCCTCTTCCTTGTCGTGTCTTCGCCCCTAACATGCACTACACTACCACACATGACGGGAGACCGGTCAGGCGCTTAGCCCTTGTCCCCGCTGGTGGGAGATACCTGGTTGGGAAACTCCACTAACCGACGGGAGGTCGGTGTCGGATCTCGCCGTACATCAGGGGAAGACCACAGCCATCGCCCGAGCAGAGCATGCACTACACTTGCGGGGTTAATGACCTTAGTAGTTCACGCGCCCGGATTCTCTCACAATCAATCAATCAATCAATCAATCAATCAATTGCAGGACGATGACAGATTTCACGTTCCACCGTGATAGGAACACTCCCCCGCGTGAGGAATAACATTTACACAACTACTGACTTGAGTATCCTTAGATGTCCTAAGTACAAGTATTACGCGCTCGAAATCAAAAACTCGCTCGTGCTCCCAACGAGACGCTTCTTGCAACGCCGGCGTCTGTTTCCCCGAGTAAAAAGAAAGGAACGAGAGGCAAATCGCTCCGTTGCAAGTGGTGGTGGTGGTAGTGGTGGTGGTGGTGGTGGGGAGGTAGAGCACGGCGCTGGTCAGTCACAGGCTGAACGCTGAGGTCGCCGGAAACGAACGCCGGTGCAGTCGCAGGTGCAGTGGTGACGTGGGCGACGGTGGAGGGGGCGGGGCCGGGGCCGCTGCGCTGGCGGACGCAGAACGAGTTAGGCCTTCGCTAGAATCTGGTTAGTGTGCGACCCGCGAATTATAGTACAGCTGTTGCGGTTTCATGCAATCGGGAGCTTAAATGTCGCTACAGTGACGTCGCGATGGGGTCGTTCGTGGCCAACGAGAGAGACCTCTTTTCTCGTCGGCCACGGGGGACGTTCAAGCTCCCGATGGGATGAAACCGTGAACAGCTCGCCCCCCCCCCCCAAGAGGCCTAGAGTTTTCTTTTGTTTCCTTCCTATATTTGGCAAAATTGATTTAAATGTTTATTTATGTTATAATTATGTAATTATTTAAAAAGTAATATTGTATAGTATCATATAAATACTACAAAACAAAATAAAATATAATAACCAAGATTCATTATTTAACATCTGTGATGGCTCTCTACAAACTGATCGACTAGATTCGCCCCTGCAAGCAAGAGTGGAATAATATTAGTGCCGAGAGAGTTTGCTTTTGACCAAAGCTGTGAAATTACGCACAGCTATGATACGCCGTTGCTTACTAAAATCGTTGAAATACTCGTGATTGTACTACCTTTAAGGAGACGTGGATCGCCGCGACAAAAACGTCTTGGCCTCCATTCGAGCTGACGAACATCGCAACATGTGGAAAGCACTCGATTGATCGTTGATTCCGGGTGCATTAACTTCGAAGGTCACTAGTCCCGTACGTATAGTGCATGTATTATCGTACGAGGAAACGGTAATCTTCCTCCGCTTGTTGGCGAGAACCGGCGCCGACCTGCCGCAGCTTGCGGGTATTTTTCTCAACCAGGAATCTCCCACCAGCGAGGCACCGCTCCAGCCGGGGCAAGCTCTAAGCTCCCGACCTGTCTCCCGGCATGTGTGGTTGTTTAGTAGTAGTACTTGTGTGTGTGTGTGTGTGTGTGTGTGTGTGTGTGTGTGTGTGTGTGTGTGTGTGTAAGGGATGAGGATATAAGGAAGAGGAAGGTGAGATGCGCGGTCCATGGCCAGTTAGCGATTTTTTATTTTATAAATTATTAAATAAAATGTGTGTCTATTCGGATTTTAATTCAAAATCATTCGAAACCTTTAAGGCAAATATTCGTCTCTATTACATTTTCATTCTCAAACCGTGCATAAGCGGTATTGCAAAAAACATTGAAGTTAGTTGTGAGGATTGGAGACGTATTTCATTCAAGAATACGTTCTAGGAGAGCAAGCTTCTAGAACTGAACGTCCGACGAAACATCAATTACCTGAAGCGCCAATTAAATCAGCCCTGAACCGCGTTGTCACGACCCCGCACTTTTCCTTGGGCACTTTCGCAGCCGTGCCCTGCGACGCCGACTTCAAAAGCCGCAATTCGCATCGCAGTCGCACCACGCGCCTGCGAACGCAAATGAACTGGCGGACATTTCTGGCTCTGAGTGGAGCGAGACGCCTTTGTCCGTTCCGCGCCTGCGAGTCGGCCTGCCGCGGCATGCCGCCCGCCCCCGTTCCCCGCGCCGCCCCGCCCTGCCCCGCCCCCGCCCCCCGCCCCCCCCGCCCCGGTCCCCGCGCCGCCCCGCCCTGCCCCGCCCCCGCCCCCCGCCCCCCCGCCCCGGTCCCCGCGCCGCCCCGCCCCGCCCTGCCCCGCCCTGCTCCGTCCTGCCCCGCCTCGGAACGGCCCGCCCCCGCTGACCGCCCCCGTTCCCCGCGCTGTCCCGCCCTGCCCCGCCCCGCCCCGCCCTGCCCTGCCCTGCCCCGCCCCGCCCCGCCCTGCTCCGTCCTGCCCCACCCTGCCCCGCCCCGCCTCGGCACGGCCCGCCCCGGCTGACCGCCGCCGTTCCCCGCGCCGCCCCGCCCCGCTCTCACCGCCCCGCCCTGCTCCGCTCTTCTCCGCCACGCCTCGCCCCGCACCGCTCTTCCTCCCACCGCTCTTCCCCGCCCCGCCCGGCTCGACTCGCCCGGCCCTCTCCCCGCCCTTCCCCGCCCCGCCCCGCCTCGCCACGTCCTGCCCTGTCTGCCCCGTCCGCTCCTTCCCCTCGCCCTACCCCACCCCACGTGCAACGCCTATGGACCCGCCGCTCACCGGCTGACGCCATTCTGCACAGTAGACCTAAGCCTACTCTATCAGAAATGTCATTACATTTAATGTGGAATAATGTATCTTGTACATTACAAAGAACTTAATATATTGGTACATTGAATTTAATGCTAAAATTAAAATCAGTGTAAATGTAGAAATAATGTAGAATCTTCTATTTCCCCTGCCGGTCAACATTCATATAATGTATTAAAATCACAAGTCCATCAGGATCATTCATTCATTCATGATATAACCAACCATAAAGCTCTGACTTTTGTATCCTAATGTACATGTGTACAGTAAATTTAATGTGCGTTCACGATAATTATTTTAATGTAAATTACATTAACGTAACACTGATACATTTTTGACAGTGTAGTTTTACCAAACATTCGCATTTATTCGGACGTTCAAATTTTTGGGTAAATTTTACCAATGGCTTACATTTTCGAAATGTTTTCGAAATTTCCCGATTTGACCAGATTTTTCTTCTCACAGAACACATTTTTCTTGGAATTTTCTCTTTCCAGCAAATTTGTTTTTGGAATACACGAAGTGCACACTCTCTCGGCCGAAAAGAAAACGACCGGCCGTGTGCCCTGATATCTGTTGTATGAAGGAAATTATCTGCCTGTAATAGCTCCACGATTTGTAAATCAACCACTTTCGTTCATCTTTGAGTTCTTTCCTCTGGAAAATTTTTCGTGGTAGGAGTAGTGAGAAATATCCATAGGCTCTCATCTGAGTGCTTGTGTGTCAATTATTGTTCATTTTCCTCATCTTTCCATTTTCAATGTACTCTCTTAAATAATAATAATAATAATAATAATAATAATAATAATAATAATAATAATAATAATAATAATAATAATAAAAGAACTTGATAAACACAAATTTGAAACAATGTTTTATTATCACACTGAAACACATAAACTTGTGTTTCCAAAAGTCAGGTCAAGGGAGTAAAACGGACTTTATTTGTTTGGTTTTATTTCCGTCGAAACATATCTCTTTATTTGTTCCAGTTGGGTAATGTTAATTGGAATTCGGAGAAAATCCGCTTCGCATGCGCTTTTAGAGTTGTTTAGGCCCATTGTACACCACAGTAGCTCCAAGTGTCTGTTATCTCGCTGTTTAAAAAAAAACTGCTCTGCGGCAGTCGCCTTAGCTTACTCATCAGATTGTGCACTTAGCTATCACCATCACCGCCTCCGTTGGCGCAGTGTATTTACAATCTTATCATTTGCACGCAACCGCCACTATTCGAGTGGTGGGATGTTCAAAACTGGACAATTTTTCTGACTCATTTGTTTCAAATATTGTGGACTGATGAGCGATAAAAAACAACGAATTATTATTGATGCTTTTTCTCAACTATTCAAGATACTAAAGCTAAATAGTGAAACCAGAAAAAGTTCGCCAACATCAGCAACCATCTCATTAGTTGCATTGGAGAGCTTGAATAATTTTATGGCAAGATTAATCTTGTAGTCAGAAATTCGCTTTTCCGTCCTTGAGCAATGCCGAGGGGCTTTCGCAACCACTCATTGCTTGTGAGAAAACAAAGTTATCAGTAATTGTTTCACTTAAAGCAGCAAACGGGAAATCGTGGGTTAAAAACGTTGTCTTTCTCGGGATTCAAAAAAGGCACATTGACATGCTTGGAGCTCTCAATGTTGCCGAAAGATGAACTACATCTCCACAAACTATAATCAGTGTTATTTGTTGGATTTAAGGACAAACCTGTGGTCGTTTTCGGGCTGTATGCATCGGAGTGTCTGCATCGGTGTTCGCTTGTTGGCATGCCATTCCTGCTGATAAAAACTTTGTAATCAACATCACTGTTAACCGCCTTTTCTTATTCGTATTAGCAAAATAAATTTTTTTGGACGTCGCGTCTTATGCATCATTGTGACGTCAGATACTATGTAGGCACGTTTTATGGATATTTTACTTCGCTGAGCTCTTCTTATTAAATAAAATTACTGCTTGTTTGATATTTTGACACACATTCAATATGATATTGAATATGTGTCAAATATTATATTGCGTATAGTCTGGTTAGCATGACATGGCGAGTTTTATTAATTTGTGGGTTTGGTAGAAATTTTTTCAATATATTTCTTCTCGGAAGAATTTATTTTCTTTTGCAGTCCCAAAAGTTTCTTATGGAGTGGGGGGAAATATTTAAGTATTCTAGGATACCACCTGCGCCTTTTTCAATTTCTGGGAGTGTAATTGCTGTTTTACCTGTGTATAAAAAAAATGAAAGATATTTTCTAACCGAGAGTGAGACCATGTTACCGATATGTTTTTGTTGCTGAAACCGAAACTGAAGTCTATTTAACTTCATCACATCAGATATTTCATATAACCTCTAAATAATAATAATAATAATAATAATAATAATAATAATAAAATTACAAAACCTTTGCTTGGAGGGAAGGCAAGTGATATGGCGTCAACGATATAGGCAATCTGCCATGCAAAAACGTGATGAGTGTTGTCCCGTCAGGAGCAAATGACACCTTCTCAATAAATATAAATTGATCTACTTTTAAAAAATCGTATGCGATGAAGTTAAATAGACTTCAGATTCTGTTTCAACGACCCCCAAAACATATAGGTAGCATGGTCTGACTCCTCGATCAGAAATATTTCATTTTTTATATTTTTTGAGGTTATGTCGTAAACCTGATGCAAAGTAGTAAAATGGACTCCGGATTAGGATTTAGCGCCCCCCCCCAAAAAAATATATAGAAAATTGGGTCTCATGAAGCGAACAATTTTTTTTTGGCGGTGATCGATATAACGGCACGTCCAGATCGTGACCCCCGTTTTGAACAATCCGTGATGATTGTTCGAAAGTTTTTTGAAATTTTCGGCAAGTTTAGAAAATAAGTGTAGGAGTGCTTATTTCGGGGCTTATGAATATGGCAATGTCTTCGCTTCTAGATGGAGTTATATAGATGGAGTAGGATAGGGTTTATAGATGGAGAGGTGGGATTAAAACTTCTAGAAAGAATATGGAGTATCAGTGTTAATTTCAGTTCGGTAATTGATAACTCTTTGACTTAGGGGCTTGAATAATTTGGATAGCGAACATAGTGATGTTTTGGAAGGATTGGAGGTATGTTGAATAGTGGGGTTTGGAAACATAAGGTGTATGTACAGTGTGCCAATTGTAAGCATAGACATTTCCTTCGTAAACCTAAGGGAAGAAAACCAGCCTCTTCCACTAAGCTGTTGCTGGTTCTGAAAGCCCCCAGGCATAAACTACAAGCTGTATTAATTAACAGGATCCCGTTTCTCTTGGAGAATTTTATTTGTTGAGCTGTACCCAACAGATCCAAACTCTAATTTGGATTGGATGATTGTTATGTATAAATGAATCAGAATAGGAACTTCGGCTCCCTATTTTAGTGATGACAGCATTTTAATAATTATTATTATAAAAGTACACTCTGATTTGAGAGAAGTAATGCGATTCTTCCGAGTATGTTTGTGATCAAATATCATGCCAAGTACTTCGTAAGCATTTGCTGTCCATAGGAGATATTCGCAAACTTTAAGAGCAGTATCTGCTTGGAAATTTTTTTGATTCTTGGAAAAAATAATAAATTCCGATTTTTCTCTTGATAAAACGAAACCGGATTTGGTAGCCCAGTTGTTAATAGAATTTAGAGCTTCCGACATGGATCTCAACACTGTTTAACTCAGTTTTTTCACTGCAGAGAAGGGTAATATCGTCAGCGAAGAGAAACATTTTAACTGGTTTAATTACTTTAGTAACTTCTTTACTGGCTATTAAGAAAAGGATTCCGCTTATAACTGAGCCTGCTGTTTTCCAATTCAATATTTCAGATTCTTTATCACTACAAAGTAGTACCGTTAGCAAACCAGGAAATTAAACATTATTTATAAATGCTATAAAGTTTCATCTTATGTTCATTTTTAGTACATGTTTAAAGGTTTTTTATCATTTCAAATGTCTTTTTTATGATTTAAAAAAAAAATTTATGCCAAGAGAGGGAGAGCAATCACAAAGTGGTTCAGTGTGTAAAGCAGTAACAAAAATATTACGTTTCGGGAATTACTAGTTGACTTTTCCTCAATTCCCTTTCATTTTATCATGGGAATGCTGTTTAGAGCACAGGCATTTGCCCGTAAATATTTTGTTCTTATTAATGATTTCTGAAATTTCTCGTTGCCCCCTCTCTGTTTTTTCGTTTTTGGTTTCCTGTTGCATTTTCTCTCGTAAGTTTCAATTGCATTTTTTAAACGTTAATATTCCTTAATTTTCTTTGCCTGCAGCTGTCTACAACTGGAAAGGAGACACGCGCTATGGACTTCCATTGGAGATTGGCGAAACCGTTCAAATCCTGGAAGAGTGTGCGGGTAAGTATCCATAACGCCTATTGCCTCAACTGCGTGGGACGAACGTGCCAATGACAATTACGAGGTTTTCAGTAGTACCTTCAGAGTGCGCTGGTTGTGGCGGACAGACGCGCTCTGGTGGCGGACGTTAGAACTAATAACTAAATGCCCGGGAACAGAGAACACCACCACCCGGGAAGTTTAAGATGATTATTTTTATTCCCAGGGAAGTTGTATCATTTTGAGTTTCTTCGTAATTCCCAACAAATAAATTATTCTTCTTAGTATGCACAATTTACTTTCAAGATTTCAGAGTTATTTATGAACGGGCTGTTGCATGACTTACTATTTATTTATTGGTGAACTGAGCATAACGAGGTAAGTCAAATAAAAAGAAAATGTTCCGTTAAAAATGGAAAAAAATGAAAAATTTGTCATAAAAATAGCAATGGTTTGATAACTTATACACGCTTTAATTGTTATACATTGATTGGAAATAACTTCTCAAAAGTACTGATACTCCCACATAACTGTAACTGGTTTTGTTGGAGAATGTGGTTCATTTAAAGCAAGAAAATTACTCTCATTTTGAGAAAATAGTACTTTTGTATGTATCTTCAACACTTTCTTATTGTTTGATTGTTTTGCTAACAAGAATATATTTGAAGAAATGTGTATTATTAAAGTTACTGAAATGTCAGATAAAGAATGCTGAAAATTCCTTCAATATAATGTATTAACTTATTAAAATCTTGTGTCAAAAGTTAGTCAGTTGCGAGTGAAAGTGACTCCTCAAAGTAATAGGTCAGTCACTTGCATGTCTTACCACCAGCATCGCCTACATATTGGTTCATGAAGGTCATCAATAATTATTTTCTTGCCAATGTTCATAATCTCATAAATTAATGTGATATTAGTAAATAATGTTCATAAATTACATTAAAATTTTAAAAAATAAATATAAGTATCAAATGAATAAATTTGTAGAATTGTTGGCCTCAGACATTGTTTAATTTGTAACAGGTTGGTACAGAGGATTCTCTACAAAGAACCGGTCTGTGAAGGGAATTTTCCCTTGTTCCTATGTTCATTTGAAACCCTGTAAAGTTGACAATGAAGGGTAAGTTGTAATGTTTATTCTAAAGTATTTTACTAGTAAAAAAATTATCAATCTTCCTAATTATAATCATCTTTCTGTTCTTCACAGAATTTCTTTTCTTGTTTTCCGATTTTCTTTCTATATATGCGTTGATTACTCCTTGTCTTTTAAACTATTTATTAATTTCTATTTTTACGCAGTAAACATTTTGCAATAATATGATTTTGAAAATTCAAGTTATAGATTCATAGAATTCTATATTGCGAGTATGAATGTTTCTAGCACATAAAATTTGTAGGGTAAATAAAAGAAAGTTATTTAGATGCTAGTAGGAATTTTAATTAAAACAACAATTTGTTAAAATGATTTATTGGAGTTAACGAGGTTGATCTCTGGTTGCTTTAAATCTGGCTACTAATTTGTGTACGTAAATAATGTCCAGCAAATCTTGATGCGTGTGTCATATCAAATTGTTCAATTGTTTCTATATGATACTGTTTCTTAAGATCTGATTTACAAAAAAAGAAAAGAAAAAAAAATTGGGTGTGTAAACCAGTATGAAGTATGTTTTCAGATTTCAAATGCTAGATACAGCTTCATTCTTACTGGCAATGCCATCATTCATCTACCCTGAAGAATACTAATGAATTCAAGCATAGTTTCTGTTAATAAGATGTAATTAAAATTATGTATAAAAATACTCATAGAAGAGGTGTCCCCCAGCCAGTGATGTCAATGGTTGAGTGTGTCAGATATCTTGTTATTGCATCTGTGATGTTAGTTAGTAATGTGTGTTGTGTAGTTTATTTGTGATGTTTGTTAGTGTTTGTAGCAATTGCCAAGATTTTTAATATCAAACTTTCCTTTGCAGTCTCTTTGAATCAGTCATTCCTTTGGAAGATCCCGTGGTTCGAGAAGTAACACTTGTGTTGAGAGAATGGGTACAAATATGGAAGCAGCTTTACCTGGTAAGATGTAAAACATTAAATAATTTCATTCCCATGATTTCTAAGTTTATTTGTGAATTCCTTATTATTTAAAACAAAAATGTATTTTTCCTTTAATTTTTCAGTTATCTGTGAAACAATATTAAAACTGTTTAAAATGTCTTAATGTCTGTTTGAAAGCAAACAATTTATTTCTTATAATTTTTAGCATTTGCTGCCATATATGAACTTTAAATATATATATGATCTCTAATACACATAGGTATTATGCAACTTCTTTCTTGAATTGACTGAGTTTTATCAATTTTTTAAAATTGTTGGTAACATGTAAATATGACTTGTGACCATGCAATAAGTGTGTTTCATTTAGTTTTTGGCTCATCATACAATTTTTTAGAGAGATATGTTAATTAAATGCTTTTGTTTATGATCAGAATTCGGATGTTTGTCAAAATGCCTTTCTATTATTGTTACAATTTTAAGTCTTTTATCAATAAGAATTTCTTAATTGTGTTGTAATGTTTTGTCTTTCTCTGCAAGTGGAGGTATCTGGGCCAGGAAGTGTTAAATATCGAAATGAGAAAGGAAGATGTCCAGTCAGTCAAATGTTTTGAATTTTTTTCATTGATGCTGATTTGTTTGCTAATAAGGCCTCTCATTCTGCCTTTAAGAATTACTTCTGATCTCTTTTGAGAACAGAGAACAATTCAATATCTCTTTGAGATCGAGCAGAGACTTTACACATTGAGGCCCTCGTGAGTGCTGATTACATGAGTGCGAAGAACAAAAAGTATAATGGTATTTTCACCGAGACCATTTCAAGATGCCTCAATGACATTTCCTTAAGTCAGCAATGTGAATGTAACAAACTTGTAATCATCATGCTAAAATTTAGTGTGCCACTGAGAATAATTTTCAGTAGTGAAACTGAAAAATTATATTCGTAATGGACTGAGTGTGAGGGAAAGAAAAGCACTCGTGGGCAATGTGAAGTTGAAAATTTTAGTGTTAGAAGATAAAGGAATCATTTCAAATACTTACCTATTAATTTTTATTTTGTTATAATAACTTTTATTTTGTTATAATAACTTTTATTTTGTTATAATAACTTTTATTTTGTTATAATAACTTTTATTTCAGAAGAGAAATAAATAAAAGGAAAGAAGAAAAGAAATAAAGAAATTTAGAAAAAGAACATTTGAATGATCACAAGCATTAAAATTATTGAACATTTTCTGTTCCTGTAGCTGGAAAAGATGAGTTCACTAACAATACCTTACAATATTCTTGTTTACATTTGCATTTATAAAGCAAAATTTCATAAGGAGTTTTAAGGGATGAAATATTATTTCAATAAAAATTATGCACATAGCACATTTCTGATGTTTCTATTATTGTCTCCATTATTTGTTCCCTTGTATACAGAATTGGAAAAAATGTTATTATTGAAGTTAGTGATTAACATTCATATTACTGAGTTTTTTTTATTTAAAAAAATATAAATTTACTTGAGTGACTTATTGATCCCATTTAAAAAATTAATTGATGAAGGGGAAAAAAACTTTGCTATAAAATGACACCTTTAGACCTGATTTCTGTATTTTAAATACTCTCAAAAAAGCCTATAAGATCAGTAAATATCATTAATAAAATATAAAATTGACTTCTTTAATTTTTATTTATTATTTGTACTTTTTTAAAAGTTATTTTTAATGTTATATAACTTCTTGATATTACATTTTTATAGTTATTGTGTGAAGCTATAAAATGGAACATTAAAGGCTTTAGAAACAAGAAAATAGACTTACTAGAACTACACTTAACAGGTAATCAAAACTTCATAACCAAATATTGAGATAAGAAAGAAGCTTAAGGGATCTGTGACATTTTTTGAATTTGCATTAGACCATAGTATTTGAGCCCAAAGAGCTCTGGCTATCCTCCTAGACATCATTCGTATCATAAATCACCCCACCCCCCCACACACAAAAAAAAACTAGAGTTTTCGTTTACCTTTCTTTATTTGGAAAAATTGATTCAAATATTTGTTCAAATTATGTAATTATTTAAATAATAATAATGTATAGTATCATATCTACAGTACATAAATAATACCCTCTTCACTCCGCCAGAAGGCCTATGTAAAACGAGGAGGCATGACGTCATGCATTCACTGCTCAGGGTTTACCGTCGGACTAAGGCTGTGGCCAGGTAGTCTTCAAGGCGGGGGGCCTAGGATCTGAAGAAGAGCAGATAGCATTACTGTGCAAGTAGCGTTGAGCATCGACTAATTTTCCCAATACTCGGAAGGAGTGCTACTCCCTTATGTCTGTATTGGAAGAGATTATGTACATAAATACAATGTATGCAATGCAATGTAATGCAATGCATTTGCAGCCTTCCCTATTTACAAAAGCACGAGCTGTGACTGCAGATAACACACAGATCTCACACACATACACAGTTACTTGTCACGGCAAAGAAATTACAGGTGGATTAGAGTGCAAAGGTGATATGTGAGGATCTGGGAATGTCCCCATGCCACAAACGCACACAAACGGAGAACATTCTAAAATGAGCTTTAGAATCTTGAATTTATATATCTCAATCTATATGTATGTCTCGAAGTTGATTCTGTATATCATGAGACCATTCTCTGCCATAACAACAGTGTATATAAAGTTATTTTAGCTTTAAAAACTATCAAGTTACTCACATTAAAGCCAAATTTCACACAATTAAATTCAGATCAAACTTCACATGCTAAAAAGAAATTTTTTTTTAAAGTTTTGGTTTGATGTTTCAAATGCCAGATTTGTTGTCAAAAAATACATTGGCCCAACAAAAGACAAAATATGTTCCAAATTATTATTTTTTGTTTTTAAGTGCATTTTTAGTTTTTGATATTGATTTCACATTTTTTAATGTCATTTTTGTTGTAAACTTTTCGATGAGTAGGTTTTAATACTGAAACAACCTATTATAAGTAAATTAAATATTTTATTGAAGACATTTTGCCTCTGGTAATTTCAACCTAGTATTTGATAAAATGAGAAGAAATATACTTTTGAGAAAGTTTATGGTCTCTCCTTTGCAACTAATTCATGTAGTTATAGTAATAGTAAATTTCCAAAGAAATAATTGTAAACAGTGAATGAGAACTTTACTGTAATCTTTCTCTAAATAATAAAGTTGAAAAGTTAAGATGAAATGAAAAACACCAGTCATGCAGTTTGTCCGTATCTGAAGAGCTGAAAACAAGGCGAAACGGGCTATCCAGCCATGTCACTGACTGATATGTGGTGACACTGAAAAGAGCTCATGATTTCCGCATTGCTTTACCTCCATCTCAGGGACATGACCTTAACCTTTGTGTCCAACCTGGCCAAACATAATTCTGTCAAGTATAATACTTGAAAGGGTCCTGAGAGACTAATTAGCAAGAATCAGCGTTTTGTCATGTCAGATTCAACAGACAGGCTTTCTGCTTATGATGCTATTGTTATTTCTCTAAATACATGGAAAGGAGATACAAAGCAGCAAGGTAATAGTTATTAGTGGGAAATAAAAAAAATGTAAATATTTCTTTATGGACAAAGAAGTCATTCTGATGACTAATAGTATTTGTGCAAATTACACTCAGTGTTCTTGTTATACCATCATATTCTCTTACTTCTATGATGATTCTAGGGAAATATTCTTGTTAAAAAATTCTGTTTAGAACAAGTGTCTATCTTGGTCATTAAAATTGTAACAATAGAGATAAGATGAAAAACATTCAAAACTTCAATCAGAAACGTTATATAATGCATATCATTTTGAAATACTTGGAGAGAGACTCAGCTGATATTTTATATCAGGACAATATTTTATAAATAATTTGTGTATGCAAATGGGTACTTAAGGAGAGAAAGATAGTAATAGATTACAAACATCTGAACTTTTTGTCATGTGCTAAAAAACAAAGAAGTGAAATATTGAAAAATTGGTAAAATATTGGTAAACAATGGCAACAAGCTTAAGACGGGAAGGGCCCTTCAAATTTCAAAACAATATTTTGTTTCATGCTTCCATTATCCCTTTATTGTCATCCTCTTCTACAATCACTCCCCAATTGATTTACTATGCACTTGAGCAAGGCATTTCGAGCCAATGAATTAGATATTCAGCTTGGTCTATTTTAGGGCATACACTTTTTGAGAGTTTAATTCTATCTAGATAGGCATCCATGATTAAGGTTCTTAAATGGCAGCTTTTATGAATTGTTTTGACTCTCAACAAAGTTAAAAAAATAATTCAGATTCATGTAAATGTCATTGCAATTAAAACTTTTTATAAAGTGTTATTCAAATTATGTAATGAATTTTGGATAAGAGAAGAAAAATGTTAGAGTGCACATTCTCTTAATTTTTTCAGTAAATCTGATGGTTTGTGAGAATTACCAAATATTCATGAATGCTAAATTCATCCTTTAGCTGATAGAAGATTCTTGATTTTCATGTAATCATTCAAGTTGATGGAAATTGTATTATTATAATATAGCACTGCTCTTAAAATGTTTGAAATTATAACAGGTTAAGGTACATTATTTTGTTAATTAGAACTTTTTTTACTATATTTGGTGATTGTCTGACATCATTATGTACAAAAGTGGCTCAGAACTATCTAATTTTGCAATATCATGACAGGAGCGAGAGACCTACAAATTCAGTGCATTAAGAAAAGTGATGAGAGAAATGTTGGACTGGCGCAGGCAGCTTCTTACTGGCACTCTCACTCAAGACCAGACACGAGAACTGCAAATACGTCTTACTGCCAAGATTGACTGGGGGAACAGGTAGGACACTTTCATTTAAAAATATAAGGCGTTAAAAAATATCCAGAAAGAATACAATTTGCAAATTTAAATTTGTAAATAAAAAATAATGATATATTTGACATGTTTATAAAATATATGTGGGTAAGGGAAAACTTGAATACATTTTGATCAAAATGTAGAATGAAAGGAATTAATTTCTTATTTACCTGAAAAGTCATTATCTAACTGAAAATTTGTCACTTTCAATCAAGTTTTGAAGAGAAAATTTTTCTTAAAAAAATAAGATTCTTTCAATTTTACATTAAAATGTTCAGAAAACTAGTAAGAGAAATTGAAACATATTTTAAAATATAGTTTCAAAATGCAATGTGGATTATTTCAACCAATTTAAAATATTTCTCTCTGATGACTTGCAATACAATTCTGATGAATGAATCCTTAATAAGACTTGTGCTTATAATCATACATTGTTACTGGGGGAAAATAAGACACAAAGAAAGAAAAAATAAAAAGACATTTATACTGGAAATTGTATTCTGGACATTACAAATGGAATTTTTTAACATCTTGTGCATACATTCTTTTATTTCGTACTTGGTGAATTTTTCATAGTAAAATATAATGATTCAATAGAATTTCAATGTACAATAATGGTATAAAAATACAATATGCTTATAATTATTTCTAAAGTATTATGAATTGTTATTGCTATATATAATCTGTCTATTTCTCTATGTATAAAGATATTTTCAGCCTTAAAGACTGTAATCCTCGATTGCACATCACTTTGTTTGGAAGCATAAAGTATAGGAAACTTTCTATTTACCTATTATATGATCACAGTTTATATTATTTTGAAGGAACTTAATATTAAAAAATTGGCCTTTATATGTTGATTTAAGTACAAATAATGTCTTCCCCTTCAATAATAACAATAATAATAATAAATTTAATTATGAATTAATATTCACATTGGATATAAGGATTTTTCTTCATTTTTACTTTGTGATAGAATGTATGGAATATTAGGAATGTAAAGTTCATTTTGATAAATATGATAAAATTGTATCATCCTTTCATTGCCATCATTTCAATATATTTTGAGATCAACATATGATATGAATTACCTACTTAAAGTACAGATAATGTATAGATATTTCAGTACATTTCAGTAAAATATGCATTTACTGATATTAAGATTTAAGAACTGTTGGTTTCAAAGCAAAATTTATGAAATTAATAATTATTTTTTAATTGTTAGAAATGCAATCTGGGAAATAAAATTGTGCAGTTCCAAACAACATAAATAACTGAAAATAAAATTTTGTTTTCAAAAGTCGAACATAACATCATACATTTGAAACTCGGGTCCATTGCTAAATTGAGGGTAAAACAGCATATTTTTTAATACATTCTAATATGTAATGTTGTTATGAAACAAAAAAAATCAGATTCAAAGATTGATTTCTATGTATCATAACTGATTTTGAAACTTAGTTAAAAAAGTAAATAACATTAATTTAGTACTCCCATACTCCAGAGCACCAAATTAAAAAAAATGAAAAAATGTGACTTAGTAATGTAATCAACTCAAAAAATCAGAGCTCATCTTTTGCACATATTGTCAATACACAAGTGAAACACATTACATTGTGTATCGACAATATATACCCTATTCTTTGAGAAGCCTATTCAGGCAGAAGACTTTGCTTTGTGGGATATATTGGTTGTCTTTCTATGGTAGCAGAATTAGGAGCATTAGGAGCATAACCCCCTAATTTGATGCTGAGTTCTTCAAGAAATTCAGTGTAAACAACCATGTTAATATTTTGACCCAGTAAATGCAGCAAAAAGAAGTCTCCAACCTAGAAAATATACATACATATTGCATTAGTGAAGAGGTATTATGCCTCCTTTATGGGAGAATATTTCAAAATCAGATTATTAATGAAGAAGTGGACTTGAAAGAAAAACGGTATTTTAAAATTGATTTGTCGAGAAAGATAAAATTTCTAGAGTGCGAGTTCATAGGGAAACCTAAATCTTTATTACTAAACCGTAAAAATAGGCTTCAAGTTTAACAATGCATTTACACTAATAAGTTATTATGATTAATTGAAAAGATATGAAGGGTACTTGCAGAAAAAGACCTTTACCTTTGTGTTGTTGACAATTGCCTTCGCTCCTTCTATCACTTTGAACTTAAAGCGCCTGCAAAGAATATTGCGTCTAATGGCAGGAGAAACAATTATTGAAGAGCTGTAAAATAGTGCAAGGCCGGATATTACAGCCAAGAAAATGAACCACCACCAGAGGAAAATGTAAATTTTCTCATTGAGGATGTTCAGTGCGAGAACACACATTGTGTCAATGACCTCAATGGTTCCTGCAAAACAAAAGCCATGTTTTAGAAATATGTCACTTTTAATTATTTTTGTAGGTATTCATTTTAATGAGAATATGAATAATAGAAATGCTTAAGCGAATAATGAAAACTAAAACGTACCTGAATGACCAAACTTGTGGAAAGTGCATTTTGTTACACGAGGGAAAATTTCCACAAACGGACTTGTTTCATTATCTGCCACTGGTTTTAGAGCTACTATTCCATATGAGAGAAACTTGCCACCCAAGAATTTGTCGGTGAAATAAATGTTACCAATCTGTGAACATTGAAATTACTTAACAATTGTTGTTTTTTTTTTCTAAAGGAAATAAAGTATAATTTGATTAAATAAATAAAAGATGTTGTGTGGTATCAAATATATATATTTAAACTTAAGATCTTCTCGATCTTGTAGCGATCATCCTCAGTGCTATCTGAAACATTACAGGAATATATGAAATATAAAATGAAGTATAAATTATACAAATTATTTACAAAATGTTTACAAATTGTTAACATAGTAGGGCCTATGCCAGATGCATAAGCCAACTGCGAAACGAAGTATTGATAATTTCAGTAAATCGCAGAACTTCGATTTGCGCCCAGACGCTACAAGGTATGTACGACCCAGTTTGTTTATAGCATTTTATAAATAATTTGTATAATTTATACTTCATTATATATTTAATGTATTCCTATAATTTTTTAGATAGCTCTGAGAATCATCGCTACACGATCGAAAAGATCTTCATAATCTTAAATTTTTATTTGTTACCGGACAACACCTTTTATTTAATTATTAAAAGAACCTCACTGGCGATCTTATTAATATAATTTGTAGATTTTGACTTACCACGTTGACGAAGTTGAGAATTTCGCTCACGTAATAACCCAGAGCATACCAGTTGTGCATATCCATCGTGTCGATTACATATTGCACCAGTTTGCTCTGGCGTTCCTTGCGCCCCTCTCGAGTTTCTGCGAGTGTCCCGCGAATGCCATCGCTGAGAAGGCGAATCTTACCGTCTTCCCAGTTCTTCCAAAACCAATGGGGCGCGTAGAACAGCAAACCCTGCAGGCAGAACACGGACAGACGTCAGAGTGCGTCTAATAAAGCTTCTACTTAAACCAGGGGCGGGGAAATTCAAAATGTTTTGATCGAATGTGTTAGGCTACAGATTTAGTAAAAGTCGCAGGCTACACTCGGCTCGTACTGCGATACGATTTTATTTGTTGTGGTGACTATCCGAAAATATTTTTGTTTGAAAGTTTTGTGACATGTTAAAATTAATAGTTACTGAAAAAAATGTGGGGGGTGGGGTGGAGGATTTCCCTAATGTCCCTCCCCGTGGATCCGCGCCTGCTTAAACAAATCATATTTTGGCGTCGTGATGTAATTGCGACATTTTCTTAAACTGCCTTTTTCCTTTAACCTTTTGTTTGTTTTTCGTCGACGCTTTTGTATTTCTGGTTGTAAACATATATTCTGTTCATAGTGGGATCGTTTTCGACTATGCATGTCTATATCATTGTCAACCCCAATGTGCAACTGTCAGATAACTTCTCTAAAGCATATTTAGTACTGTAACAAGGAAGCTTGTTACAGTACTAAATATACTGTGCACCATTTCGATTTGTGAGGCGAAAACAGCCTTTTCCATTCTTTTCTGTATTCGCGTTGGGCGCTATTGCAGAGGATAATTCCCGTCGCCGGCCTGGATGGCCGAGGTAGCTAAGAGCGCGTACCGACTTAGCGCTTCGCTGCGAGTCCCACCTTGGGCATGTTTGTCTCTCGCCTCTCACGTACGTGTTGTCGCGGAGGGCCTCGCGTTCTGCCGACCCCAGATCGGAGGAGCCCGCAAGTGTGTTGTTGTCTCAGAGTGCGGCGGAACGCGTGTCTCGCCGGGACGTGAGGGGTAACCGAAATGCGGCTCACCTGGAAGAAGAGGACGAAGGGCACCCACTGGTAGTAGGCGTGGTAGCGCTCCTCGCCCGTCGCCCCCGTCACGTGCGGGTGCGGCGCGTAGCGGCCGTGGTGGGCGTACGCCCCGACGCCCGCGTGGGCCACGTGCACGCCGACCTGCCCCCGGGCCGCGGGGAGGGTGAACGTGGAGCTGATCCAGCAGTATTGGTTGAGCACTTTCTGCATGCGCTCGTCGCTGTGGATGCATTCGATCGGGTTGCCTGCGGAGGGAGATATTAAGCTGATTGACATCATGTTCTGAATAGTAACTTAAATATTTTAAAACGAATCACTTATTTACATCAAGAAAACTTTGTCTACTTTTCAGTAAATGTTTTTGGAATTATTTCTAATTGCCATAATTTTTTTGTAGTATTTTATATCATAAAATGGGCAAGTTAGTAGTATATTTGGTAAACTGATTTGTTTTATTAAATATCGCGTCAAGGACGATTGTAATATTTTAACCATACACATGTGTAATGATCTTTGTTAATATAAATATAATAATGATCGCCCTAAATGAATTATATGAATTTAGTATTATTCTGCTTATTTAAGTAACTTTATATAAATCTTTTGAAGACAAAAAAGAGTTAACTCAAGGGATATTCATCATTAATGTTACCCTATATACAGTTGAGTTACATCTGTTGCAAATACTTGAAAGTGAATTGCTGGTTAATTAAAAAAAAATTGAAGGAGACATCTTTTGCTTACCAATGAGGGAGTTGGCAGTGCAGAGAAGACAACCCACGAACAAGACCACCGCAGTGACTCTGTAGTGGAGTCGTGCGATGGTGCTGTCGATGATGGGCTTGTCGGCCACATAGCGGATCTTAATGAATCCGGCCAACGAGTCCAATATTCCGAACATCTTTGATTCTGAAACAAACAACTTGTCATTAAAATTTGTTGCGTTGTACCTTAACACTATATTTACTTTTGTCCATTCTCAATTTGACCTAATAAGTCATACCGTGACTACATTGACTTCTACGTGTCCTAAAATTGTATTTTCGTTGGCGATTGCATTGCTCTTTGTGTTAGAAACTCAAAGTGGAAGCGGTGGATATCCCAAATGTTCTTAATATGTGATCAACTCTGAAGTGCTGCCAAGATCAATGCTGAATACGCAAATTTAAATGACTTATTGTACAATTGAGACGTTTTTGCTTCAGTCACTATTTCTTACTGCGTATGTATTATGCAATCTGTAATAATTCTGAAGTTAGTACAACAGTGATGTTTTCTACTTAGAGTTGGTGTGACCAACACTTTCAGAAGAGTTAGTAGAATAATAATCCTGTCATGTTAACGAACAACTTGAAAAGTCAGTATTCATAGTAATGAAGAAAACGTAATGTGTCTTTTGGTTACGGGCCACGCTATATCAAACAATTTCTTTTAGACTTTGTGGGGACGTAGAAGAGGAAAGGAAAGTCACTTGGGGTAGGATTCGACTTCTGAGAGGAGAGTGATCTTGCCATCCGGGGCATGGAATAGATAGATAGATAGATAGACATATAGATAGATAGATAGATAGATATCCCCGTCCCGACTGGACAAGCCGTCCGGACAGGGAAGATGCGAGATGCGAAAACCGTTCACGAAAACTTCTTTTTCCTTCTCGACGGCTCAGGGCTCTCTGCGTCGATTTACGACCTGACCCAATTGCAACACCTCGCGAGGCGCGGCGCGGCGGCGGCGCCCATCGCGTTGCGCCAGCCAGCCAGCCAGCCAGCCAGCCAGCCTGCCTGCCTTTTCCTTGGAAGCGCGGGCTGCCCACGCGTTTCCCCGAACGGGAACACTTTCCTGCAAAAATCGCGCGAAGGGGACACCGAACGTCGAGTCGCGGCCGGAAGAACGTGGAGGGGGCTTCCCAAGTGCCCGCCGTGACGTCACAGGCTGTGGGAAATCACGGCCGCCCGCGCTCTATCGCGGCCACCTGCGTACGCTGGATATTAGGAGAGTGCTAGGCGCCCTGGGGCCAGTGACGTTGCGCCATCTGTAGTGGCATGGCGGCTCTAACACAGGCTTTTAAAAAAAGTTGTGTTACAATTTGTAACAACGTTCTGTTTTACAGCTACCTCCTGACCTCAAAGGTTTGGAGTAATCGTCCTGTAATCTAGACAGTCTCGTCAGTCTTTGCCTTTTAAGCCCTTCGGCCAGGGTCTCGTTTGATCGTGGTTTCCCAACGAAGAATCCGCTATGCCTCTGAAAGAACCCTCAAAACATCGATTCTGACCACACCGCGTGTTAGAGGAAGTAATTTACTATGTAAAGGGACCAGATTTATCCACTTTTTCGTCACCTGCTCCCGAAGGGTAGGGTGAGCGGATAAATAGGTCGGAAATCCTGCCACCGTGGGGACTCGAACCGTAGGACCTCGCGGCCAGAGTGGCTGTAACGCTGGCACCGCACTGCCACAACCGGTCCAGCTTTGTTCCAACTGAGCTTTACGACGCCTGCCTTTAACGACGCGCCGCCGACGGAGTCGTTGGGAGCGTTCGCGTCCGTGTCTTCACGTGCGTCAGCGCGCAGTGCGAGAACGGGTTTGTTGCGCGGGCGGGCGAGAGGCGGAGGTCACGCCGCGGTGCTGCTCTCCCTAGTAGTGATGCGGCATCGATGTTTACAATTAAAACATCCATGTTAAAGCTACATCGTCGAAAAACAATCGGTGTTTTTTCAACATCCATGTTTGTAGACTGGATTAGTAACATTAAATTTGTGTGCGTTAAAATTTAATTTGACAGGATTCGTATTATCAATTCGCGGAATAAGACTACGAGAAGAAAGGGCAAACCTTACGCCCACAGCGTATTTGTTGACCTTATCTCCATGTGCAAAATGAATACGAAGAAGAGGAAATTCAAGGGCATGGAGGGCGAAAAAGTTTCGTCGATGAAGGTAGTGCAAGCAGCGTTCCTTTGGTTCCAACACATGAATAAGTGTTCCTATCAGTTCTAATTTCATATTTTAACTTTTATAGTATTGTGTCATTTTTCATTCAGGAACAAAACATCGGAAAACATCGATAACAAAACATCGACGTTAACAAACATCGGTGTTATTACATGGATGTTTAAAACATCAACATCAATGTCGCATCCCTACTCCCTAGTAGTTAGTTCATGCCTCATTTTACGAGGCCAGACTCGGGCCATCGGGGCTGGTGTTCACCCCCGTGGGATGGGCGCCACCATGCCACACCACTAAACTAAAGTCCAAGGCGGAATTTGAATCCGCAGAGCTCGCATTTCGCGGCAGCTACCGTCATTGCTACGCGTCGGGACGCAGCCTATGTTCGGAACCATCGATAACCAAATGTAATGTTCTCTAATGTCTTTACAATGCCTTTATTTTCATTATTACTTTTTGTCGCGATTTGGCTACATCTGCACCACGCGAACGTGCAACCCTCCGGGGCTCAGTCATATCTATGGGGGGTGGGGGATCAGCATTTTCATGCTGAATCCATTTTTACACCCGGGGACGTTAGCCATGGAGGTTGAGGTGAAATGATAATGACAAAGAATGAAATGGACATTCACTAACATACACATATCCACAAGCACCCCCATGTCCGAGGCGGGACTCGGAACCGCTAGGGCACTATTGGCTTAGCGATCTCGGCTACTCGTATCGGCACAATGCCTTTAATTGTCGTAGTGCGTTCATGTCTGCAACTAGTGTAATCTCGCTGGCGAGGCTGTTGGGTAAGGGGAGGCCGGCGAGGCTGAGGACTCGACCGCTTGCGTCATAGGCCCTCGGCCCCACGCCCCGGCAGCTCCTTCCCGACACGCGCGCACGAGAGCCCCAGGCTTCCTCTCTTCTACGAGGCGGAGGCGGAGGGGGAGAAGGAAAGAATCAAACGCACTCGAAGTGCTTAGGCTTCTGAGAACGTGGCCGTAACGAATTGAATCATTCTCTAGTCCTTCCCTCATGTACGTGTCGGCGCTGATATGCTGCCCTTGGGCTTCTGAACATCTAAGCGAGCGGCGGGAGGCTGTGGAGGTGGCGGTGACATCTGCGGCCTTCGTGACGCTGGTGGAAGGGTGGGTAGCATAGAGAGTTTCCCAACACCTTCGTCTTCGAAAGGTAGAATTGGAATTTCGCAGTTTCTCACGGGCGTAGGCACCGATTACTGAATGAGGTGGTACATGAACGGAGGACTGGTTCGTTCACGTGGGCCAATTCAGCTGTAAGCGAAGTTTCATCGCAGAGGGAATTTCTAGCTCCCGAGGTGGATGTCGCGGCGAGTTTTTGTTTGTGGGGACTTGTCAGGCGCCCCCCTTTAAACCTCTTTCCAGCATTGCTCTGAGCTGACATCCTACACGCGTTTGACGGTTACTATCTCGAAATGCTTTGTCGCGGGGGGGGGGGTGCAAGCGGATAGTCTGTTCCTTCCGGTCGCGTTTTGCGACTTCCGAATGCCTTGGGAATCCCCGCCTCCCGCACGTTCGGTCTCTGAAGTGAGATAGCGCGACGCGCCATTCTGTTCTCTCCTTTGGAAAATGTTACTTGGCTGTCGGTTTTATGTGTGAGGAACGCTGACGTATTACATTAATTATTTCCTATAAATTCTCGTGAAACATCTTCGCGGCCGGTGGCTATTGCAGGCGTATGCAAAGTGGCTTGTTAAAGAATCGTTGTTTGTCGCTGCTCCATTACGATACTTACTCTACACTACGTATGTAGTATACGAGAACAAAAATGTAATGTATCGTGTAAGCGTGTAAGTATATTGATTCGAAAGACGTGTTATTGTAAAGAAAAATCCATGCAGAATATTCAGCTCTTTGTTTTTACTCCCTTCTCGCTAAATACTTCGTTCCCAAGGACTTTGAAATGTTGCGCACTCGTAGCACTATAATTGTGTATCTGAGAGCGTGACAGCGGAGCACCCGGCCAGAGGAGTCGGAATGCGAAACGCCAGTTCAGGCCGACTGTCTGAGACCAGAAGCCTCTTGCAACTTCGCGAAGTAGGGTCCGTATGAGGTTCCTGATGTTGAATACACTCCTTTGATTGATGCTTGTTAGTGATTCAAGGCGCGTCAACTGCTAAGGTCATTAGTCCCGTAAGTTTAGTGCATTTTTTCTCGGGAGGTGGCAGTGGTCTTTTCCCGCTGGATGGCGAGATCCGTCGCTGACGTACGCGGAATTTTTCCCAGCCAGATATCTCGCACCAGTGGGGCACCGCCCCAGCCGGGACAAGCTCTAATCTCCCGACCTGTCTCTCGGCATGAATGGTAATGTAGTGCAAATGAATGTAAGTGGGTGTAAGTAAAGGTGAGAATAGGACAAGGAAAAGGAAGGAAAGATCGCGCGCGATCAGTGGCCCGTTTGTTGGGGCTACTGATCTGGCATTCCCCTTGTGTTGATCGGAGAAACCACGGAAAACTACTGGTCAGAGCAGCCGGCCGCCATAATTCTCAGCCAGACAGCGACGGAAGGCGACCTAGCTATGTCGCTAGAGTCGAAAATCCTGCCACCGTCTAAAGTGGTACCCCAGGACCTCCCAGTCACAGGCCCTGCAGCGACATCGGTTGAAGCCATGAGCCACCTCTCCTTGAATATGTTCGCATGTATGGCCACGTGTTGTGATTGTGTGCACGCTCCCGATTTGGAGCTCGTAGCGCGGGCGAACCCGTGGCCGGGAATTAGGCCGCGTTCCGCGGACGGCGGCAGACCACTCGCACTCGCCGTGAGGTCGTTAGGCGCGTGAGGGCGGGCGGGGGAGGGGGAGGGGGAAGGGGAAGGGGGTCGGAGGCGGTCCCTGACCCCGTGCGGAGCGCGTCCCGCTGGTGCGAGAGCGGGGGATCCCCGAGTGGGGTGAGGAGCCAGAGGAGACGACTGATCTGGTGCGGACAGAAGGTGTACTTCGATTTTTCTGTTGTGGTCAATGTTACACCTCCTGCATCGTAAAATGAACATTTTTAATCAGTGCGCGAACGTCCTTCTCAGCGGGGCTCGTGGCCTCAGAAATATGCTTTCCACTGTCAGAAAGATTCATTTTATAAGGCAGGAGGTGTAACAATGACCTAATGTCGTCTGCCACAATGCAAAAATCGAAGTATAGCGCACATGTACTGCCAATGTTTCGGTCCAAATCCGCTCGTTTTGTGACTGCTATTCAGACGCCCCGCGCCGCTGGCTCAAGGTCTCACGGTCTCACGACGTCCTGCCGATACGCCCTGGTCATTTGTGTCCGTGTCATTACTAAGCGTTTTTCCTTTTGTCATTTTCTTTTTTTTATCTCTTCCTTGAGCTTCTCTGGAAACTTAAACGCAGTAACTTGGAGGAAGTTAAAAATTTCGAGAATAACATCTTATCTATTTATCTTGGATGTAAAGAGATGATGTGTTATGTATAAGAATTCAATAAGGAAGAACATTACATCGACATTTCTTTGTGCCAGTACTGTATTACTGTTGCTCGGTAGACACGAAAATACGCAAAATTATACTACCAAAGTAAGTAAAAAAATCTGAGGAGCCTTTTCTAAGTTTTTTGAGCAATGTTTCCTTGCGTACTAAAAAAATCAAATAATGATATGATTAGAAAGCAGTTAATGGAATTACTAAAGAACTAACAGACTTCTCTCCTCTGACAATGAACCTAAGGATCTATTTAGGTGTGATGAACAGCCTAAATAGGTGTGGTATGTACATAATAAATATTAAGATGGTTTTTCAAGTAGTGCCCGAGTCGCAGAAGGTTGTGAGCGGTCTCGCCGAGGCAGTCCGCGATTGAATTTAGAACCGTGCCAGATGGTGGAACTTGCGGTCGAGGTGGGCGAAGGCTGCTTACTAAGAAGCCACATACTTATTGTGACTGCAGTATACTTGTTGCATATGCAATGTATTTCTTGGTAATGGCATCCTTCGCTGGAAGTTGTAGTGATTTATGCAACGTTATTTACAGCCCTTGAAAACCTTGTTGCCGATGGGAGAAGTTTTCGGCTGTTAATTTGTCTGTAATTCTTTTCTGTCGAGGAGCTTTTAATAATTGTTCACGATTGCTTGTATTTACCAGCCCTTTGTCACTTACATCTTTGCGAATTACCATACATCCCATATGCGCATTATTTCCATTCACAATGTGAGCATATGTGATTAACAGCTGATATTATTGTCAAATGTCATTGTCTCTTTTTGCATTTCATTTAGTTTTTACTTTTTTATGCTCGTGAGTCGTCGAGGATGTGAGATTCATTTTGAGGAGATAAACAACCAAAATTGAAATGAGAAGTGGGAACAGATTGTTGTACTCGTAGTATTGGGTGTAAACAGGGGGGATACGAAGTCGTTGAATTAAAGGGAATTAAAATAAAGAATAGAAGCGTTTGTGAGGTCAGAGTCTGATTAACTGTTGGGGGAGAGCGTCGTTGTGCTTCGTGTTGCGTATGTCGCCGAGAGGAGACTGGACGTGACGTTAAGGGCGGATGCATTAGTTGTGTGTGTGTGTGTGTGTGTGTGTTTAGGGGGGGGGCAATTTCACTTCAAACCTCCCCCAAATGTTTCAAAAATGTTTATTTTTGAAATAACTTTAAGTTGTTTGCTAAAAGTAAAATATATACGAGTGTATTCATATTGGAAATACTGTTTTGGATGTGATGAGATATATTTATAGTAGTTAAGAATTGACCAAAGATTATTGTGTAGCTATTGAACATTTTCATGTGCAGTTGTCTCGTGTAAGGTTTGTGCTTCGCACCTATATTAAAATTTTCTACAATTTGAGATTTTCTTGCAATCATACAGTTCTTGTTTTCTCTTTGATATTGTATTTAAAATTTCAATTGTACTTCAATTTTTTTATTTCCTGCTTTGTTCATATTGTTATCACAAACTTAAACTTAAGGATGAAAGAAACATTTTTAATTGTTTAAAACTGATTGTCTTATGTAACCCTTGATGGTGCAACTCCATTGGGTCGCGAAACGTTGAGATTTCAGTGCATAGATACCAATAAAATGATTGTTTTAAAATATGAATGTTGATTTGATCGTCTTTAATGTAAGAAGATTACACTGCACATAAAAATGGAGGGTAATTGTTTTGAAATTGAGTAAACTTACAAGAAAAATAGTAGGCTGGGAAGAGAAGGGTCAGTGTTCAGTGCTGGATCCGCCACAGAGTGGCGTACGCGTCATGGGAGTGTGTGTGTGCTGTGCGGGGCGGGGCGCAGTGGCGTGGTGGCGTGGCGACCGGGGAAGGGCATGGCGGGACGGGAAGGGGCGGGGCGCGTAGGGAAGGACATGCTCGTGAAATGACAATGCACGTTTTCCCTCTATGTTGGCTCAGCGCTGAAAATACCAGCGTTTCCCGAGGTCTATGTCCGTTTCCAGTAAGAAGCAAAAAAAAAAAAAAACACCCACCCACCCACGAAATACCGTACATAGACGAATAGATGTGGTCGCTGAATTATTGACATTTTACAATTAAATGTATATGAATCGTGATGTATGTGAAGTAATTCTCATCATAGCATCTTAATCGCCAATCCATTAACAACATTCGTCCACTAGGATGGAACTAGGCTAGGAACTGGCAGCGTAATATTAAAGATACAGCGTATAAATGTTAAAAAAATTCTAGAGCACGTAGAAGTGTTTAAAATGATCACCTTTTTCAAATGAACATATAGTGGGAAATTCCACGTAACAAGTTACACGTGTGATATCTACCCCTGATTGTTTACTGGTGTTCGGCAGATACGGAAAACTTACCGAACATTACTGCCCAAGAAGTTGCCTAACAATCAAAGGCAAATGTCACTTACGTAACTACGTTACATGAAATTTACCACCGCAAGTTCATTGACAAAAAGTAACCATTTTAAGCCCCTCTACATGTCCTAGAATATTTAACACTCGGTATCTTTAATATTACGCTGCCAGTTCCTAGCCTGATATCCATTCTAGTGGACGAATGTTAATGCATTGGCTATTAAGATGCTATGATGAGAATAGCGATGGAGCAGTGGAATGGGAGTCTAGGAAATGAGAGATCACCGCGGAAAACCTGCTTTATCCGCCACAAATTTCACATGATCTGACCAGTATTGATACAGAGAAGGAATGTTAGAAGTTTTATAGCTACGTCTCGGATCTCTCTTACACAGACGGCACGATTGTTTTTTATGAATTTTTATTTACGAATCGTTCTGTACTAAGATTGGGGAAACCTAGACTTCCTGCCATAAACCAGTATCAGAGCGCTGCGCTAAGATTCAAGGATAACCAAAAACAGACCGTTGTTTTTCTGTCTCCAATTCACAGAATTTAAAACGACGATTTTTCGTTGCGCATTGTGCGTTAAGAAAATTACGTTTTCTGTTTCATGAAACTTGGAATATGTGTCACACTAAGATGTGTCGACTTGTCAGCTTTCCTCCGCCTCCAAAAATGTGTAGCTCAATGCTGGTGCATTTGTCGGCAAAACACACACACACACACACCTATTTTTTTTATCCTGAATATTTTCGAGAAAGTGAATGCGAATGCGAGTGAAACAAATCATCGAATATATAATTACATTAAGGAAATACGTCAGTTTTGTAAGATTGTGTTTTTTGTACGATACACAAGATGCCATCGTCAAAAAGTCCCTTAAATTTTCTACTGCTGGATAGTGAGTTGGATCCAAGAATGTCTTATTCAGTTCATCCTCATTTTTGCAATATTTTTCAGATTTGCTGGTAAATACAAAGACAAAATGGAATTGAGTAAATGCCTAGTGTATATATCTATACAATATTAATGTTGCCATACAATAAATGATGTTGGAATACTTATTGTAAGAATAAAAAAAGTACAGGAGACTCGACGAACCATCTCCTCGAGTAAACCCGATTTTAAGACAATAAAACGTACGTTCCAAGGTTCTGCTCGGAAAAACGTTGCTGCGTTGCAACTTGTCTGGTGGGTTGCATTCAGAGTGGAGGGGTAGCGTCATATAGCTTTCTTGCTCATCAGGTTAAGCTTAGCGCGTAGTATGAGTTGGGTCAGAGTACGGTTTCTGATTATTAATGAGTAGTATTGAATACTTAGGAATATCAGCACCATCTCCCTTGGCCTGGTATTGTCTCTCTGCCAATGATCTTGAAGGACGCTCCGCGAACTGCAGGGTTTCTCGAATGGCAGGCGAAGTAACTTCACAGCAACACCTATTGCATCGTTCATTGTCGGGTCCCACTTTAGGATTGGTTGGCAGAAGAGATGTAGAACGATTATGTTCAGAATAGAAACTAATTGATCGATAGAAGGGGGAAAATGGTATCGCCAAAATTATTTAGTAAAATTATTTTATTAACAAAATATGTTGTAGATTTATAACAACATCTATAGAAAGAATACATAAATGGATACAAAGCATGAGCCTGTCTGTGAAAATTACAACTCATAGGTGCCAAAAGAATATGTACGTTTTCTCTCTGAAGAGTGTCCTATGCATTTGCAAGAAGACTAATGACTAACGACAAGATGACTAATAGTTGGGAGCTTATGTAATAAATCCATCCCACCAAACTGGATATTTTGAGATTCAGGGACACTAAATCCTGTGCTTCTCCTGCTGCGAATATTCGCTGGGGCTTGCGCGTGCGCTTTTGCTGTCCCACAAGAGAGGGAGAAAGAAATGCAAGTTTCGCCGGGAGAGCGAGTGCCATTGTGTTACCTCGAGCCGCTAATGTCGCGCTAAGATATTTAGTGTGACGCTGTGACCTAGACAAGACGAATATGTCCCTAATATCTTTTTGATACTCAATGGTTTGTTTGTCAAGAGAATTGTTTTGATAGTAGATATGTATTCCTGATTTATCAAAAGAAATTTGTATTGATAATAACGGTAATATTTTTTTTCTAGTACTACCAATGAGATCGACCTCTCAACGTTTCTACAATGCTTTCAATTTCTCAGTCTGATGACCATAATTTAAAAAGAAATTGAAGGGCTCCGTAGAACAAGAGGCTATCCCACATTATCATAGTTCTGAGATAATGGGGATACTGAACCTACCTGAACTTTCCTCATATAGCTCTGTACATTTTTAAACTTTTAAACACAGTACACTTGCTTGTAAGTCCATACCGGATTAAAAAAAACATATTACACTAAAATAATAATATTTGAAGATTTGTATAATGCTAATAACTCACTTGTACAAGAAAATGTGAGATAACCCCTTGTGCTTCTGTGCTCATCTATTAATTGCGCCCAGTTTATAAGGGTTTGAATTGAATTAATGCCTTATTTTACGTGGCGAGACTCGGTCCATCAGGCCCGCTCTTCCGTCTGACCACGCAAATTTCGCTACGCTCCTTTCACCAACTAGCGGAGAAAAGGGGTATTTCTTGGGCGACGAAACATGCGATTTAAATTCGGCTCCGAGGCGCCATTTAGGCTTGAGGATCTTTTACATGCAGTAAATCTACTGACATTGGACTACCGAATTTACTTCTCCGATTGGCGATGATTCAAAGAGTACAAGTTAGTTCAAAGATTGAGAACTTGCTCAAGTTGAAAGAGCATGAACATTGTTGGTTACATATGCTAACGAATCAGTTTTTAATTCGCAATGCGTAATTGCTTGATATGGTGCACGGGAACGTGAAGCTACTCTTACTTCGTACATTTCACTTCCGTTGCGTGCTTATCTTCGCCGTATGTGGTCTGCGGGTTTTGGTTTCCTGTTATGGGCATTGTTATCAAAATAAAGCGGATCTCAAATATCTGCATATGCTTTTACTTCATTTGACTATATATTCATTTGTAATATTCATACAAAAGAAGTTTTGACTTTCGAAAATTTAATCTCGAAAGTTGGAAGGAATTGTCCTTTTGTGGCCACCTGATGTAGGCACTTCAATTTCCGCTGCGTGTTCTATTGGGTCTGTCTTTTAACCGTCGGATTAGTTTTAGAATCCTTTTACAACGTTTAATTGGTTTAATCTTGAGGCAAATGTGTAAATAGATATTTTTGATGTCACGAAAAATACTTATTTTACGTGAGCCAGTGATTTAAATTCGTAAGATACATTCAAAATTCCTTCATGAAAATGTTTATTTACTTTTAT
Organism: Gryllus longicercus; assembly: GCA_038098605.1. Taxonomy (NCBI): domain Eukaryota; kingdom Metazoa; phylum Arthropoda; class Insecta; order Orthoptera; family Gryllidae; genus Gryllus; species Gryllus longicercus. Next base: position 787,526 of record JAZDUA010000269.1, on the reverse strand, counting down.
AACTCATTTCAATTTCTAACATTTACAAAATGCTACGCAACTGTTTTTGTAACATTAATGAAAAATGAATTTTATGACGTATTACCTGCTAATGTCAAAGAAAGGTCAATATATTTTCATAACACAGCTATGCGTTTTACTATATTATAATAAGACTTAAAATACGACAAATATTTGCAAAATGCACTATTCATGTTTAGTTTTGGAGTAAAAAAAGTCTCGTTTTTACGTACATCCAAAAACTCCGTAATTACAGAAATTCTAACTAACACTTGTGAAAAGTGGCATCACATTTTAAACAAAACGGAAACATGACCAACAATATAAAAGATTTTCTGCTTTCTAAAAAATTGGTAGCTCCCTTTTCAAAGTAAACGAATAATCATCGATGCCCCTCTGAGTCCTTTCCTCTGGTAATGCTGCGATTAAATTGCACGCCGCCACCTCACGGGCGCGGTGTGTTCGCTCCCTGGCTTACGTCGTTCTCGCCTTCGCCCCCGCCGTCGCCCCCGCCCCCGCCCCCGCCCCCGCCGTCGCCCTCGACTTCACCTCCGCCCTCGTTCTCGCCCTCGCCCTCGCTCCCGCCTTCACCTCCGCCCTCGTTCTCGCCCTCGCCTTCGCTCTCGCCCTCTCAGTCTCCTCTCACGTCCTCACCCTCCCTCGCCTTCGCAGTCTCCTCTCACGACCTCGCCCTCACCCTCACCCTCACCCTCACCCTCACCCTCACCCTCACCCTCACCCTCACCCTCGCTCTCCCTCGCCCTCGCCCTCGTCCTCACCATTCCCCTCACTGTCATCCTCGCCCTCGCCCCGTCCCACGTCCTGCGGCGGGCGCGTTGCAACAGCGCGTGCGCAGCTGAGGAGCCGCGGCGTGCGGTTGCCGGCGGACGCGGTTGCACGGAAGCCTCCCGTTGCCGCAATTTTCTTTTCTGGGCAGGCGCTGATGTCAGATTGTTTCATATTTCTACACTGAAGATTGACGCCCGGGATTGCGGCCGACGAGGCGTGCGCTCGTTGTACTTCGTCACGTACAGACCACCGATGCTTATTCGTCGTATTCAAAATACTCAATTCACAAAATCTAATAACTTTGTAAAAGTTATAAATAGTTTTACGGTGCCTACTGAAAACCCAGGTCTCTTTTCGGTCAGCGAAGTAAAAACAAACTCGTCACTAGCAACCATGGAGGTTAGCAAAAACACGACAGAACTATTCAACAAGAACAAAATGATTGATTTACCGCTAACTATAAACATTGTCCATCCCAAAGTGAAAAAAAATCAAAACGATTATCAAACAGTGTAAAGATTACAGATTTCGAATCTTCAATATTTTCCAGGGTTTGAGGAAACGACACTCATCTGTAGTTTCAGATTTACACCTTGATGACATTATATTTTATCTTCTTAATAGAATTGATTGCAGGAGCGCGAGGAGGATTGCGCGAGTTCATTTCAATATTGTATTTACTCGTATAAAAACTTCGAGTAATTACTCACATACAAATAAACAAAAGAATAGGTAGACACTTAAATATACGTATTTTAAATATAAATGTCTGCTTGAATAACGTGGTGTTTGTGAAAATTCAACCTGCTAATGCGCCAATATATATATAAATATGTGAAATTGAGTAGACTGATGCGAATGGCAAACACCACACAACCGTCATGCGGGAAGAAAATGTGAAGGGTGGCTTGTCCGCATTTTGCACGCATCTTCAACATTTGTATGTCTAGGGGTAGAAGAGTTGCGAACGCTGCTGCGACATTTCTTGGCAAAACCGGAGTTTCCTCCGTGATGAGGGAAGTACTGCCGCAGCACGTTTCTGCGCGAGGGTAGGTGTCACGTCGACGAGAATGCTCGCTAGAAATGACTCACTGGATTCCGCAGAAGGAAAGGGTAGACGCAACACCGCAATCGGAGACTTGCGAAAGATCATTAAGTTATTTTTCTATTTGTTTTGTGCGAATTGAACTGTACATCGGGTCACTGTTTTCCTATTTCCGTATGTGTTTAAGATAAGCCACTGGTATTCGCGGTGCTGAAAGTAAAACCTACATTATAGGTGGGTTTATCAGAAATATTTTCTCGCATGTCTCTGAGGTTACTGCTATTATTCAATATAATGTGATTTACAATCATTATAGTCTGACGAATTTCGGGTTCTTTGCTATTATTATTATTATTATTATTATTATTATTATTATTATTATTATTATTATTATTATTATTATTATTATTATTGTATGCGTGATATCCATTCGTCATACAGCTAATATAAATGCAGCTAGAAAAATATGAATAAAAGTATTGTTGAAATGTTACTTCTCAGATATTGCCATGTTTCTACAATTTAGAGAATTATTTGTGTAGTGTTCTTATAGTGATTTTGTTGCCTTTTTTTTAAATAATGGGGAAGTTTAGACCATCATTGAACGTATCCAATCTGAAGAGTATCGTAGGAGTAGCGTTGGTGTCGGAGAGGATTGGCTTAACGAGCAATGTGATGGGATGTACTTGACCATCATCCTGATGTTATACGGGCGTAGCGGCGCGGGGCGTCGCGCCAATCGGAAGCGACCCCCCGGAAATTACTGGGAGGGGGCTCTGCGCTGCCGCGTGTGCGCGAAATGGAGAAAAACGCATCCGCCGCTCCGGCGCAGGCACCGGGAAGCCCCTGTTCGTTAGCCAGGGACAGCAGTGGTGGAAATGTGTGGGGATTCGTTGTAATAGGACGTTATTGAAGGTGTCTTAACTGGTTTAATGTGTAGATGATTATTTGGTATTAAAATTGTTCCTCAGTATACGAAAGACAGTAAATTCTCGGCTATCCGGGAGACGCCGCGTCGTTGGCTGGGAGGCCGACGTTTCGCCTGACATGTCGCAGGCTTCCTCAGGGCAGTGGCGAGGACAGTGTCGCAGGCTTCCTCACTGTCCTAAGGTAACCTTCGACATGTCAGGCGAAACGTCGGCCTCCCAGCCGCGGTCTCCCAGCAGAGTCGAGCCGCGGAAGCTTACGTGTACACGAAAGACATTAGATTTTGTTTTCTAAAAATAGGTCATTCCTCTGTGAATACATTGCATGTGGAAAAACAATTCTTGAGTCTTCATCGTAACAGAAACACTAACGAAACACTCAACTGTCGCTGGTGCACTACACTGCCACACATGTCGGGAGATCAGTCGGAAGCTGGTCATGGCTGGGGTGGTGCCCCGCTGGTGGGAGATACCTGGCTGGGGAAAACCGACTAGCGGACAGTTGTTCGACGTCGGGTAGGTCGGGTAATAGGCCGGATCTCGCCATTCAGCGGGGCATTATCAGTCACTTCTCGAGCAAAAACATGTACCACACTTACGGGAGTATATACCTCGATAGTTGACGCGCCCGGTATCTAACAACCAACCATCAATGTATGTCTTCGACCTCAAGTTATAGATAAAATATCTGTTTTTTAAGCGTGCCTGAAGGAAAAGGAGCGCTTGGGGTTGACGCAAAGCAGAAACGCTTCCCAAGCCCTCAGCCTCTTCGCCGAGTGGCAATCAGGCAGGCCGGCCGGCCGGCGCTTTTCGGAGAGGTGCAGTCGTGCACCGGCGCGGGGCTTCCGCGGTCACGCACTCGCTAGCGACCCGCGGCTCCCAGCACGCCCCCCCCCCCCCCACTCCACCCCCGACCTCGCTAAGACTGCGACGTCTGGCAATTACAAATTCAAAGCGGCCGAAAGGAATTCCGCGGAAAGCAGCAAAGCTACGGCTATTCTAGTACGTAACCGGTAAACAGTGTTTATCTGAACATTGGTTTGCAGTCCTCAAGGTTCGAAGCCAGGTGGTATTTGATGCTGTTTAATGATCCTCAATGAGGTTACGAATTGTTAGCATCGATAGATATGCGCACTGCAGAGTGTAAATCCAAACATACGTGTTTGCAGTTGTGGTAATTGTTCTAAAAAACAAGGATAAACAAACTTATCGGCGGTATTTATTTCTTGTGGTTCGCTTCAAACCCGAGCTTATGTGGCAACTTGAGTTCTAAACGATATTCGTGTTTAGGTTTAGAACAACATAATCCTGCTATTGAGGTAGATCCCGCTGAATTAATTTTTGCGAAAAAAATAAAAATAAAATAAAATATCGCACCCCGCCAGTGTGTGGTAAGCGTGCAGCGCGCGTGACGTAACTCAAGCCGCAAAATAATGAAATTACCACAAAGAAATAAAATAAATGTATTTTTTTTCATTCTTTAAAGATTGAACATGATCTCAGAAACAAATGAATTTATCAGGTGTTTTATTTTCGTTATTACTTGCCAGTACGTGCATCGGAATCGTAACTCAAACCACAAAATAATAAAATTAGAGCAAAGAAATAAAAGAACTGTATTTTTAAGATTTTAAAACGATTGAAAATGATCTCATAAACGAATGAAATTATCCGCGATTTCTTTTTCGTAATTACATGCCAATGGCGCATCCTGACAGCGCATGCCTTAAGGGGGCAAATAATAAAACGACAGCAAAAAAATAATATAACTATCTTTTTAGATGCTAAAAGGATTCGAAATGATCGCAAGAACAAATGATGAGCTAAGTGCAATAGTGATGCCCCCCAATGAAATATGAGTTATTGATACCATTTGTTACCTAATGAGATGAATTATCTTTGTACATTGTTGGTTTGAATAGTTTTTCTCTAGGAACTTAAGAACGAAGCCACTGTTTTTTCTCATCACAATTATTTCTAACCACAACTATATAACTTATTTTGGTTTTTCTCCGTTTTCTTAAGGGCACTATTGCGCTGATATCTTCAAATGATCTGATCCGCAGAGGTTTTTGGTTGTGTGAAAATCGCTCATCCTGTCAATGCACGCGGTGCGTGTGCGCGTATCGCTTACCTGAAGCCTGGAGGGCCCCAAGAAATAAAATGCGTGTCTTTTTCGATGGTACAAGGATTTAAAATGATCTGCACGCTGACCTACACACTGGCGCGGTGCGACATTTTATTTTTATTATATTTCTCAAAAAATTAATTCAACGGGCTTTACCCAATATCAGGATTATGTTATTCTAAACTTAAATATGAATGACGTTTAGATCTCAGTTGTCGCATAAGTTAGAGTTTGAAGCGAACCACAAGAAAGATCTATTACATGTGAATCATTTCTTTCAAAATCGTTTGCAATGCAATGCAAACATCACACATCAGTTAATTGCAAACATGTACGAAGCGATGAGTTTTCATGTAATAAGGAGAAAGATGCCGCCGATACGTTGGTGCATCCTTGCGATGATTGCTTTGAATTCTTTTAGCCAGAACAAGTGATCGAACAGCTAGCTCATGCCGTGAGCGTGGCTTACCTGAAGCCCGCAGGGGCGCGGCGTGGAGAGGCGGCGATGGACGGGCGCCGCGCGGAGGGCCGCTCGGGGCGGCGCAGGCGAGGAGGAGGCGGCGGCGGCGGCGGCGCGACTGAGGCGGCGCGGCCACGCGCGCGCGGCCTCTTGGCGCTCGCTCGCACGGCGGCGGACGTCACGGCGAGACCGCGAGCGCGCGCTCCCATTCGCCGAACTCCCGCGCCGCGCCGCCGGCTTCCGGGTGCGACCGCTCGGCTTCCGCTCATCCGCGGACGTCATCTCGCTTCGCGGGAGGTGGCCCGGCTCTTAGATGGCCGCTTTCCTCTTTTCCTCCTCGTGGCGAGATGTCTTCACATGTGCTCCCCTGCGACCTGTTGAGCGAGCGAACATGGCGATATTCACTTGATCAGCCATTTTAATTGAAGAAAGTGGATGAAAGGGGGGAGGGGGTCATGCCCCCCCCCCAAGTCCTCCCGTGTTCGTTTGTTACCTTCCTTTATTTGGTAAAATTGATTTAAATATTTATGTTAGAACTATGCTATTATTTGGAAAAAAATAATGTGTGGTATCATACATACACTTCAAAAATTATGTAAAATATAATTACAAATTTTTATTATTCAACTAAAATCTATGCAGGCCCCCTCCAAAGTGACCGGCTGGATCCGCCCCTGTGTGGGTGCATTGATGTCTCTACAAAGCTAACGCTTCCGAGATGACCGTACCAATGCCACCGAGTTCTTGAGATGGATCTTCTTTATTCTCTCTTATAAGCTTTTTTTCTGGACGGGAAAAATATATGAACATTTCTTATTCAATGAACAGCCTAAGATTTGCCGTTACTGATACAGTGTAACGTCGATAAATGTGTTCCGAAGAAGAAGAAAAAATTGAATTATCTAATGAATCCATTTCGAGTTGTCAGGAGGAATAGTGAAAAGGTTAACATTTTAGAAAGATACACACGTTTTTTCCATGGGCTTCTTGCTTTAATGAGCAATATAACGCAAATTATCTTATTAAATCCATATTCTTCTTACATTCGATTATTTTATTTCAGCCAAATTATTGCATGCGAGCAGTTCATTAAAATATTGCGAGAGTAGGCGTGCGCACATTGGTAGCGAGTTAATGTGTCTTTCATTGTTACTTCCCATTGAGAAAGGAACGCTTAAAAGAAAGTCGCAGAACACATTTTCGTTGAACTCCCTGAAAATTGCATATTTAGAAATAATACCAGGAAGTATGTGCTGTTGTAGTCCCACTAGTTTCTGAGAAGGTAGTGTTGTATAGTTAACATTTATGATGGAACAAAACGTTCGATGAACTACGAATGATAGAGTTAAAAGGAAACTGAAAAATGCGTTATTATACTGATAATTTTTACAGTCCTCTATTAAATTGGAAAGGGAATGACTTCTATCAGTAGTTGAAAATAGAAGTAATTTAATGTACATCCGTGCTCCTCGCCTAGCCTCTCCACTCCCGCCCTGTTCCAAGTCGCTCCTTCCCGCTCTGCGCGCTCGCTCACCAGGCTTCACCCACCCAGCATCGCCCCCCGGCCCCCCGCCCCTTTCGTTCGGTCCGGTCCTTCCCGGCCCTGATCTGCTGGGGTCTCCGATTCGCTCCTCGCCTCGCCCCGCCTCATCCCGCCTCACCTCACCTCACCTCACCTCACCTCACCTCACCTCACCTCACCTCACCCCACCTCACCCCGCCTCACCTCGCCTCACCCCGCCTCACCTCACCCCACCTCACCCCGCCTCACCCCGTCTCGCCTCTCCTTACTCCTCCTCGACCCGTCCCTCCTCGCCCCCTCCTCAATTCTCGGCGCCCCTTCCCTCCTCGACCCGCCCCGCCTCACATCGCGTCATCCGCCCCCGACGCCGCCTTGCCCACCCTTCCACCTGTCATTCCCCGTCCCCCCTTCCCCTCCTCTCACCAAGATATGCCCCGCCCCGCCCCACGTCCTTGCCTCGTCACGCGTAGTCCGTCGTGCCCGCCCCTGCCCTGCTTCACCCCCCCATCTTCAATACCTATTTGCATTGCGTATTGAATAACCAAATGGTGATTAAAGACTGGATTCTCGCATTATTGCATATTTTCTTTGCTAACTTGAAATTGGATGAAACCAAGTCTGAAATTTGAATCATAAAACGGACGTTCTTATAATACTCGTTTTATTTTGCACGTTTAGGGGGTTACTGCACGAAATTGCACGTTGTGGGTAATGTTATCTGAGAATTGCACATTGTGAGTTTTTACTGGACGAATTTGCAAGATTCTTTGTTTTATTGCATAAAATTAATTATTTTACTATTAACTTTTTTCAATTTACCTTTTTCAAACGTTTCATTTAAGAAAAAAGTATGACAACCAGGCAGTGGGTGGTCTGTGAAACTCGCCATTTAATATGAATCAATTCTGCATTTTGTTTCCATATGAGCTGAGCGTCTGTACCTTTCATGATACATATTGTCTAATTTGAAATGTTTGGGAAGTTGTAATTCGGAGTGGGGATACACGGTGTTCTCACGAACTCAGCCCTTCGCTGCGGTCGCTCAACCAACGCTATGGTCGGGATCAGTCTTTACAAGATCATGTATCCGTTTTGTCGGTATTCGCTGAACTAAGCAACACGAGGCTGCATGCGCGACTCACATTTGACATTACGACCTGGCGCAAACCCTAATGTACGCAAGCTGCACTGCGTGTCAAATTCATGGCAATTCACGGAACGGGTGCAAAAGTCGAGAGAGAGAATGAACGCAGGTTTCGACCACTTTTATATTTCGGTTTTTATAACGTGGCGTCAAGACCCGTCTAAATTATGGAATGTCACGGCATTTCGCGTCTTTCTCAGTCGTGCCGCTAGATGTCGCATGATTGAGTATCAAGCAGGGCTTGTATTTACTTTTTTACGCTAATTTAATTTTCTTTGTGAATAATATTTATAATATAAACTAGGATTTGTATAAATAACACGTACAAACAATTATATCACAATAAAAGTTTAAAATCATATTTTATTTACCTTCAATTCTAAGCCAAGGTGTAAAATAAGTGTGTAAATGGATTAACTGGAGTTTTTATGCCACATAAAGTCATTTTGAAAAATTTTTATATTTTTATTGCATGTTTTTGCACGTTTTGGTGTTTTTACTGCACTTTTTAAAAGAGTTTTGCTGCACGTAAATCCAGTCTTTAGATCACTAAATGTTTTCAATCATCAGATTAAAAAAATTCTTTATTAGTGATGACGGTATCGTAATAAGATAAAATGTTCTGCATTTCACTTTCAAAGCTTAGTAGTTTAGGCTATGAGTTGATACGTCCGCCAATTTTGTTATCTTAAAATATAAGATTTTGTTAAATATCCCTCTTCGAGAGATGGTTTCGGAATCACCATGATACGCGGAACTATTAATTTACATTATTATTTGATTCTTGGAAGAGTTTTTCTATCTATTAAGCCTGTTTGCAAAAGTACTGCATTTTCTCATGTGAGAACATTTTTGGTACATCAATGTTTTGTTAGTTACTTCTAAATGTTATGCGTGATACATTCACTCATATTTCGCGTGAATATTTTAATTTTTAATTGACGTTGGAATTGTAGTATAAATCTTTGGGATGAGGGTACGCATATTCAATTCAATTCAATGATATCTTATTGTACGTGGCGAGACTCAGGCCATGAGGCCTGCTCTTTCGTCTGACCACGCAAATTTCACTACACTCCTCTCATCATCTAGCCGAGAAAGAAGATATTACTTCATTGACGATGTTGCGTCAAGTTCTGAAGATTTGGGAATATTTTAAATTGTAAAAATATTCGGAATTGAAATGATCATGTTCACTTCTTTCAATATTTTCTAATTTAAAAACCGAACATATTAATACATTATTATTATTATTATTATTATTATTATTATTATTATTATTATTATTATTATTATTATTATTATTATTATTATTATTATTTCTCTCTATATCACGACTAGAGATGTTATGACTCGGCTGAATATGAAATACTCCATGTTGCAAGCAGCTACCAAAGGAGCAGATCTAGAGGCTTTCGGTGCCTCGCGCAAAATGTAGGCTGTTCGAATAAAGCAATTTCTTGTACTTCCCAGTCTTTTGAATGACCTGGGAGTCTAGCCATGTTCTTACACAATAGGTTTATTATTATTATTATTATTATTATTATTATTATTATTATTATTTTGTTTATTCTCAAAGTTTTTGGTTTCACATGGATACCACACAGATACAATATCAAAGCATGGTAACACAGGCATATTTAAAAACTACAAAACAAATTAGGGCATTCTAACACATAAACATAAAATAACTGTTTTCAGATTGTAAACATAAAATAAGTTTTCAAATGCTAATAACAAATATAATTTCAAGAGTGAGCTTTCAAAACCCAACATGTCCTCCCATGAATCTCCTGACTATTATTATTATTATTATTATTATTATTATTATTATTATTATTATTATTGAATCAACGCCACTTCAGTGCGAGTTGAGAGGCACCCTCCATTTTCGCTCTTCACTCTCCCCGCGCGTTCGCTCGTCGGAGTCTCCAGTGTGGGAACGGCGGCCCAGTCGGAGTCTCCAGTCTGCGGTGGCTGTAATTCTCTGCTGAGCATCTGCCATGTGTTTCGGAAGCGCCTGGTGCGCGGGCAGGCCGCGCCTTTCTCAACAAAATAGTGCGCGCGCCGCGCCGCGCCGCCGCGCAGTGACCGCCACCGAAAGGGCGAGCAGCGCGTTTGATGCACGTTGCAACGGACGTTTTTACTTTCCTCCCAACGGAGTACAAAGAATGTCCGTAATGCTGCGCGACAAAAAACTCTTATTACAGGGCACTGGTTACGAAAAAGTGGATCAATCCAGTTGATAAATTTAGGAGAAAATAATCATCAAACTCGTGGTGTAGCCAGGATCCTGCTTTGGGGGTCCTTGATTCCGAAAAATTGCTTCACGTCAAAGCCTCTGACCTCTGACGCTAGTGGTTAAACCATTCAGCAAACCGTTAAATGGCTGCATCGTTTTTGGTTAAATATTGTTGAGTAATCTGAAGGAAGTGAGAATGAAGCATCTTTTTTTATTGAAAACTCTTCATTTTTCGAAAAAAATATCGGCGTCTTCCTACAATTAAAATATTAAAGATATACTCTACATCACATCATTCGTAATAAGGAAAGTTACGGCAGGAAAAGGATAAACGTTTGAAAGTGCGCAATTACAAAATATCTCCAAAGCGACCAAAACTCTTTGTACGGGATATACTGAATATTTGCATTCCGTGGCCACTCAACGATCAATCAGCTGGTGCAAATGATACGTCACGATTCTGACCACTTAAGGAAGTTCTCATTCTGCTTTAATGAATAACTCTACGAAATACGTACCTCTAGAAGAGACCACGTACTTTCACCAATAACGTATTGCTTAAGGATTGTCTTAAAGTCGACTAAGAATTCGGCCATCATTCATTCGTGTAGCAGTTAAGTAGTTATCACGAAGAAAAAACCTTTTACTTTTACGGATTTATCATGTGTTTGTCAAAATTTTTCGAAGTTCTACATTTGAAATTTGCAATAGTTTATATCTATTAGTACCCTCATCCTACAAAGAATACATTAATTTAATCTTCATGAAACATGCACAAGCAATTTCTTCATCTTTTTGTGTTTTTCTTCATCTTCTGCTTGTGATTTCTCTGATCTTCACTTGGGGCCCGGGCAGTGAGGACCGTTCCGGACCGCAATGATGCACGACGGAAATGCTTCCGTCGTCGACCGCAGCGCGCGCGACGCCCGCAGTGCCTGCGGCAGCGGCGGAAAGATCGTTTCCTCCCTCTTCTCCTGCCGATTAATTCGAAAGCTCAGAGATTGGTTGGTACGTTTTCGTTTTCCACGTTTTTGCCTAAGACGAGACGTCATTTTTGCAAACGTCTGTAACAAATGCAGATTCCCAGATGTAATTACCACCCACACTCCATTCCCTTGAACGTTATCAAACACTTTTATGGCAAAAGACGCTTACAATTCGTGTTTATCTTTCCCGTCCATCTTGTTCGAATTATTTTTACTTACAATTCTATGTAATTTCATGAGTGTTATCTTGTATGTAGATGCAATTAGTATATTTTCATCGAGTGAATGATCCCTGAATGAAGTTAGCTTTGTCTCGTTGCAGTCGATTCTACAGAACAGTGAAACCGGCTGAGGGACAAGCGGTCCCATAATGTAAGCTATCTCACGGTCACCTGTTTCAAGCGGTCACCTGTAAAAGGCGGTCGTCTGTATAAGCAATCACCTGTATTAAACGGCCAGCTCTATTAAACGGTCAGCTCTATTAAACGGTCAGCTCTATTAAACGGTCAGCTCTTTTAAACGGTCAGCTCTATTAAACGGTCAGCTCTATTAAACGGTCAGCTGTATTAAACGGTCAGCTGTATTAAACGGTCAGCTGTATTAAACGATCAGCTGTATTAAGCGGTCACCTGTATTAAGCGGTCACATGTATTAAGCGGTCACATGTATTAAGCGGTCACCTGTCTTAAGCGGTCACCTGTATTAAGCGGTCACCTGTATTAAGCGGTCACCTGTCTTAAGCGGTCACCTGTCTTAAGCGGCCACCTGTCTTAAGCGGCCACCTGTCTTAAGCGGTCACCTGTCTTAAGCGGTCACCTGTCTTAAGCGGTCACCTGTCTTAAGCGGTCACCTGTCTCAAGCGGTCACCTGTCTCAAGCGGTCACCTGTCTCAAGCGGTCACCTGTCTCAAGCGGTCACCTGTCTCAAGCGGTCACCTGTCTCAAGCGGTCACCTGTCTCAAGCGGTCACCTGTCTCAAGCGGTCACCTGTCTCAAGCGGTCACCTGTCTCAAGCGGTCACCTGTCTCAAGCGGTCACCTGTCTTAAGCGGTCACCTGTCTTAAGCGGTCACCTGTCTTAAGCGGTCACCTGTCTTAAGCGGTCACCTGTCTTAAGCGGTCACCTGTCTTAAGCGGTCACCTGTCTTAAGCGGTCACCTGTATTAAGCGGTCACCTGTCTTAAGCGGTCACCTGTATTAAGCGGTCACCTGTCTTAAGCGGTCACCTGTCTTAAGCGGACACCCGTCTTAAGCGGACACCTGTCTTAAGCGGACACCTGTCTTAAGCGGTCACCTGTCTTAAGCGGTCACCTTTCTTAAGCGGTCACCTGTCTTAAGCGGACACCTGTATTAAGGGGTCACCTGTCTTAAGCGGTCACCTATCTAGAGTTCACCTGTTAAAGCGGTCACCTGTCTAACGCGGCCACCTGTCTAATGCGGTCACCTGTCTAAAGCGGTCACCTGTCTAAAGCGGTCACCTGTATTAAGCGGTCACCTGCCTTAAACGGTCTCTTCAACGAGCGGTCTCTTCAACGAGCGGTCTCTTCAACGAGCGGTCTCTTCAACGAGCGGTCTCTTCAACGAGCGGTCTCTTCAACGAGCGGTCTCTTCAACGAGCGGTCTCTTCGATTGGGCGGTGATTAAGATTGAGCAGTCATCTCAATTTTTGCGTGGAACCGCTTGATTTTTTTTCAATAAGACAGGCCTTAATATCCCTGTTTAAATGGTCATCTGGACCGTTCGTGAGGGAGTTTTCATAGATTTTTAAATGGTCGGTCACCTTAGCGATTTTGAACATACAGAAAAGGAAGAGAGGAGAGTTACAGTAACAAGAAATGAAAGATTGATGGAGTTACTGTCGAATGACAATCCAATGTCACGTACTCTGGACGCATTTTGTTTGGGTAACTTAGCACTAGTCTCATCCTAGATTACAAGTTAGGGTACACCACTGTAAGTTTTGATTTTGAGATAATTCCTTTGTTTGTTAAGCAGAAATTGCAGTCAGAGAGTAATGGTTGGGTTCTCTCCAAATCAGAGGGATAGTAAATGGCATGTGGTGGGTGCCACTTTCCCATGCAGTGAGAAGCCTAGAACCCGATAAACAATAGATATGTAAGGCCGAAGACCTTGTTTTGGTTTCGCATATTGGTTACTTCACCTCTTATTATCTAAAATTGTTAGGGTGATTTAAAGGAAATCTAGACATTTTGAAACTAACGACTAATTGAAATGTAATTATATAAATATGTAAATATAGAATTCACAATAATCAAAGCACTCACGTTCACGTGTTCACAACTATCTCACAATTGGCGTAGTTCTGATGAATGTGTGCTATTCTAGATCACGTTTGAACAAGTCTACACTTGTCTGAAACTGCATAACAGTACCGACGCTTTTATTTAAGTTAGTGCGTTTGGTTCCATCATATTTACAATGCTGTAGGAGATTTCAGTGAGTAAATGGGCGAAAAATGTTTAGAAATATTAAAAAAAAAATTAAAGTAACAAAAAAACTATGGGTGATGGAAACATTCCGAATACATATTTCAAAACCAGATAAAAATTGCTTTAAGTACAGGTATTGGTATTTGTGAGACAAAAATCATGTTGAGCAGTGTTTTCTATTTGAAATAACAACATATTTGCCTTCCCCGTTCTGCCACATTCTCGTGAAGTTCGCTGTCCTCGCTTTTCCTCCCAGGAAACTTGCCGACGCGACGCCTCGCGGATCACGCCGGGTCGCGAGCGCCAAACCGAGCTCGCCGTTGAAAATAAATAAAAAAAAAATCCCGACACCACAGGGTTACTGTGGAGGGAACAAATAAAAAGAAAATTTTAAAAAATAATCAATTTTTTTAACGTGCCTCTGGCGAACCTTTTCTTGAGATGGCCCCGTGAAGGACCTTTCGAAGTAGTTTAGATTTATTCAAACAAAAAACAAGAAAACAACACACACACACAGTAAAAACTGTGTGGCCTAGGGGGGAAAATATTATCTGCGCACGTTTTCTTGAGTTTCAGAATCCCTTCCCATCATTTTTACTATAAATAGTTGAAAGATGAGTAAAAGTTTAACAGAAATAAATAAAAATAAATTTTAAAAATCGCAAGATTAACAATATTTGAAAAATAGTCATTTTCGTTTCTGAGTTATAGAAATGCTTGTGACTTAGGTTCCTGGTTGACGAAAAGAAAATAAGAGAATGAGTGTGTGGAGGAATGTGTGTTGTAGAGAGGCGGCAATTGATTCTAGTAATCAAGAATGGAGTTTCAGATAGAAAACGTACTGGCATTTTGAAGTGCGGAAGGGCAAAAATTAATAAACATGTGAAAACAAAGGCACACTTTTAAAACCTTTGCGGCTAAAAGAGGTATGTAATATTTTTTGTGAAAAAAAAGTGTTAAAACCATGCGTGAACTTATTACATGTGTGTTATTTTGTAATTCGAGTCCACTTTGTTGTTTAATTTGTTTTTTGTTGTACCTTAAAATGATTTTACGGAAAGCACATTTTATCCCAAAACAATTGACAAAAAAGTGTGCTTCTCACAACATCGTAACCTTGATTAAGACGCCACCTCAAAAACGGCCAATTTTCGCCAAATCAGTTTGTCTCCTTACAGGTTAGCAGAGATTTCACTGTATTAAATTTTTCATGTAAGCAAGTTTTAAAATAGCAATTTTTGCTTACTTTATCTAAGTGCTATTTTCATTAAAGCCTCTTAATTTTAAAACACTACTTGTGTATATTTTTTAGAACCACTCAAGCGACGTTAATATTCACATTATTGTTGGTTTAAATAGTTTAATGTTTTGGGAGACAATATATTTAAATAATGTTCCATGAAAATTTTAAGATTTTCGTGAAAACTTCTAATTTTTTTCTAACAATTTTTCGTAAGAAAATATAATTTCTTATTATTATCTCGTTTCCATTAAAATGTTGTGGGTTCGAGCATCATTAAGAAAAGTTAAAATTATACATTTTATTATAATTGCGATATCTAAAATATCAATATTATAGTATTGATAATGTTTTTCCAAATTATGATTCCTAAGTATTAGTATGAATAAGTCGCTCGCTTCTCAGGAGACTGCTCCTTGACTGTTAAGTGGAGCTGATAGAAGCCGCTGTTTCCGAAGGAAGCGAATTGTCAGCAACAGGAGAACCGGGCGAGAACGGCTGGCAGAAGTAACGGACGTAGTCCTAGGGCTGCCCAAATCACGCTGCATTTAGATACAGCGGGGCACTACATTTAAAATTTTGGGGACCGATAGCATAATTGTTAGAATAAAGTATTAAAGGAATTGCCTGGAATTTTTCCATTGTTCGAATTTTAATATCAAATATATGTTAATATTTGTAAATTAATTTATTGAAAATTAATTTTTATTTGAGGTTCGTAGAAAGAATATGGTACAATTAAGGCACCATGGTAAGTCTGTGGAATGCGTTAAAAGGTATGGCGCGTTTCCATAATTAGGGTACGATCTGGCAACACTGGGCGGTTACCATAAACAAAGAAATAAAATACGACAAAGTGAAAGATAAGAGACTTCTAAGAGTGTAACGTTTCTGCGCAATCCAATTGCGCACACCGGAAGTAGAAGTTTGCAAGACTCACTAGTATTTTGTAACAAACCAATTCGCAATATTCTCGTAATGCTGTATTTCTCTACAAACACATCAAATGAGCTAAACGACTTTAAATAATATCACAATTTCTCTGCGGGTCATTAGAGTTACGTCGCGGTCGACCGCTGGTTCAGCAGAAAGAAACGGCGCATTGCCAGATCGTTCCAGTGCTGTTTCCGCGTCGGCCGGATCCAAGAAGTGAGGCGCTAACACGCGCGTTGAAGAAGAGAGACTAGGCCCAGCGTGGATTGTTCACACAAGTGGGCCATCTATGCAAGGCGTTGCTGCCCTTCGACGACCAGAGTCCCTTAATCGATCGATTGTTTTGCGATTCCGGGCACGCCAAATCCTGTGGCCATTACACCCGCATCTGTATTGCATGTTGTACAGCGCAGGCGGCGGCGTTCCTTCTTCGCTGGAACATTGGATCCATTGTGGTATTGTTTGTCTTGGGAACCACTGATACTTCGATTAAAACATTAAGTCCGTTGACATTTGGTCAGCTGTGAGGCCGTCATTCAATCGGGAGCTTGAATGTCACTAAAGTGACGTCACCACACTGACGTTTATCCTACCGATTGGATGATAGGGTCACAGCTGAACAAGTGTCAACGTACCTAATGTTTTAATCGAAGTATACCCAAAAACAACTACTATTAACGATACTCGGAAATCTCTATCTCTGTTATCATTTCTCCTCTAATCGAATATTCTGTTTGGCGAAGGTATTGGGTGAATAGGTATTATATGGCAGCGGTCGTTCAAATTGACCATCTTAGGTGGCTCAGGGCCTCAATTGATATCACTGCAGTGCCTCCGACTAGGAGATACTTTTGGTGGCAAGATTTTCGACAGTAGCTACTAGGAAGCTAAGTCGCTGTCTGGAGGAGAATTCTAGCGTCCGGCTGCTCTGATCAGCAGTTTTCCCGTGCTTTCTCCGACCAACAATAGGCGAATGCCGGAGCAGTACTCGGTCAAAAAACGGGTCACCGACGCGAATCTTTCCTTCCTTTCCCTTGCCCTATCCTCGCCCGTTACATACGTACACGCGCTACACTGTTACACTTTTCGGGAGATGGGACGGGAGCTTAGCGCTTGTCCTGGTTGGGGCGGTGCCCCGCAGGTGGGAAATGCCTGGTTGAGGTGAAACCCCGCCACCTGACGTGCAGGTCAGCTCCGGATCTCGTTATCCTGCGGATGAAGTCCACCTCCCTCTCCCACGTTAAAAATGTGCTCCGTTTACGGGGCTAATGGCAATGGAAGTTGCCGCGCCCAGAAACGCTAATCAGTGATTGAGATTGCGCTTCTTTCAGTGGCTAGGAACTGCCTACTCTATCAGCGTCTTCGCGACTGGACTGCTTCGGCGGCCGAAACGCTCGCCAGCTAATCCACATTGAGTGTGTGGAAGTCAGATCAGAAGCATCTCGGACAGAAAGCAATTATATAAGCAACCAAACTGGCAATTTGTAGAGTTTAAGACTTAATAACACAGAGGTGCAACGTTTCCAGAATATTATCAATGTTAGAAAACGGTGTAATTACAGTAGAATCTTCAACCATGAAATGTTATTTCTGCGTTTCAAACGCAACAGAAATTATCAATATTCCTCAAAGTGACAGATCAAACTTAGTTCCACGATTAAACATGGAATGTTTGTACTGCATCCTCATATACGGTGTTTTAATGTCACCTGTACATTTCATAACGTTAAGATTTTCAAAGAAAGATGTCTGCGAAAGATGTCAATAGTGATTTATTGAAATGAAATAAAAGTACAACGCATTTAAAACTAAAGACTTGATGTGGACATTCGGAAGCTTGATGTGGATTCGGATCTTCAAACAATGGCTTCACTACTTGAAGATTTTTTTGAAAATCCTCGGGTAGCTTTAGAAATAACTCGAGTAGACTCTTTATTTCACGGTGTGGAATAATTTTGAAAACAATTTTATTTGGTCATGAAATTAAAATTCTTGAATTCATTTTCTATTTCAAAGAAATCGCAAATTTATTTGTAAAATTGTATGACCGGCCACCAACTGTCACATATTGAGAACCTTCTTCTTTATTGCTTAGACGTCGTACATTCTACGTTCCTATTTGTATATGTTCAGATATGCCAAGCCTCTTATCCTTTTCTTGCTACGTCCGTCGTATATTTGAGTCCGGCTTTCTCTGTGTGTGAAGTTTTCACGTTTGTGGTAGATGACCTCTGCGTGGGTGACCGACCCTCTGCAGAGTAAGTTATGTGGAGGGGCTGCCACCTTTTGGCCTCATGACTTGCGAGGTTTGTTTTCAAGTTTTCCGTCCTCTAGACAGGTTGCTTTCGCTGCAGCTTTTGGTCCCCTTATTAATACTAGAAAACATATTACAGCATACATTTACTGTTTAAATGGATATTGGCTAATTTACTCGATCTAAAGAGAAAAAAACTGCATGTACGAGTTTGATGATGAACCAGTATAAAAGATGAAGAATGGAAATTACGAACGCTGTGAATCAATGGTGTATTACATTGTAGGGAATCTGCCTTACACTATAAAATATTTCGTGAATATCTAAAGAAAATTATAAAATTACAGTTTGCGCGGATTGTTTAAGCAAACATTTAGTCATTGGGATACTGAACACTCCAAAGATATCCATTGAGAGCACGATAAAGCCAATAGAAATTAAATTAAAACACAACAATTTCTACCTTAATACTTTATATTAGAGATGTAATTCATAATTTAATATCATTTAATTGTGGATGCATGTGCTTCAAATACCTCCTTATAAAGTTTTTCGGAATCTCAAATAAGGGTTAGCGTAAACGATTTTCTTTATTGATAATAAGATAACTATTCGTCTTAAGTTATTGTAAGCGAGCTGCCTTCGTTTTGATCCACCAAATCGGCGACCGGAGTTCGATGCACCGGGTAACATTGTTTCTTTGAAGTTCTCGTTTATGGCTTACCATCAGTGGATCGTATCCTCACCTCCGCGGGTGTACCAGTACACCGTTGGGCTGGACCGCTACGCGCGCATGTACCTCTAATCTGAACGCCATCTCGAGGTTCACCAGCTCTCCAGGTTGATGCCGGAATTATTTAACGTGACTCGCTGGGCCGGAACGACGTTCGACGTTAATACCCATGATTTATTGGGCACGGCCACGAAGAAGTCGACAGCACAACTGGAGGCCACTCGGTCTACACCCGGGGAGCACGGAGACCCCAGTCAGTCCCGTCTCCTCATTGATGGATGTATTGATTACTTGTGATTCAATTGCTAAAGTAATTAGTCCCGTAAGTGAAGTGATTGGTTGTGTTCGCAAGGTGGCGGTGATCTTGCCCTGCTGGATGTCCAAATCTCTGGCGCCGACTTACCGTCTGCTAGCGGGTTTTCCCCAACCAGGTATCTTCCACTAGCGGGGCACCACCCCCGGCTGAGGCAAGCTCTAAGCATCCGACTGGTCTCCCGGCATGTGTAGTAGAGTAGTTCGTGTAAGTGAGAGTGTAAGGGATGAGGATAGGACGAGGAAGAGGTAGGAAAGATCGCGTGCGGTCCATAGCCCGTTTGGTACGGTACTGCTCCGGCATTCGCCTGGTGTTGATCGGAGAAACCACGGAACACTACCGATCGGAGCAGCCGGTCGCTAGAATTCTCCTCCAGACAGCGACAGAACTCGACCTAGCTATGTTGCTAGTGTCGAAAATCCTGCCACCGTCGGTACTCGAACTTAGCACCTCCCGGTCAGAGGCACGGCAGTGACATCAGTTGATGCCCTGAGCCACCTCTCTCGGTTCTCCTCATTAAAGCCGCCTTTTGGCTACACTAACGATGTCAGTAGCACCGAAAATCTGGCTCCTCGGGCAGGCGATTTCAGTTCCTGGCCACGGTTAGGGCATCACAAAAGGCCACGGCCCCAGTCCTGCCCGTGGGTTTTTTATCGGGATTCTCCTCCAGTAGAGCAAAGTGCCCGTGTAAATATGGTATAAAATTCACTAAACTGTGTGAACTTTTGCAATATTGCAAATTTAAATTTACTGCCCTTCTTTTGCTGAAGAGATGTTTGAAGAATTGGTAAAATACTATTTGCGTTATTACAATATTGCTGCCACGAAAACTAGTGTGCGTGGTGGCTTTGTCAGCGGATGGCACGACGCGGGTCGCGAACGGGCATGATGGACGCGTCCGGAGCGGTGAGCAGGACGGGCTACGGGTGCGTGGTTGGCGAGATTGCGTAGTAGGTGATAGCGTTAGGTAAAAGGCACAGGTAAACACTAGGTAATCAGCCAGTGCTTTTAAATTATAGTTCACGTTGAATTTTGCAATATTTTGTGTGTGTAAAAATAATGATCGGGGGTGTTCAAACTCAGTTCCTCGGAATGAAGGACCAGTGGTTCAAAATTCGTGAGCATGTGTTTGTCGCTTGTCATTCGTGTGTATGTTAAGTAGTTGAAAACGTCTCTCTCTCTCTCTCTCTCTCTCTCTCTCTTTTTTTTTTTTTTTTTTTTTTTTTTTGTCTATAGCCGAGGAGTCTGAGTATTTATTCAGTGTAAAGTGTAAGATCTGAGAAACACCAAAGTTCTAACTCAACACTCAAGAACCATTAAGCTGCGACGGGTGTAAGTTATTATAATAATTAAGTGATAATTGCTTACTCCGGAAAGCGTTTTGAGAATGTAACGATTTTAACATTTTTCTGCAACCGTTATTTTTAAGACTCTCGTGGTTACAATTACCTTTCTTGGAACTCGAGGAAGGGCCCCTTTTCCCTCTGTGCAGGAAGGAAATTCTTTCTCGCGACGTCATTTTCACCGCAAAGATGAGTCCGCTGGAAAGCCGTCGCTGACGCTCGCCGTCGGACGGTTGCGTTTGCTCAAAACGCGACAACCTCTCTGATAAAAGGGATTTTCCGGGGTTGCACTGGAGTTTATTTTATTTCCCACCATTCTCACGACATCGAAGTAGAACGTCCAGAAACTCGATCTGGTTTTACGTCACAGGCGACGTGGTCGGCGCGTCGCTCGCGAGCTGCAAGGATTCGGAGATAAACCGCCCGGCGTCACATCAGAGCACGGAAGACGCGAGTCCAGAAAGGCAACATGTACGGCTATCTAAATAGCACGGCGAAACCGCTACTTTATATTACATGCAGTGTATGCTATTGAGAAATGCATTTAGCGTTCATTGTAAGTGTACGTACATGATGTACATATATTAAATGTGTACGTACACATAAAACAATCTATGAACTAGTGATACTAAAACAGCAGGTACTCTCTCGCTCTATTTTAACGCAAAATAATGCAATCACTAATAATCAATCACTAATAATTAATTAGTCATCGATTGATGACGCACAGTAATATCAAAGTTCTTCCATGATCTCATTGTGATGTTCCCCTGACATGTGTGAAAATGTGGTGTGACCACGAAACCCAGGAACACCTTTATTGGTACAGATACATAATGTCTCGGAACAAATGTTACAAATATCTAGTACATTTAGATGTGTCGGAAATTGTGCATTTCTTTGCAAATGGAATGTCGTGCGAAATTTCGTATTACGGAGTTGACAGTGAGGACTTGTGACATTTACTCTGGTTGTTGTGTAACTCGTACTCACAGGTGTTCATCGGTTCCGAAAAATCTCCTTGACGGCGTCAGAACGTGACCCGCCCAACACCTGTGCGTACGGAGTTGCCTTCCAATCGCGAGCTAGTGCCACAAGTCTTTAATGTCAACTTCGTAGTATGAAATTCACAGGCAAAACGTGATCATTTTTCCCTCCATACGTGCCCTAAAAGTTTGTGACATTCGTTTTGAGACGCCGTGTAGTACAGGACGGGCAATTTGACAGTGACTGGGCGGGCGAATCGCAGCGTTGGGTCGACGAGCCTTCATCATCTGACTCCCGTGCTTGGACGCGATGTCGCGGGTCACGTGTCCTTCGGATGCTGACTTTGCTGTCCTTCGGCACGGATCCACTCCAGGCACCTTCGACACACATGACTCGTTCTCTTCGGCAAACCTCACGGAATCGATGGTGTACTGCCGATGTAAGAATCATCAGTCAGGGTTGTGACTAGTCTTAGCCAATGATCTAATTACGTGATGTGATTATCCTGAGACTATTTGAATGTACACAAGGAAACCGTCCAGAGAAGGTGAAATGTGTGAACGCATTAAAAATCACGTTGCAGTCGTGTCGCATGACTTGGAGCGCTTCCTGTACGTCACATAAGAAACGACAGCAAAAGCATCGTGGACAAAGCAAAAGGATCGTGGGAACTGCAGTAGCATAAGAGTTCTTCCGGTCAATGAATGCTGGTCGGCCGAGGGAAATAGACGCATGCCGCGTTGCCTAATGCTGGCTTGAAAATTGGTTTGAATTTTGACTGAAATTTGCTAATATTTGAGTATATTGTTTCACATATTCTCATACAGCGCATACTGTCTGAATTCTCATTCTTACTTCACTGCTTATGATACTTCTGATGTCATGCCCCGAAGGCTTGCAAAGCCTTCGGGGCATGACATCAGAAGCTTTATTTATAATATTTGAAGTTTACATGCTGTTATTGAACAATAATTTTCATTTCCCTCCCATTTCTTTCACAGTGTAAAGCTATGTGGGGGGGGGGGGGGGAAATGGTGAAATTTAGGCAGGAAAAAGTGTTATTGCCGAACTGTAACAAAAAAGTAGATAAATCTTGTTCCTATATGTTGTAAATTACTCCCTCTAATAGTAGTCACTACCAGTAGAGATAAGCAATCAGCCTGGTACTGATTCTTGTTCAAAAATTTGGCCAACAGGCAGTGGCCCTTAGGAACTTACAATGGAAGACATTGCCTCCTCGAAAGCAAAGAGGGTGCCATCCCCTAAAAATGTTCATTCTGTACAACAACAACTATAATGATATTCTGAGTAAAAAGTTCATTTTGTTATTTCTGACCTTAGATTTCTTAGGATATCATTGAACCTTTTTATGAACTTTTTTAATTTTGATAATACTATACAGGTCTGAGCACATTCACCATGATTCTCACACAAGAGTCTTGAGTGCACTCCCTTGAGAGTACAAATGTCCGTAAAATTTTCATTTACAATTCAGATTAAAAGCGACTTGATAAGATTCAAATTTGGAAACATTAACATTGTGCAATACACATTGCCTTTTTATTGAGAGGATTTTGTCAAAGCTGTTTTGTTTAAGAGCAAGGTAAACCTATTTTCATGCAGTTCTGATATCTATAATTGAATGTACTTATTCAGAAAGCATCCAAGCCAAAAAATTAATATGAATGAAAAATGTCTTCTAAGATGGGGACATATTTTAAAATTTCGAACTGCAAGTATGCACACCAAAATATAGATAGGTTTGGGATATTTATTTACAATATATGTCCATAATTTAATCAACAAATGTAGTCACACTAATTGCAGAAAGTCGCAAGTCACTTTCTGCAATTAGAAATGTTAACAGAAATATGTGTTTTAGTATTTCTGCCTGTAGTGAGAATATAATGCAAACATTACTTGGATGCATTGTGAAAATTAAAGGAATAGTGCTCAGCTGTCTAGTGTGTGCCATTCCTTAATTTTTTTATTTCTTTAGTTAGTTGTGTTTTGCACAAAGCCACTCAATTATAATGTACAAAAGAAAATAGGAGAAATCATTTTCTTCTGGGGTCAGTATCAGCATCCTACTACAAGAGAAACACATATTCTTTTATTCACACTGATTGGAAAAGCAATTTCACACTATCTTGTTATTACATAATTTTGTTCCTGACTAAGCAACCGAAGAAACTAGTATTGATTATACATGATATCATACATGTTAAAATAAACATTGGCTGTATTTCCAAGTTTTAATTTAAACAATTTCTTGTTATTCCTCTCTAATTTTAAACATTCTGTTTCCTTCCTTAACTCCCAAAAGTTTCTTCGTAGTTAAAAGATCATGTACCTTTCCATACATTAAAAACTATACAAAAATTGAGTCTAGTGATGCTACTGAGTCTTTCTCATACAAGTTAGTTTTCTAATTTCTTTGGCCTTGGCTAGCATTTCAATGTTGCTCCACCCTCTTTCCAGCTGCCATCTATTGCCACCCAAACTTCATTTTTTTTTACTTTTTCTCAATTTCTCACTACCGTGATGGTAGAACAAATAGACCTTTAAGAATATTATACAAGACTAGGTCCTATATGGAAATTTCCATTGCAAAATTTGAGGCCCTTTTTGAGAATTTTCTATTTTGAGCATTTCTGAAAATGCGTAATTTTTATCTCATTTTCACAGAAACCTAATGAGTTTTTAAAATACCATTGGAAATTGTTTGAAGCACTTCTACTCACAATGCAATAATATATACAAATCATGGATAATGTAAATATTAACCAGTGGGAAATATTTTAAAATGGTGTTTATGTCATCTAATACAGTCGATTAGCACTGTCCTTTATGAGAAATTTAAAGCTGTTTTTGAGAAAACGGTGTTTGAATGTGTCAGCAAATGTGGAGTTTTGAGCTCATTTTCTCAGACCACTTTTGAGTATTCAATAAACTTTATAAAACATTATTTGAAGCCCTTGTACTCATAAATGCAATAAAGTGTACAAACCATTAGTAATGTAAATATGAATGATCTTAGAGATATTTAAAAAAAATACATTTGTGTAATTTTGAAAAAAAAACAAAAGAATGCAGCAAAATGGCAATTGTCGTAGTTTGAATTTACCACACTCCATACAAAAAATTTTGAGCAGCTTTTGAAGAAATCTTTTTAATTTGTTTTAATTTGTCCCATATTGCACTCAAATTTGTGGGGAAATATATTTTCAAAATAATGTACATGATGTTAATTAAAGAATTGTGGAGAACAAATTTCGTTTGATGAGAAAGTCCCTATCTTCATTATTATCTGACTTACACTATCAGATGGCCTAAATCGTTAGGGCAGAAGTGTCATAGCAGTCTCAGAGCAGAAGACCGTGGTCTATATGTGTGTGCTGTCCCTTCATCCTTCACCATTATCATCACCTCATCGTCCATACCCCCAGGGCTAACAACCTTGGGGGATAAAAATTGGGATTCAGCTAAAATAATGATCCCCCCCACCAGAAAGGTGCAGAAAGAAACTTGCTGAAGCAGGATGCACATCAAGTTGGCCTATACGCAGGGAGGGAAAAAGAAAAGAATTGGCAAACTCTGGCAAAAATTTCCTTTTGCTATGTGCCTGATGTATTTCATACTGTCTTTTTACTTTTCTTAATTTAAATATAAAAATTGTTTTATGTGTAATGTATGTAACCATCTGTAACATTAGTGACCAATTCTCATTACTTGGAAAAGTTACTCCATTTATTGTTAAAAAAAAAAATAGGAGCAACATTTTTCAATCGTGAAGCTTTGCAAAGGTCTCTAGGCTGTACATCATAAAGCTTCAAGAATTTGGAATTTACAATAACACAAATTGACTTAATCATTTGTACATTTTGTTAGACCACAATACGCTAGGCAGTAATTTTTCTCGTTTATTATTGATCAATTTTTGTAATAATTCATTCATATTGTGTGGGTTCCCTGTTTGAATTTTTTTAAAATTATATTTGTTTAAAAAAAATAGTAATAAATGTAATTCTAAACAAATTTTTTTATTACTGTACATTTATACTCTATTATTTCTTCATTATATTCACTGGCATCGCTAGCCAAATTCCTCAACTGAAGTCATGGAGGTTAAGCAAATTTGAGACATCATGGTATCCTGGTTGTGTGACTTTTCTAGAAACCCAGGCGCCAAGCCCCTGGCCAAAGGGATGATAGTCAATGACTGAACAGATTAAATGAATATTACTCCAATCATTTGATGCAAACAGGTGACTATAGAACATTGTTACAAAATCCACAAAACTATTTGGTTCACTCTTTTGGTAAAAGTTCACTCTTTTGGTTCTTCTTTACCTTTTCTCTTGTTATTACTATAATAGAATAAATTGAATTTAAAGTTCAAAATTCAACTAATTTTTTTCTGGTGAAAAGATTCTCTGTGAATTTTAAATATGAGTATTTGTCATTGTAATATTAACTATTCTAATATTTTTAGTAATTTTATCAGTCTTAAGAATTTTGTTGTGAAAAGTAGTTTTGTTGAGAAAAGTTTATTGACTTCTTGTCTTAGTAGGGAATATTATTATGTATTGCTTACTGCCTGGTCAGTTTCTTTAAAAAAGCTCTCTGAAGTATTACTATCAAAATATAATTTTCCAAAAAGTAGCACACACCCTTCTCAAAAACCACAAATAAAATACTTTTGTAAATTTGCAATAAATTAAATATTTTAACAGAAACACTCTTCACAATTACTGCAATATCATAGTGTAATGAATAGGTATTCTCAGTACAACAATTCTTTACATATCAAGAATATCAAATAAGTTGTTCCATAATGCAATATACTATGCTATATAGTTTAAGGGAATAGTAAATTTTTAATGGCTTTTAGACTCTTCTTTGGAGCCTTACTATGTCTTCTGAATATTAAAACCTATAGGCTTTTAAATGAATCCTCAATCACCTCACTGGGTGGTCTGGAAGCAACCAATTGTTACCCAATGTTAGAACCCTTGTGTTTCTTACAGATAATACAGGATGGGGACTCCTATTTAAAAAAAATTACCCATTCCTCATGCTTTCAAATGAGATCATAATACTCTCTGGAGGCAATCTGACTTCATATCTGAAAACACCAATTAGGTCATTAGCTCTTTACATATTACTACATAAAGAAGTCCACCAATGTGAACATTCTGTCAAGAAATGAAACAAAACACTACACTGAACAATTAAAGAATACATCATTTTACTGAGCTTTTAATGAAAAGAAACATAAGTAAATGTACATTTTGCATTTATAAAACATTAAGCCTTTAAATTGATATTAAATGGAGTAAATCTTCCTGCAAATCATATTTAAGTTAAACTCTCTCTCCAGACTTTTGTGTGAGACCTCAACAACCTCTGAAAGGGGCCTGCAGGCTTCTCATGCATGCCAAATGTTAGGAAAGCATCCTTGGACCCCATTTATTCATCGGGGTTGCGGTCCCTATTTGGAGATTGATCTGCATCCCAAGCTTCTTAATAAGACCTCAATCACGACTGTACGTGCTCTGAGGACTTCACGATTGGAACCAAACATTAAGCGCTTAGGTCTTTATATATTATGATGATATGAAATAGGGAGCATAGCAAAAAGTGATTGGATTTATCCAAACTCTATTTAGACAACAGAATAGTAAAACCTTTCTAAGACGGAACATTACAGTTCCTTCAAAAAATGTCTGTTTTGGCAGGTTTTCCTCTTGCAGAGGGTTGCCAAAAATTCAACATTTAACTTAAGTACAGTATTTTTTTATATAATTTTGCTAGTGAAAGAAAGTAATAAAAATAAAGCATTTTTTATCAATGTAAACATTGCAGAAAATGAATATATAAACAGCAAAACACAAAGGGGAATATCAGATAAGCATATATTCCACATTTTACAAATAAATTTAGTATATATAGTATATACCAAAGTTTGACAAAGTGAAACCGATGCAGAAGTGGCCAATGATTCACCGACAGCTGGTATAAGAGGAAAAAATCATCATTCACTCTATTGTCTCATGATGTGACCCTTGCATTATGCCATTCCAAAGATATTGCTAGAAATTTAAAAATAAATGTTCATCTTAGCTAGGTAATAGTCCCTTAACGTTCTCCAAAAACCTTTCCATTTCCACTTTGGACAGGTTTCGGCTTCTAGAGGTTATTTTCACATATAAAGTTGTTTCGTTCTGAGATTTTTTGTCCGCGATGGCAAGTTTCCATATTACAAAGGTTCCGCCTTAAACATGTTTTACTGTATTAGTGGAAAAGTCTCTTGACAGAGACAGAAAAAAAAGTGTTGTTTTAATAACAAAAATAGAAAACGTTTTCTAGCAACTTACCATGGGAAAGTAATGGGAACAAATGAAATAAATACCAATAACTAATTTATTTCTTTTCTTATCTTATGATTTTAAGATTTCTAGTTTTGGCCTTTTTCTGAACTTGCCTTTTTTAAAATTTTGCTTTAAAGTTCAACAATTTAATATTGATCTGAGAATTCCTTCAGCCAAACTCAATATCTAGATTGAATTTTATATAATTGCAGAAAACCCTACATTTTATTGATCAAAAAATGATTGGTAATAATAAAATGGTAATTCATTTCTCTGAACATTATTTTTTTCATTAAAATGAACATTAGGTTAATATTTTGCTTACTCAATGATGGATGGCGCGAGGGCCTCAAGAAAGACACTGTTTGTATGCATTGAAACTCCACAGAAACTGTCAAGGGTTTTCATGAAATTAGTTTTAAAACTTTTAATTTATATTTTCATTCAAGTTTCACTTAAATTATGTTTTATTTCAGGAAAAAATATTTTTGATTCTTATGTAAAGAAAAAATATTTAAATATCCAGTTGACCTATATTAGAAAATAGAATTATTGAGAGATGAAATCCATTTCGTTTTACGTTTTATAAACCTGACTTCTAAGAAAATCTATTAATGTCCTCTGCATGTATTTTCTCAAAATATTATATTTTCTACTAATTATCTGTCAACTCTTAACGTTTCTTAAAACATCTCGTGCACATGACCTTGCTTATTAAGATAACCCTCTTAAATGTTATCTAATAGTAGTATCTTCTCTTTTCAAGAGTTTCTCATAATTTTAGATGCATCTCTTTACTTATTTATGTCAAAAACAGTTAAAAACTCTGTGTAGGGAGAAGGTACTTTGAAGTTACATTTATTTTAACCTGTCTCCCTTAACATTGTCTTTTTTGTTGGTTGACTTATATCTTGATCTGACTCTTATATTCATATTTTTCAGATTTACTCTTGCCTTGCCTGTTTCGTAAAAAATCAACTCTGTTTCTGTTTTAGATTCATACCAAAATATTAGTTTGTTTATAATGTTTATATATGCTAAATTGTAATAATATCAGTAATCAGCATTGTAAATGCATGATAAGATCTACTGATAGGTGGAAAAAAATTTCATAATAAAAATGAAATCAATGTAAATATAATTAGTGGTCTGATAGTACTTTCTCAACAATACTGCAGTCCTTTGTATTGATTAGTTTGGGTTGTGTGTGTCCACTGTGTGTGTGCTTCTCATTCTCCAAAGAGGATGTATGTGAAAGAAATAGTTTGTTACACTACCAGTAAGATCATTGTGTGTAGACAAAATATATTTGAGAAGGGTCAGTAAAAATTACTCAAATTTTTAATTACATGAAATCCTTTGATTGTATTGGTAATGAACAAACTAAAATGCAGACAAAATTATCCACATACCAAATGCATGATAAATAAAACAGAAGATCAAAATTTAAAGATGTATATTTGAGACACAGTTTACGGAGAGATTTGGTTTATGGCAACTGTCTATGGAATGAAAAGCATAGGTTCAAATCCTATTAATTTATTTAACATCAAGAAACAGAATATGGGAACATGTTAAATTGGCACATGTTTACTTAAGCACCAGAATTCCTACCACTTCTTTTATTATACTTAGTTGTATTATAAATGTAGCAACAAATCTTGGCAACAAATTATCAAAAAAATACTGTGCCTATGTTATACATCAGCAAACAAGCTGCAGATTTTATTTTATTGTAATGTGTAAAGCAAGAGGCAAACTATTCACCAACCCTTAGTCATCGGTATCATTCATTGACTCAGAATTACTTAGCACGCATACCACTCAAAAGTCTAAATTTTATTATAATAATTCAAAACAACTTACAATGAGATTTGTGAGATACTTCCTGTTCAACAAATTTGGATAAGAAGTGTTATATTTTTTTGTTCAATTTTTTTAAATTTTTTCCATAAAAACTTATTGTACTGATAATGAACAAAACAAAAAGCAGACAAAATTATCCACTAGTGGCATTTTTCATTACCCAATTGTCTACCAAGCATGATAAATAAAGCAGAAACTTAAAATTTAACGATGTATAATTGAGACACAGTTTATAAAGAGATTTGGTGTATGGCAACCATGGTGGTGGATTTATTACATTAAAAAGCAATTATACTGTGTATGTATGGGTGTGTAACATTTCAGAACACTAGATCTTTTATATTTTAACCTCATGAAAATTTATACCATAAAATATGTCTTGAATATCTCGGTAATTTCATTTTAAGATCAGTTCGTGAAGTTGTGCCAACAAAAAGAAGAAGATAGGTTTCCCTGTCATCAGAGTTATCCAGATCCATTTGAATTAATCCATTTTTTCAATATTTGTACAATTTTTAGTGTATATTATGTAACCAAAATTAAATTTTTGGAGGTGAAGGAAGGCAACAGAATCTTATAATAATATAATGAGTAATAATATAATCAGAAAATAAACAATTTCATTCCACATAAAAAAGTGTAAAATTGGAGAGACATTATTTAAATTAAATCTTGGAAATACACCCAGTAGTGGTTGTTTTTTTTTTTTTTTTAAACATTAGTATTGATTAAAAATAGTATAATTTCTGTTGTGTCTTGGCCAGGAGCAAAATTATATAATAACACAAGATTTTGTGAAATTGCTTTCTCGAACGGTGTGAATATAAGATGAATGAATTTTGAAACTTAGTGGTATTTTTAAAGATGTAATAAAATAAAAAAAATAAATAAAATGCTACAAGTCTGTAATTTGAACATCTATACACAATTACATGACAATTTAAACAAATCAGACATTTGTTTCTTTTGACATCTATAAACTAATTTAGATTTAAATGAAGTATACTTTATTTTATTAAATTCAATTCAACTATGCTTTTGCAAATAAACTTCTATTCATTCAATAACTCTTCTGAAAGTTACCAAAGCAGCAATCGTCACTGTATTTTATTACCAAAGCTCATGGTAATGGAACCAAGCACTAAAATTTTGAAGAGTATCAAAGGGCATAAAATCAGAGTTTCACAGTGCATTATTCTCATATCATCAGGGTGCAGTGAACTAGTATTTGAATGAAGCATGAAATCTAAGGATTGACTTATACAATTGTGCATTTCACTTAACTAACTGTTCTTTTGCAATAAGAAATTTCTAGGATCTCAAATGTGTTGCTCACTTTTTGAACACAGGTCAGAGTTTTGAGTCATCAATTGCAAGGGTTTCACACTAATTTTCCCTTTCATTTTATTCATTGCCTTATTTTCTTTTTCTTTGCTGCAAGTTTATTACAATTATTGTTGGATTCGCGTATTTATAGTGGTTTTCTTTTCATAAATATTTGACAGGGAGCGTAATATAAATATCTGAAGTATATAGGCACATAAAAGGCAGAAATGATTTGTTTTGAAGCTGTTTATACAAAACTTTCAATCACAAAGCATTTTGTAAAGAGGCTATGCTTGATATAAAAAAATTGAATTTCAGTTAAATGGAAAATCTCAAATATTGAACATTTATCACAACTTAATTCCTCAAAACAAACTAGTGACTTGACTATATGTATGGTAAATACATCTGCCTAAATGTTGTGTACTAAACAAATTATTGAAAGTTGAAAATTAATTGTCCCAAATGACTTGCAAGACTAAAATTTTAACTGGGTTTTATATCATTGAAGCTATTTAATGTTAGTACAGAACGCCACTTTAGTAAATTGTTTCAGAACAAGTGCCATTGCTTAATAATCCACAGGTAAATATTTTTTACCTAGGGGCATGTGTGCATGTTAAGTTTCAGACAAACAGTATTCTGTAACTTTGTTTTAAACAATTGAGGAAAATTTGGTAATGTAAAAACTTCATTTCAAAAAACTGTTGTACAATAATACTGTTTATCTTTATTACACAGGGCTCAAACAACCATGTTATATGGGCATTCCACATTTACTACAAAACTTTACAGAAATCCTACACAAGTCTTCACTGTCCAACATTTTTGGACATTATCTCTCTAGAATTACAAACTCATTGTAAATATATAATAAAATATTATTCTTAAAAAATATAATTTTTTCAATATCTCTAATTCTTGCAATTCCCCTGCAGTCATACATACATTATTGCATCTTTCAACATTCTCATCAGTTACTGCTTCTGTATATACTATCTACGTTTTTTTTTTAGCAATTAGCGGAGTAAAAACAAAATAGCTGCCATCTGAAGAGCATTTCCATAACACTACCCACCCCAGATACCTTAAACTTAAATGCCTACAACTAACTCGCAAGTCTTCTTTTGATCTCAATTGGAAATAGTCATTAATTGACCTAGGAGTATTAACAGTTCAATGCAATCTCGTGAGTAAGATTGCTTGGCTATTTTAAAAATCGTTGTAAAAGTAGCAAAGCTTTTTTGGATTACTTAGGCTACATAAGTCTTAACCTTTATTCTCAATAAACATTACCTTACATTACTACTATTCATGTATCTATAAACTAAGTTTCAGTAGTAGTTAACGTCTATATAATTTTTCCACAATTGGATTCAAATTTACTGAACACATGCAAACAGATCCAATCATTGAAGAAAAGCACCTTTTGATCATTCATGCTTTACGGCAGGGTTGTGGTATGACAGAAACCAGGGAAAGTTCTCTGGACAACCCTGCATTTTGGAATTTATTTTTCATTACATCTATTATGAAAGCACTGTGATAAATAGTTCATGTGGACGAACATCTGAAGATCACACTGCACTTGTGCACACAATATGGTTGTTATAATGTTGAATGATTTGGCTACACAAAGGCAAATTCACAGCCAGGAGGGCGTGTTCTTCAGAAGTTCAGCAAAGGCTAGGCTTCAGTCTCTTTGGGAAACTTGTCCTTGCTGGGGTAAATGGGAGACATCTCAAGAGTTGATGGAGCAGTGGGCATGTTGTTGTGCATGTAGTCGCTCAACTTCTGAGTAAATTCATCCAAAACTTCTCCAAAAACAACCATGTTCATGTTTTGTCCCAGAAGATGCAACAAAAGAAAATCCCCTACCTGCAAATACAGAACAATATTAACAGATTAAAATTAACCTAACATTCTGCAACATCCAATAAGTAACACTATAATTCTTTGACAAAGAAAGTATTTAGGAACAAAAGGCATAAAAGTTGAAATGACACTTCATTGTCTGCAATGTTAATGATCTATTGTGCTTCTATAAAGAAGATTTTCTTTTATAAAAGAAGCAGTTTAAGATACATGTTAGTTTAAATAAAAAATGGTACCTGTGTTTTCTCAACAAGTGTGCTCACAGCCGATGGAGTACTAAATTTGAATCTGCGTCTGATGATTGTTTCACGAGTAGAAGGTAGAACAACAATCACTAAACTGTACAGTAAAGCAAGTGCTGTTAAAGTAGCAAGAATGATGAACCAAAACCACAGGAATATGAAGATCTTCTCATTGATGATATTCAGTGCAAGAACGCACATTGCATCGTGTTTCTGGATTGTTCCTATTGAGATAATGAAAGAATTTTAATTACGGGGAAATATTTCTAGGCAAAAATACAAGCTAGTTTTTTTCTAGTTTAGTAATGTTTGTATAATGAGTAAAAGCTAAAACCACAAAAAGGAACTCACCAGAAGGTCCAAATTTGTGGAATGTACACTTAGTAACTCGAGGAAAAACTGCAATCATGGGATCCGTGCGATTTTCTTGATTTTGGCTAGAGAATCGAACCACATCACTACCGTAGGTCATGAAGGCTCCTCCGAGGAAAGTATCAAGGAAAAAGATGTTGCCCAACTGAAATATTGATTTTCTGCCTTATTAAACTCATCACAAAGTTACATTCCATTTTCAGAAGCATTATTGACATCAAATTGTATATCTTACCACATTGACAAAATTGAGGGCCTCGCAAAAAAAGTATCCAAAGGCATAGACGTTATGCATGTGCAGAGTGTCAAACAGGTACTGAACGAGTTTGGACTGGCGTTCCTTTCGGTCTTCTTTTGTGCAACACAAAACTCCTCTCATCCCATCACTGATCATACGCATTTTGCCTTCTTCCCAGTTCTTCCAGAACCAGTGTGGAGTGTAGAAGAGAAGTCCCTGAAAAAACAAAACATTTTGATTGTGAAGATTACTTGTTCAGTAGCATAGTAAGAAATTACTTATGCTGCACGACTCTAGAACTTCAAGACAAAATTCAAGTTCTTTATGCATCATTAATCATTTTCAAATTATTAATGAAAACAAAGTAAATAACATTATCAAACATTTAGAATGCAAAAATTGATAAAATCAAAAGTGCAAAAAATCTTTTAAAAAAAAGATATGTCTTCAACAAAGATGAAGCAGCCAGACAGGTAATAAGTATTGTAACATTTTATAGTTCAGTGTCGGTTGTACAGATAATTTATAATTTCAAAAGACACTCATCAGTAGCAACATTTCTAATCATTCTAATTCATTGAAGGATAAAGAAATAAAGAAGTACGAGAAGTATTGCAAATTTACTGTTAATCGGCAGCGACAGGAATGGTTGCAAATTGTGAGTTTTGCACTGCTCAAGAACCTGTTACCTGGAAGAAGAGCATGAAGGGGACCCACTGGTAATACGCGTGGTAACGCGTCTCGTCCTCGTCGGGCACGTAGCTGCCCAGCCCCGGGTGCGCCACATGCGTCCCCACAGGCTTCCCCTGCTGGTGGGGCAAGGTGAAGGTGGAAGTGATCCAGCAGTAGGTGTTGATGACGTCATACGGCACAGCACCATCGTTGATGCAGCTGATCGGGTCTCCTGCGAAGTAAGAAGAAAAAGCTTTAAACGTCGCCTTGCACGCTTTCTCTCAAAGAGAAGATTCGCACTCGTCACCAAACCAAATTCCGCTCGTGGGCTGAGCGGTCGCCTAAGCGGGCGTTCGGGGCGCCGTCTGGTCAGAAGCAGCGGTGATTACCTATGAGTCCGTTGGCCGTGCACAGGATGCAGCAGAGGAAGAGGATGGCGCTGGTGATGCGGTAGTGGAAGCGAAACACCAGGTTGTCGATGATGGCCTTGTCCACGAGGAAGCGCACTTTGATGAAGCCCGCGACGGCGGACACCAGGCCGAACACCGCCATGGCTGCGGGCGGGCGGCTGCTGCTGCTTCACCTGCAACACGACCACCGTCCCAATACCATCACTGAGGCATCTCGCGGGCACGGCGCTCCACGAGCGCGAACGAGTCCCGTTTGCGTCATCCAGGCACACACACACACACGCACATATGCGACGCGGGCGCACGATCGGTCGACGCGACGAATTCCGACGTCCGATCCGATACTCTCAATGGCGGCGCTCGCGACCACCTGCCCTGCGCGCTCACCCCCGAGACGTCCTCGCACCGAACAAAGGCTGCTCCCACTGGCGGTCGCCGCGCCCACGTCAACCCGGCCTCGATCCCGGGCCAAATCCGCGCGCCGACGCCACGCGACGAGACGAGACGAGGTCCGCCGCTCCTGCTGCTGCTGTGGCTGCGCTGCCTCGTTGGCTGGCTGCGGCCGCGCCGACGTCGGAGACCTACCTGCGCGCGCGGAGAGGCTCGGAGCCGGCGGCGCCGTCCGCCTCTCCCCTCCGCTCCCCACCCCACCCCTCCCCTCCCCCTCCCCCGCCTGCGTACCTGGGCGGCCGGCCGGGCGGTCGACGTGAGCACAGCGCAGCGCAGCGCAGCACCGAACGGAGAGCGCAGCCGCCGCCGCCGCCGCCACCACCACCGCTTGCTTGTTCGCCTGCCTGCCGCAGCCGCCGTCCGTCTGAGTTCCTGACTCAGCGACGACGTCCGCCGCCTCCGCCGCCGCGTCCCCCCTCTCTCCCGCGCTCCTTCTCTCACTCTCTCTCTCTCTCTCTCTCTCTCTCTCTCTCTCTCTCTCTCTCTCTCTCTCTCTCTTTCTGTGTGGCCCCGGCCCGCGCCTGCTGCTCGGGCGGGCCCGCGCGGGCCGTCGCCGGATTCCGGAGCCCTCGGCCTAATCCGACCCCCGGGCGCTCGCCTCGCCTCGCGCCGCCCGTGCCCGCGATCGTATCTGGCCTCCTCCTCCTCCTCCTCCTCCTCGTCCTCCTCTTCCTCCGGCCAGGCGAAGGGCACGGCGGCCCGAGGTGTCTGGAGACGTCGGCGAGGAGCTGGCGCGCGTCCCCTGCGCCGGGGACGGTGCGTCCGCGAGGGCGCCACGAGTGACTCGAGGATCCGCCGAAGGGCGGAGGAAGGGTGTGTAGTACTCCATTTCGGAGGCATTGTAGGACGGAGCGCGGTCTCAACAGTTGAATGGGTCCCGGGGGCCATTGATAACTCTCTGGAGTGTTTTTGGTTGTTCACCCCTCTGTCGAGGCAACAAAAAAAATTACATTCCAACAAATAAAGAGACTTGGGCATCACAGGCGGAGGTATATATCAACTTAAATTACAAGCAATGAAGTAAATCAACCTAGCCATTTATTGTGGAAATATAGTGTCGGCGTCTGTGCTCTATGGGAGAATTTTGTTTTCACGGAAGGATAGAGTCGATGTGTCAGGAGCGGTGGTGGGTTTGGTTGGAAGGGCATTATTTAACCGAAATTCAAGAATAGACCCGCTATTTACTTGTCGTGGGCTAAGATCTGAAGGTGTGTTTCTCAATTACCGTATAGCATATGTAGGACTAGATTTTTACTTGAGCAAAGCAACAAGAGCCGCAACTTATATTCGGCCGGCGATGGCGAGGGAAGGCGTAGTGATCCGGCTTCGAAGCGGCGGCGCTGGCGGCGAGCGACGCGGAGGGTTTTCACCTGACGGCTCTTTGTCCTCGCTGCTGCTGCGGGGGCGGGGAGGGGCGCGGCGTGGCGCAGCGTCTAGGAGCAAACAGAGCGCCTGTTTGCCGAGGGCCGCTGCAGGCGGCTGCACTGCACGTCGCGAACCGGCGGCGGCGGCGGCGGCGGCGGCGACCCGCCTGGGCGACCAACGACCCCACGACGCGCACTGGGACGAAGAAGGTCGAACTACTGTCGTACAAGGGGGGCTTCGTAATGAAGCGACCTCCGGAAATTAAAATGAAACCAGCTTAAATCACGTGGGCTTGCAAGGGGTAGCCAGTCGAAGTTTCTGAAGCAATTGGAAAACATTCAATGTGGGGTTTAGGTGGTACAGGGTAATCAGTATCTTACAAGGACTACTAATACGGGAAATTAAACATTTTATATATGAAAGGGAAGTAAAATCTGTTATTCAAAATCTACGACGTTTTGAAACTAAAGAAAGCTTAAGAACTACCATTCAGTAGCACCTTTTGTTTCGTATATTTCTTGCATAATAGAATGTTACTATTTGTTCCAAAACCCGCTGCCCCGATGCAACGCTGACGTTCCGCTCTCGTCGCTTGTCTCTGGCGACGTCTCCGCGCCGTGTTTGCTCTGCGAGGGAAGACCCGAGATTTCGTCGATCGTTTACAGAGCGGCGATAAAGGCCGGTCGCGCTGACCTCGACGCCGGGCGTCATCAGCCCCCGGAGCGGCGTGACGCGCGCAACCCCCCCCCCCCCCCACCTCCTCTCCCCCCCATC
Organism: Gryllus longicercus; assembly: GCA_038098605.1. Taxonomy (NCBI): domain Eukaryota; kingdom Metazoa; phylum Arthropoda; class Insecta; order Orthoptera; family Gryllidae; genus Gryllus; species Gryllus longicercus. The sequence continues at coordinate 750,069 of JAZDUA010000269.1, read as the reverse complement.
TCTCGAGACCATCAGACACGCCCGACAGTCGCTCCCCCCAAAAAAAACTACACAATAAATAAAATACTCCTGTTGTGTCAGGTCATATACTGTACGATCTGTATTAGGGCATCAGGTCAAACACTGTACGCAGGTCAGGTCAAGATGGCGGCTGTGTAATTTCGAACTGCTGATGCATTTTAGTATAATTGCCAAACCAGTCGGATGATCGAGTCGTTGTTAGCATTTTGCACGAACAACATTTCGTGAAGTGTCGAAGAGGTGATATAATGTGGAGAGTCGGCGATAATACGCTATTATTGCGGCCACTCTTAAATCATTGTGAGGCGGATCCCAATTACATACATACGCATACACGTTTTCTTTGAGACGTCTACTTTTGTAAAGTTCTCGTAAAGTTGCTATTATTGCTTTCGATGGCAACGCCTCCATCGAATCTGCTTTCGCGGCCCTGTGAACCTCTTCCCCTGCCCACTCGTGTCCAGCCAACGCGGAGGGCAAGGGAAGTGGCGGGCGGGCCGGGCCGGGCCATACCGGCTCGCGCCGCGCCGCGTTGCGTCGCGTCGCGGGCCGAATCGAAGCACTGGGCGTGGGAAGGGGAGCGCCGGCCGCGCCGGGTCAAGGACTGGAAAGTCGCAACCGCAGGCGCGCCCTCGTTTCTTTTCTGGTTTATTTCATTATTTTTGTTTTTTTCTTAAGCGCCGGAGACTAAAAAACGTTCTTAAAACGGTGGCGGCGCGTTGAACCGCGCAATCGGTGAAACCGGAAAGCAACGGCCTCCAATCACTCACGGCTGGGCGGAAGGAATCGAAGCCGCGCTGGGTGTTGAGGAAGCAGGCGATCGCGTTAATTCTTAAGGCGGCTCCACACATTCGGCATTCGCCGAACAGCGAGCGCCTGCTCGCCCAATCCCGAACAGCTGATGTGCTCGACAAATGTTAGCTCCCTTTGTTGTGTCCTAAAGACCGACACGCGGTGAGTAGGGCGAATACCGAATGTTCGGCGCTCTTCGAATCGCAAGCAACCCGTCCATACTATTCGGGATTCGGCGAGCGGTTGCTCGGGATTCGCCGAATGTCGCATGTGTGGTGCCGCCTTTATAAGGACCTTGTTGAAATTTAAATTTTATGTAAAGATAATATATTACATAATGGACATTTACCTAAAGATAAGTGATTCGGAATGTATGGATATGACGTAATATTTGTTTTAAAAATGCGTATAAATAGCTATTTTTTGGTAAGAACAATATTTCGTAGTAACACCTTTGTTCCTTGGAGGCTAGTGAAAATGTTCACTTTCATTTTCTTTCAGATTTATTTATTGTGATTTATAAAACTTGATTTACAACGTTCCTCCATTCTGGTGATACCACTTTCCTGTTACGCTCTAGAAATCCTCGTTGAAGGCTCAGTAGCTTGCAATTCTGATGTGGATATTCTTCGTAATTAACTTCACGATTACAATTTTTTTACAGCTGTATTGCTTCGCAGAATTCCAACAACTGATAATGTATCTACCATGTTGGAACGCCATGTTATCGTAATTTTAGACTATGAAGTTTATTAGACATATAGAAGATAAGAGATTTAAAGAAGAAAACATGTTTATGATCTCCACTTCTTATATGGATCAAGCCACTGGAAAAAAAAAACAGTTTATTGTATGTATTTGGCATTTCGGATCGATTGTCCGAATTTGCCGGCTAGCGCTTTGACGGGGTCTCCCGTGCCTGGGCCTAGTTCAATTGCCACGCTTGGAGGGTAAAAAAAACGTGGCGAGTGTTCCTTTGCCGTAACTAGAAAGCCCTGCCGGCCCGAGCATTTATTGTGAGACAGGTACCGGGCATCGAACCTGGGGTCGCTCCACGGGAAGCTAGTACGCTGGCTCATGAGCCAAGTTAAGGGTAGCGTGGTTATATAAAGGTCATATAACTTAAACTTTAAAAAAATTCCCTGCAGCGGTCAGCCTCTGCCGAAGAGACACATGACGAGCGTGCGTCCATGGCTGGGGGACCAACAGCACCGAGTCGCAGCCCAGGTGTGTGCAGTGGAGAGACTCTGCTGGACATGTATATTGCTGCTCACAAAGAAATAAATCAATTCGTCCCTCGCATGTAATTCATCGATTGTAATTGCTTTTTCAGAGATGCGCGTTGGATCTTGTTCGCGTAATTTTTCTCTTGTTTTCATATGCAGAAAGACCGTCCGCACTTTCTTTGTTTTTGGTTCCTGTGTTTTAACGTGACTTAATTCTTCGGAGAGGAAGTCGTTGTATGATACGCTTGTGATTGTTGTTCGAAATAGTAGTAGTGGTCATAAGTTTTATTTTACTAATATCGCTATACGACTATAACGTCCATCGTTCGGCGTTGATACTGGTAAAAAAACAACAATAGAGATAAACAATCGCAAATGCTGGAGAAAGGTGGTGTCTGCCTATTCCCCTGTTTGTTCAAAGGAGGATTTACTTGTGCAACCTTGATACTTGAGGTTTTCGCTTGCAGAGATATTATTACAACTAAAATACATTGTTAAGAGTGACCATCAGTCAGTCAAATACGCACAAATGTATTCCAGACAAGTGTTGCCGAGTTTTGTCGTGTCCACGGCCATCCTTGCCACAGCAGCTGCTTGTCATATTGTGACGAGGTCACGAGATACAGACAGTACATCTTAACACAAAGATAATGAGTTAAGTTCTGCGGGATACATGCTTCATTTGGATATGTGCTCTGGTAAATTATTGCCTTAATGACTGATGAGGATTATATAAGGACAAGATTATGGAGTTAATTCACAGTATGTGTTCTCATAACATGGTGTCGACTCACAGAAACTTGGCAGTGGCTGATTCTAATTGAGAGAATTTCAGATATGTAATGAGAATGCCTTGAAAGGAAGTCGAAGAAAAGAGAGAGCTGGGTATTGCGTCATAATTTCCCTCTCGTGGGATTGAATGGGTAAAGAATTTTGATGGTTTACCACTTTTATTTTTATCGATCGTTGCAAAGTCTAAAATGAGATAAATGTCGTTTATTAATGCGAGTAATTAATCCCAAGTTCCTCGTAGGGGCTTGGGATTAATGTCCCTGGCGATTCCATTGGCTGTACTCTTAAATTATAATAATTCAAATCAACGAATCATCGTCCATTGAGCTGCTCGAACCATGGAGGAGAGACATTTGTACTCCATGCTCGAAACCCTATACGTACTATATTATTTTTTCTTTCTCTATGCCTGTGATTTATTTTTCTCTTTTCAATACATAAAAATGAGAGAGAATAAAGTCACGTATTCCTTTTTTATTCATCATAATTGAGAGAATAATATTTCTCTCTCGATACCCGGATGAAAATAATCCCCCCCCCTCCGAAAATTCCGTAACATTTCCCCGTGTATTTATGTTCTCCACTTTAGGGGCCCAATTCCCCAATGTGACAGCGTTGGTGTGTGGAGATGTGTGCGGGGTACGAGCGAGCCCCTTTGGGCGCCGCGTCGCGTCGCGTGTGCGCGCTGCTGCGGGAGCGGCTTCGGCGCGGCGCAGTTGTCCGCCGCCCACACCCCGTCCCCCTCCCCCTCCCCCTCCTCTCCTCCGCGGCCCCTAATTGATCAGGATGGATGGCGAGGGGCCGCCCCGCCCCGCCCCGCCCACCGCACTCGTAGGCCGCGCGGACACCGCAGCTCCTGCTCCTTGCCACCGTTCGCAGCCATGACCGAGCACGCGCCGTTCGCAAAGAACGGAAATTAGCTACAGGGAAAGTCTCAGTGTTACTTCTGCCTCCGAGTTTGTTTCTGTTCTTTTGAACTCTTAGGAAGTGATATATATATAATGCTGGATATGTGTTCTGGTATTTTTAATCTGAATAAATCGAAACCCATTTTTACACATTTGTTTTTAATCATATGACAACATTCACTCTAAAGAAGTGTTTGAGGATATTCTTGTTCTTTAATTTACCGTCGATTGGGAGAAAATCCGAGTGGAACTGCGAAGCTAAGTCAAGTGTCAAGGAGCAGCTTCTGATGCAGAACAGTTTATGGACTCAAGAACGTCTTTTGCCACATGTTTTGATGTAAAATGTTAGGCGCATTAACATAGCATTGCTTTTTTTCTCACTACGCATTCAACGTGGGGAAAAATAGTGATAATAATAAACAAACAAAAACAAATGCAATCGAACAAAAAAGAAGTTGAGGCTAGCCGCCATGCGCGAACAAGAATCGTAACAATAATAGATAACCAGAAGACAAAAAAGCGCGTGTCGAGGCGAACTGCCGCCGCCGCCGCCTCTTCCTTTTGAAGAAGGTGCGTAGCTCGCTGGCCGCAGCGGAGGATCGTCGAGAGCCTTCCGACGAGGCGACTGCGTCTCTCGGCGCTCTAAAAGGCCGGCGCACGCGAACACGCGAGGATGCTGCGGGGCGGAACCCGGGACGGGACGGGACGGCGCGGCGCGGCGCGGTAGACAGCTGCGTCAGACCGCACCCCCCCCACCCCCACCCCCCCCGCAGCAACCGCGCCATAGCCGCGCAGATGTGGACCTTCGGCCCGGCCGCCGCCGCCGCCGCCGCCGCCGCCTCCCATTCACTCGCGGTGCACACTGCTAGGGCCGGAAAGCGCGCATGACAAAGTTGTCTTCGTGGAAAGCTTGAAATTGTCGTAAAATAAGATTCGAAGTCACCGAACGCGCAAGAACCGGGCACATGTCATTTTCGAAAGTACCCTCTCTTCGGTTTGGCCCTGGAATACAATAAAGTATCTTTCCTAGGTATAAGAGATTCTAAAACTGAAATCCATCCGTGAAACTTGAAATTTCAAAAAGGCAGTTTTTACAGACAAAGGAGAATAAACTCTAACTGTATACGTGATAAATCTGCAATGCTTCTCCCTTTGTGATTTATATTTCGTTTTACAAATTACATTTCTCATAATGAAAGTAAACCTAGAAAATGAACAGATGTCATCGAAATAGGAAACGAAAAATATAATGGGAGTATTCATTTCCCATTGTATCACTGTTTAACAGCCAGTCTATTTTTAATTTTTTGTTAGTTGAAAATTTTTTGAAGTGCTCATTTGAGAACACCAAATGAAGAGCTCGGAATGTTTACCCTCAAAATTGTGTTGTTGCTGTTTTTTTGTGTGTGATATAATAGTTCTTGACATCAGTTCTGCATGCAGTGTGTTAGTTAAATTTATGGCTTACACGAGTAGGTGCTTACGGTGGTTGTCATTTTTATGAGCTAACCCGTTTCAATCCCTCAAACCTAAAATGCTTAAATCTCGAGTTCTTTCCGCATGGGTTAACGTGTTGTACTCCCGAAGCCTTGAAGCGAGCTGCCGGCGCAATCGGTGGCGTGCATTTCGGCGTCGAGTGCGGCCAGGAGCGTAACGAATTAATTCTTCTGAAAACTTCTTCCGGCCCCCTTTATAGAAGAGTTTATACAAGTAGCGTTAGGACCATAAGTAATACAAATATCCTTTAACACATTCTAATTCATTAGTCTATGATTTTCACTAATAGTGGAAAATCTACCTTTATTATTTAATTTTATGAAATTAAGACTGTTTTAAAACCTACATGAATTGCTTACCTTTATTGATTTAGGATTACGTAAGCTACGGAAGAAGGAAAAATTGTTCTTCCGGAATACCTCACTGCGTGCGTTGCGGGCCCGAACGTTACGCCAGTGAGAGCAGCGCTTTGGGTGTCCTCGCGGGCGCCCCCTCGCGTCGCGGCCCTGCTTGCAGTTGCCGCCGCCCCCACCTCGCCTCCGGGGCGTGTGCGCCAGACTGATCAAACATTGGTCTCAGGGCCGGAGCAAGGATGCCAACCTAAGTAGCGTGCCTTTAGTGGGGTGGATGCGGTGACTTCGATCGGGTAGTCATTGTCATTAAGTTTCTGGACATTTTCTGTCAAAAATATTTCCGTTCGACTTTGCGAATTTTGCTACAGAAACAGGGTCTGCAAAGTGTGCGTTAGTATGTGGGTGTCAGACATAAATAATTCAACATGTTATTGTGTAAGTGAGCAGGTGTTTCGTTGGGTCATGGCCTGTTTCTGTATCTCCGCTTTTTATTTTTTTATTTTTTGAGGTACATCGAACTAAATGTATGGAGTACTAAAGCTCAACCGTAGTGACGTGTCCCTGATTTTCAGTAATAGTTCAAAGATCATTCGTCTCATGTGCGATAAGACGAGGAAGTCACGCAATCTGGTATATTACTGCCCTGTTAAAAGCCAAATGTTACTGATACGTGATGCCTAATGTACGTCTTCTTTCTGGAAAAAGTTAGAAGAGAAATGTGTTCAGAAGATGTTTCAAATGACGAATTCGTCGAGGAAAAGTTTCTTCGAAGCGTACGGAACGAATATTCTTAACATTCCTCGTTCGTATTAGGGCCCCTTCACACGTGAAGCGGGTGGCGCGCCACGCAGCAGCGGGCCGCGTAGCAGAGCATTGGTTTGAATGGAGGCCTTCCCACGTGCAGCGGGTGGCGGCTGCTGCGGCAGCAGACGCCGAACTTCGGCCACCAGAAGCGCACGAGGGGCCGCGCGCCACCGCTAGCAGAACACAGCTTTAAATGGGCGCGTTCACACTGCGCTGCGGCCGCAACGCAGGGGTGCTGTTTATGGGCCTGGGAAGGGGCCCTATACCTGCTTCGTCCTTTGTTCGTCGTCACCCACGCGCCAAACTCACCCTCCCTCTTCCACGCCGATCGCTGGAAGTTGAAAGTAGAGTGCGCGGTCAGTGCTCTTCACAGGAAATAGTACGCTGCGGTTTCCTTTATTTATAAAACCATGCTTTAAAATAATGTTTAAAATATTTTTCAATCAGAGATGTCTATGTTGGTAGTAAGTAAAAACATCATGTTAATTTAAATAAATTTCGAAATATATTTCCATTGTAATATGTTGGGAACATATTTATTTATTGCCTTATCGCATTGTTGAATTTGGGGAGAAGGGAGTGTATTGTTTAACTTCCCCTCCCCCCTTCGTGGATCCATCACTTGGTCCACGGTACTACAGTTTACTTGAGAACCGGCTCCTTGTAAAAATTGCATGTGCGGCGAATGTATTTTATATTTAAAATAATGGTAAAAATTAATGTACAATTACATCTGTAGAGGTATCACTTCCTTTCCGCCGCTACGAAATCATGTTAAGAGCATTTCGACGATGTACTGTGCTCAGATAATGCTTGTGTATACTAATTTCAAACACTATAATGAATTTTTATTATTGTTTTCTATTTTCCCTTACATATTTTGAAAAAAAAAAAAACTACATGTATAGATATAGATTTTACTTTTTTACTACAGTAAATTCTGTTTCCTAGCAATGAGATATAAAATATAACTTACGTAAAAGTTATACAACCCAATGCAACAAATACAAATTTATAGAGAGTGAAAGGAAAATTTGGCTGCGTGTCATGTATATTCATGTTTTACGAAAAAATTCCTAGGAGCGTGTGGCGGCAATATCCAATGTGCATTATTGGAAATAAGGAGCGTTCCGCTCACAAATTATGTATCGGCAAAGATTTTATATACTGTGTGATAATTTATATAAGCCTTAAGAATATTTCATTAAACTTGATAGAAGAAAAAATTCGGTGGGGATAGTTGTATTTTCAAGTTTTATCAAGAGTTTTTGCACCTCGTCGCGTCACCGACGCAGCGGACGTCGTAATCCTCCCTCTTCCAAGCGCAGTGGCGGCGGCGGTGGCTGCGGCGGTGGCGTCGTCTGAAGAGCTCTGCTCCTTGAAGGAAGCGCGCTGCGGCCGCGCCGTGTGAAGCGGGCCTTAATGATGTCAATCCCCGACGCAATGTGGATATCACGTTTCGCACGGAGAACGAAATGAACGTGGCCAGAACGAGGCGACGAGCCCGCATGAACAAAGTTTAGATGAGTGTAGGGGCTGCTGAGGCCCACGCCTGGCCTCCTGCCCCCCGCCCCCCCTCCCGCTCCACTCAATTTGCGCGAGGCCGGCGCGCCTGGCGTGCGAGAGAGCGAGCGGCGGGCACGTGCGTGCGCGGACGAGCAGCCCTCGGAGCCTCACGCCCTTTGCAATGGGAAAAAAAAGAAACGATCGGGGTGAAGAAATTGACGGGTTGAGAATGCAAGTGGTGTAAGTCTGTTTGACGTATCAGGGCCAAGCGATTTGCATGTAATGACACTATCAATTCTGTTGTTAGGACTATTAGATTTGTGCTGCACCCTCATTTTCAACAATAGATCGAAATTACTGTTGCTACAATATTAAGTATATATTTGAAATCGTTTGTCCTGCTGCAAATATCTTTATCGTGATAGATCAGGAGACTGACGTACACCACTTGCGTTCTCAACCCGTCGATTGATGGAGGAGACGCAAGACCCGGGCTCGCGGGGCGGTTCTGTGAGATTGTTAAGGTGTGTGCGGCGAAGCATTCAGAAGGCTTTCATGTTGTGGGCGTAGCCCTTAAATGAGCTTCTACGGGCAATCTAGCGTCATACAAGCGATGATAAGTTTCTCCCTCATTCATAGGATTCGCAATTTGAACCGCCCCTCCGGCGTGTCAGGTGCGTCACGGCTGTTGCCTTCACGGAGCGCGTGCCGTGCAGAAGAGCCGTCTTGAGGCCGCGGCGCGCAAGGTGTCTTCGCGGCGGCGGCGGCGGCCGGAAGTGCGGATTGGCCCACCGCACGCGTCGCTGCACCTCAGAAGCCCTCGACCGCGCCCCCGCCTCCGCCTCCGCCTCCGCCTCCGCCTGCGCCTCCGTCCCGGCCTCCGCCCCCGCCTCCGCCTGCGCTCCCGCATCTGCGCCCGCCTCCATCCTGATGGGCGTGGATGAACTCCCAGCGAGCAAAAATTCCTCTTTCAGACCGCAAATCGGATGTGAACAAAGGTACGGACCATGTTCTTAAAGAGTATACCGTCGTCACGTTTATGATGAACTTGGTGGGCCTTTGGGTCCGATGAACTGCTCCGAATGTACGTAAATAGAAACAGGGTAGGGGATAGTTCAACTACGTCAGTAATCGGTAATGAGAAGATTAGCACTTCAGTCATTTTTTTCCAGCTCTAGGCATTTATTTTGCATTAGAGTATTACGTGTCAAACTATTTAACATTATTTGAATAAGAAATCGCATTATCAATGTATGGATATGCATACTGCAAGATCTGGTAGATAGCTTTCACGTATGCTGCAGCGCATGTGCGCGGCTTGCTCCCAACCACTTCAAACAGCGCCGCCAGGTACCCGCGTACGCGACAGGCCCCGCCAGTGCCTCCGGCGCCGGGTGTTGCGCAATTGGCCCTGCAGAGCGAGCGGGGCGACACGGCGTTTGGCCGCCCGGCGCCTTCGAAATGCGCACTGTGCAGCGCCGCCCGAGCGCGACGAAAAGGCCGCAAAAAGAGTTGGGGGAGCGTGGCGCTTCTTCTTCTTCTCCGTCTTCGTTTTCTCCGTCTTCGTTTTCGCGGGAACGCGCGGGTTCGCCCCCGGAGCTGCTGACGTCCCGCCCGCGGAGATCCGGCGCCCCGCCGCCGGAGCAAAGGGAAAGGCCAGGAAGGGGAAGGGGAGGGGGAGGGGGAGGCTCCTCCCTCTCTCGGGGGTGGGTGCCTTGCCGCCCGCGGGCTGCTCTGACGAATTCGAGTCGCTGCTGACGTCGGCACCCGAGGAATGTAGAGAGAGAGAGATACAATGCAGTTGGCCGTTTGCGAAAGGGATGAGCCCGTAGAGAAAGGCGGGTATCTTCCTTTCTCTATGATGAGACATCTCTTGAAATATCCAATACAAACATTTCTACCTGGACGAGATTCAAAAGGGACAAGCCTTAGACCTAGAAATGGAGGCTGTGACGAACCTATTAACAAGCATTCGTTAGTAAGTTAGCGTCTATATGTGACTGGAGAACGGAATTGTCGATAAGTTGGGACTTATTTCTTCAAATGAATTAAAAGCGCGTGACATACTTTCGTTTGTGTTGAACATTGTATTTTACTTGTTTTAAATAATGTAATTAGAAAAAACGGAATCAATCAATTCATTTTGTATATTCCTTGAATTGTAGTTCATTTCTCTTTAGGTTAAGCCTGTGAGCCGAATCACCATTTCATTTAGAGAGGTTATGAAGCGAATTCTAGTTAATTTTATACAATTCCGAACCTTTTTATTAAAATATTCTCTTCAATGTTCCAGAAAGAATATGAAATATTTTAATTCATACTGAATTGTTTCTAAATACATTTTCAATCTTGTATCGTATGTATTAGTTACACTAATACTATAACGTAAGAATGTGTATTAGACTATGATAACGATCTGTCGAAAGCTCTATATCCAATCTCCTGATGACGCACATGCAGATTTCGATTTGAGTCCAGCTGAGAGGGGAGATTACCCGGCCGGGAGTGGGCGCGCGGCGCTCGGGCGATGTCCCACACGGAGCACTCGCGTTCGGCGACACCCGCACCGTGCATCGGGCGGGGGCGGCGCGACCTTTCGAACGCGCATTGCGTGGGTGCAAATTCGCTCCGTCAACTTCCTAACGAGGCCGAGGCGCCCGCCGTGAGCGCCGAGTGGCGCGTTGGCGTCGGGAGAAATCTTGTCGCCTGCCTCTCGGGTTGGCACGGCGCAGGTTCTTGCGCTATAACTTCCGAGAACCAGAGGAGTATATTTTTGTTAATACCGTATTGTTGTATCGACAGGACGCTGATATACGAAGAATGGAAACGCCAGGCTTAACGTCAGGCGTCCGTTAAGGAATTAAACAGATCGTCGTCCGTTAAGAAAATCGAAACAAATTATTTGTCGTTAATGAAGGGATGCAAGTACTCGTATTCAAAGAAAATGTATGCGTTTTTATAAGAAGATGGTATTACGATACGCAGCCAATGTCATAAGTAACGGACACCTAAAGCTTGCGTCACACGAACGTTATATTGACGCGCGACATAGATTAACACTATCGTATTCAAAAGCGCTCATGTGCTGTTTCCCATAAAATATAGTGTTATTGTTACTCATCGCGCGTCAACGCAACACTCGTGTGCAGGGGCCTTAAACAATATTGGTTTTTCATGTCCACATCATCCAATTTTCTTTTAACATCTTTACTTATTCATTACTTTGCAGCGGTTTCTAATCTTGTAATCGTCGTATTATCATCAGCTTTCTTCTTTTCTTTCTCCTTTTATTTGATATTTCCCCCTCCTTGCGTGGACCTCGGCGACAATCCTGTGTCGGAGGCCCTGAAGCTGACCCCTCCATCCAGCCGCACATCATCTCGCTTGCGATCTCCCGCGAAAGCGTGGTTAGACTCTGCTCGTGGCCCCACTTGCTAGCGGTTTCTCGTCAACGAACTGTGAAGGCGGCGGCGGCGGTGGAAGAGGAGGAGGAGGGGGAGGGAGGAAAAATAGACCTAGTTGCTCGCCGCGCGCGGTGGATATCCGGTTCGCGAATTCGCCAGCTTCCCCGGCGTTAAATCCTAATTAGCGTCTCTCGACGGTCAGTGGTCAGTCTCTTAATTCCTGCAATATCAGTTCGCGCTTTTTTTTCTTCCAGGGTTTGAGGTTTCAAGGAAGATAAAATGTTGTGTTGAGTTTTATACTAATAAAGAATATTATTTTGGAAGATGTTTTCATTTCAAGGGTTGAATCTCTATTAACTTGCAGGCTTCTGCTCGTTTAAAGATGGTAGGAATTGGGACACTTATGTGATTCACTCGTTGGTTCCTTCCTTAAAGGCCAAATATGTTATGATGGCTCAGTAGACATTGAGTATTATTTGATCAATAAGTAAATTAACTGTCTTTATTACAATGGTGCATGGTACGAATATTGCGCGCCATATAATGTTGCAAGAATAAATGAAACACTGGATTAAAAAAGAATGCTGTTCTACTTATTTTTTGTAGTCGTTTAGGCCGTGAAGTCGGTCATGCGCAAATTCAAGTTTTTCCCGGCTTTATTATTGTCACTTCATTGCTTTGGAAGTTGCGTTTGTGTTCGTTGCATTTCTTTGGAGGAGTGTTAATGGAAAGTTCCACAAGTGTTCATTGAAAGAAATTCGAAGGATAAAGAAACAAATAAAATGATGGGCAATTAAACTAGATTTACACTAATGTTACCCTAATATTGAAGAAGAAAGAAGATATATTTAAGTGTGAGTTTCCAATTCCTCTTCTTGAAATCGTGTAAGTTACCTTAAATGCCTTGCTTTTACTTTCAAGATCTAGTGCCTTAAAATATATAATTATTGTAGACGCGTAAGCATTTATTGAGAAAATTAATTGATGAAAACGTTTAAACACCCCGTCCCAAACGGCACAACCTTCAGCTTAACTCACGTGCTCGTATTAGAGATGAGTTACGGTTCTCAAGTAATATTCTAGAAAATGAGATCGATGAAATCGTTTGATATTCTGTGTAATTTAATCTAACGAATTGAAAGCATTTAAGTTTGTTAATAAAGGCTTAGTAGTTTTAGAATATTTACCCAACCACAGATCTAGATCTACAATGCTGTAACGCATAGTAAAATCGTTCGAAATTGGATTCGCGATTATCACTTTGAAGACAGTGATTTTCAATGCTTGCACAAGCGCGATTAATTTTTATTTTGTTTGTTATATTCATTTATTCGGCCTATTTGAGAGATTCCGAAGCGCTCCTGGTGGTGACGGTTCGACCCTTCGGAGATATCGTTGCAATGCTGCTAGTCGCGATTGCCGCTTGAAAGGCGAACGGCGTGCTGCTGTAACGCGGCCATCGCGGCCTTTCGAGGCGCCCAATTGATAAATGCGACGCTGCGATGACTAACTGCTGTCGCGGACGCCGGCAGAGGTCGAAGTGAACAATGCACTTCCTCACCAAGTGGCTGCTGGTGTATTGCGGTTTCGAAAACTAGAAATATGAAGGAATAATTCAGAACATTTTAAACGTTCTAAATCAGTTGTAAAATTAGCAAACCTTGGCTGAAATTGAAGTACAGGAAATTAGCAAACCTTAGATGAAAGTGAATAATTGAAATGTGTTACGTACTCTGTCATATGAATCACATCCCTACTTAGCATAATATTTACAGCAGTTGTTGTAGTCCTAGGTGCAACTTGTTTGTATCTTCAGAGAAAAACAATAGTTCTTCAGTTAATATTTCTTTGAATAGCGTAATATATAATAAGTACCATGATACTGGGCGAATTTTCAATTGAACTCTTTCCTAGAAGAAACACAGTGGTCGTATGTAAGTTCTTACTGAATGGTTTCTTCATCAGCCATTTGGAATGGGGCGCGAACAGATTACTAAATAACCATGTTTATTTTCCTCCTCTCAGCAGGCTCGAGTTCACAGAACAGGTCGTTTCGCGACTTTCACACAGAAGCGAATGTTTTTTCTAATAAAACTACATGAAAACAGGTACTTTCTTGTTAAAGAAAAAGAGCAAACTGAAATTAGAAATTAAACGCTGCGTTTTTCGTCGACTTCCTCTTACTTAGTAATGCGACATAGACAACAAAGTATCGATGTTGCCAAACATCGATGTTCAAAATAAAACATCTGTGTTAATATTAATAATAAATCGACTGAAACCCATCGATGTTTTTAAACATAGGTGTTTTGAAGCTCGTTTAGTAAACTCTTATCACTAAATGCGTGCGTCAGAAAAAATTAATTTGACAGTGGTCGTGTATATTAATTCATAATTAAAATGTAATTGAAAATAAAGTTAAAAACTCCTCTTCATGCGCGAAGTACGATGAAAGATGAAGGCAATGCCAGAGTATCACGATCATCACGAACGAAGGATAGTTTGCTGGATTAAGATAATTCAAACCGCGTTCATGTGGTTGAAACAAATAAACAGAGGTTCTATCAGTTATTTCATATTTTAACTTTTAAAAAGTTGTGATTATGGGGATTTTTCATCCACGAACGAACATCGAAAACGTAAAAGCATTGATGTTAAAAAATATCGGCTTCAATACATCAATGTTTAAAACATCGATATTGTATAGAGACATCGAAGTTTAAAACAGATATTTTATAGAGACATCGAAGTTTAAAACATCGATATTTTATAGAGACCTCGATGTTTAAAACATAGATATTGTACAGAGACCCATCCCTACGACATGTCTCATCCCTACGTCCTCTTATTGTTGATGTTAGAATTTTTCGTCCTGTCTACCCCTTCTACACACATGTTTCTGCGATGCTCCCAGCACCTTTGCAAAAGGAATGCGTAATTGGAGCGCTGGCGGCGCCGCAGGGGCGGGGGGGGGAGGGCTCCGGTGGCGGAGTCGCGTCAAGTCGTAGCGTCATCGGATACACAGCGCCTCTACTGACGAAGCCTTATCGCCCCTGCGTGATACATCACCGCGAGGAATGCCTCGGACATTCTCTCGCTATGACATTGGAGGCGAAAGCCCTTTGTTTGCTGACAATATGGAAATTTCATCGTTTGCTGCTATCTGTAGTTGCCTCACAAGGCTTTTTTTTTTTTTTTGTTACTTCTGCGTTTAGAAATATTTCGAGAGAATTTAGCTACTAGAGATGAATTCTGATAAGGTGTTCAAAGGGATATAATCGTTCATACGCTGTATATAATATTCCTGTCTGAACTTTTTCAAATTGAAATGAGCTTGTAGACATAATAGGTATAATTCATGAACAGGAAAATAAATGAAGGAAACAAGTCTTTTAGCAGTGTTACATGGAAACTAGAACTTTTACTCATTGTTTATTGATTGAAATGCTTGTCATTGTTTGTTATGAAATTTCATATTCAAATGTTTGGTTTTGCTCAATTCTGAACACGATTCCTCTGTCTTCGAACAATAGTCTCTTAACTCAACTGTGAACATTTTGTAAATGTTGAGTTAGGTAAAATCTCTAATCATTTTTTTTAGGTATTTGTTCCTCTAGCTTCTGTAAATACCTACTAGGAAGCTAAGTAAACACCATTCCTCCAGCACAATCTCTGAATTCTTTCTCTAACTCCTCCCTCTTCGCTTCTTTGCTCGAGTGGGAAATGAGAGTGATTCGGAAACGTCAAATTTCTAGTTTCGAGTTTCGCCAAGAAGTTATCGAACGCTATCTTCGCCCTGCGATATGCCGTTTTTCATATTTTCTACAATCCTCTTTGTAGTATTTCACATAACATTACAAGTTTCTATTTACCTTCTTCTCTTCTAAATTTTGCGTTTTTAATATTTAAAAAATTGATAGAACAAAAAACTAATACAGAAGAGTAATTACTTTAATGTGTTGATCTTCACTATGTAATTTTTCAATCAATTTAGGGCTCAATCAATTCGGTACCTAAAGTTATTCCGAATTCGAAACAAATACAAGGTGGAGTCTTTGCCAACATTCTATTTAATAAGAATAGCAGCTTTCAATGTTTAACCATTATCTTCAGATCTGCCGTTCGGAAGTCGGATTACTCAACTCTCTTAAGCTGTTTCGTCTCATTTAATAAATTTATTATGTGATGTTTTTACATCAGCAGCCACAGTGAGACGGAAGAATGCCATTGAGCAGTCATGAAATCATAATACAGAATTTTTCAGCGTCTGTTGTAATAGCCTACCTACTTCTGTCGCTCACCATTTGAATTTTTGTTCAGATATCCATAAAATGCCAACGAAAATGTTTTAATAAAGTGGAGATTTGCGCGGCAAAGCGAACAGCAACCTCGATCTTGTGCACATGCGCAGTTCGGCATCTATTTTGTACATTTGCGCATGCGCAGAGATGAAGATTGCAGTCGAGTGATGTACGCTGTGCCGTGCAAAAAACCCCTGGTATTCACCGTCACATTTTTATTTTCCCATTGCCTCATTGTAACGGCCAAAAACGGAAAGCGTCTTTCTAAGAGTGTCCGCTGTTTGTGGCGCGGGCAAGGTGCAGTGCAGGCGCCACTGGCGGCCGCGGCGGACGCTTTATAGAAGGTCGCGCGGGTCACGGGTTCAAGGCGTGTCGGACGGCGGCGGGGGCGGTGGCGCGGACGCTGCCGAAGCACGCGCGGCTCGCGCTTCAGCGCGTTCGCCGCCGCCACCGCTGCGACGTGCTCGCACACCTGTTGGCGCACACGTATCGGCGGGCCCTTGACGACGGCTTCGCGCATTCTGCTATGGCGAACTTGCCTTGGCGAAGCTGCACCGGTCGTTCAGCCGCCGTAAAATTGTTCCCAATCACATTATAATGTGTGGTTCTTGCAGTATGGAGATTTTTTGGGTAATATTTTAAAAACTAGATGGGCTCACATTTTGTATTTTTTTTTTTAGAAAGCGAAAGCAGTTTCTTAAGCGACACTGAACTTCAAACGGCCAGGCAATGGACTGTGCGCTACATTATAGGCGTGATAGTGGCTAGATGTGCGTGAGTAAACCTGATTATTGAGAAACAGAGAACCCTCGCCCCGTGCGATTAAATCGCGCATATAAAATCATTTCAGTTTTACACCGAATTCGAGGATCTGCACTTTCGTGACCACCCGCGCTCAGAAGAGCAAAACATAGATGTTCGAAATTAAAAACTATCTATGTTTTTATAAATTTCAACGTTTCAACCGCAGTTTAATGACATGTAACATAAGTTGAGTGCAAAAAGAGGGGGGTTGAATGTGACAATGCCAGCAGTTTGTAATTCATTTTAAACTAAAAAAATGTCAGTAATAATGATAATTAACAAAACTTATTGTCAGATTGAATTTTACAAAATTAATAGACGAAAACGACGACGAAAACTATAGACGTTCGTTAGTTCTTTTTCACTCTTGATCACTTGGAAGGTGCTAAATTAACTGATATGCGAAAATTAATAGTTTTGTGTTATTTAACAGATTTTTTTCATTAAGAAATAAAACATCGACAAAGCAACACCATCGAGTACAAAGCATCGATGTTAAACATCAGGAGCTTCAACAAGTTGATGTTGTGAAAGCATCTGCGCGGGCGCTGTCGCGTGGCCGGAGTGCAGGTGCCTCCGCCCGGGGCGGGCCCGGCCGCGCCGCGCCGCGGGCGAAGCGAGACGCTCCATCGCTTTACGGCGTGCGTTGGCGCGCTGCCACTGCGGCACGCGAAGTCGGCCGCGCTGCACAAAAGGTTATTAGACTGGAAGAGCGGTTTTTCGTCCCCGGCGTGGACGAAAAAGGGCACGCGCTGTTGCTACGAGAGGTGCAGCCAAGGCCGTGCAGCGAGTGTCGTGGCAGCCTGCAGCCCGAGCAGAGGCCGCGAAAGACTTCTCGGAAAGCTTAATTTCACGATGATATCTGCGGCGTTACACGTTTCCAGCTACTCTACATCTTACCGCTAAGATAATGTGCGATTCGGGGTTATATATGTGGCTGGTTTGCTTCTCGTTAAGGATGGAAGCAGGAGCAAAACGACCGGAAAGAGTAATTGCAAACACGGGGGAGAGGTGGTGGTTGAGGTCACATGTGCTTTATCTCCTCGAATAAAATACGGACGGGACAAGACATCAAATTGCTCGCAACCCCAACTTTCGCTTTAAAGCGTTGAACAAGTAGGATGTTTAACACCTGATGACGCCATTGTAAAACTCTTAGGTAGTCTCTCAATTAAGATAACAATTTGAAATGGTGGTCATTTGTTGGGAACTTAGCACACCTTGTAAACCGTTTGAATGAAGTTTTCTTGTACGAAGTAAAATGAAACATATGACAGGAAATGCGATACGTACGGTGGTTTTCGGAAGGCGCTATTGAATCCCTTAGGAATAAGGAAAGCGTACGCTGTATTCTTGAGATGCGTATCCTCGCCTCCTCGCAGAAACTGGTGCGGCGTGGCTCGGATAGTAATTTCCGCGGACGCGCGACTGGGCTCCGGCCTGCGCGGGCCTTGAGCGCAGGCTGCGCGCAGCCGCGCCGGCGCGCAGTGCGCAGAAACCGCCTCCGACGCGCGCGCATTATTTACCCGACTGCGAGGAGAAGAAAGCGAACGAACGAACGAATGGCGCTAAAACAGCGCGTGCTTTCTCGCCCGTACATTCGCGCGAGATTACGCCAGAATTACTCACGTTTTCGAAAAATTGTACATGACCTTATTTTAAAATCTATTTTTGATAACATTTCATTAACAGGAGACGTTCTATTTTTAATATTTTAGCTGTAGGAAGACTTTGAATTTTTGCAATTTTCCAAAAACCTAGAGTTTTCAACGAAAATTAGACCTAAGCCATTGTCTTAAACGTCCTTCACACTACCCAACAACAAAATTTAATAAGAAAAGATGAAGCCTTTTTTTGAAAATTTTGAAAATATTACAGGGGCTTTATGTAACGTACCCCCAAAAATAAAAATAAAATATCGGTTTCAAATTCAAGGGGCTGCGGCATCAGCCAGATCGAGTGAGGAATATCAATTTTGGAGAAAACAGGCTGAACGGTGTAGCCGCTAGCGTAGTTCACAGACGGACTCGACACGCTGTCAATCAATTTTTTTGATATCAAGGACCCACAAAACATTAGAGGATTTTTCCCCCCTGAATTTAGCATCTGGATTTATCAACATATTTGTTACCAGGGCCCCATAATACGAGTTTTTATGCAAAAAATTGCCGTATTTTCACGCAGGATTATATAACTTTGTCTATACTGCATATGCGGTAGTGAGAAAGTAAAAATGGTATATTTTTCACGATGGTGTATCTGAGTTTCTTTGTTACCACCTTTCGTGTGAAAGATTCGACTAATTATGCTTATGTGACGCATATTTACATTCGGCTTGATAGCGTGAATGTCGTGAATTACATTCTAAAAATTGAATATGTCCGACATCAGGCACCATTTTCGTATCATATTTTGTGTAAAGGGTTTGTCAAATTTCCTTATGTGAGGTTCGTATAGGTTCATTTTTGTATCACGTGTGGCATGTGAAAATAAAATAACTAAAAAATACAATATTGTGAACAGTGGACCCCATTTTGAAGATTTGTTGTCAATACCACATTTTTACCTTACAGAAAAATATGTTAAACCTATTTAAAAACTTTTTTCTTATTCAAATCGTGCGTACATATGTACGTACTTAATAATCAGAAAGACCTCTACTTTTGAAAGGACTTGTTTTAAGGTTTTATTGTACTATTAATTTTGAATTTCGGGCCAGAATATCTCGTAAAGCTTTTTTTGCTTCGTGCCTGGCGATCCACTCTTGTCTATTCTTCGTTGATAAATTGTGTCAAACAATAAACAATAATCCATGTTATTTGTTTTTTAGACACGCGTAACTACAAGATGATTATTTAATTCCGCATTTTGCGAGATTTCTTTTTTTTTTTTTTTTTCTGTGACGTGATCGCATCGCAGATTTAGGTTGAAGGAATCACGGAGTGGAATTATGAAAGACGTTTTGTCAGTATTATTTTGTACTCTGTTATTGTCATGGAAACAGCGACCACGCACGTCTTTATGCACGTGTCTTTGTTCAATCTCTTTGCCATCATTAGCGAGTCTAAACAGGTGCATACGTCGGGAAATCCGAAGTAGTCGTATGTGACGAGTCATTCTAAGTCGTACCGCGAGTTTCAATCTTGCACTGCAAGCTTGAGTTACATAACTCATCTTGGAGTTCAGTTTGCAGAAAGTGCGAACTGTGATAATGTTCACTTTCTTTTCAGAATTTTCTCCGCGTGACTTGCCTCCGCGGAATTATCGGAATATTGAATGCTTTAATACAGCACCTGGAGTTCTATACTTCTTTTGATAAGATACGGAAATGAAAATGCTTTCATCAAAAGTTGTTTTAAGCAATTAAAATCTAATGAAAACGCGAATGATATTGTCACCTTTATGGTGGTATTTATTAAATTATGCACTACATGCTTTTCCAAACATGATGTACTAAATGATGAGTAATATTGCTATTGCTGCTTTTCTTGCTTCTAAATTGATTGTGGGTGGAACAGAATGTCTTGTAGTCGCATGTTTTCCTGCATTGGTGTTGTTACTGTCCGTCCTCGGGAGTCCTTCACCAGTCACCTAGAGTTAAGCTATACAGAAATGTTTCCTGGTGAGCAGGAAAAGTGATCGACCCAGGCGGCGATGCTTGTCCAGGAGGCGCCGACCACACTTTTCCTCCTGGTAGCCTTCTTTTGGATTCGCGACGCGTTTTCTGTGAAAATGGACACATTTTCCGTGAAATCGGACCCGCAAAGGCACTTCGTGATTCCTACAACGTGTGCAGGGAAGTTGCTCAACTGAATTTCAACTTAGTACAATTGCAGGCGTGGAACCACGGGAATATGAGGGAAATCACCCCCCCCCCCCGTTCCTAAAATTTGTCGGTTACTATTAATTTTAATTTGTCACGAAACTTTCAAGCAAATATATTTTCGGATAATCTTTAAAATAAATAAAATCGTATCACAGCAAGAGCTGAGTGTAGCCCGCGACATTATACAATATCGGTAATACAACACATTTGCCCAAAACATTTTCAATTTCCCCTCCAATATTTTCTCTGATTCCACCTCTGACAATCGGGAGTCTGCTAATATTTATTATGTCACCGTTGCCATGTTAGAAAAAGGACAATACACGTTAGCCTCTGTAGAAATTTCCTTAATGAATATGAGCCTTTTTAAACGATCATGCACTAGTATTGTAACTAATCAGATTGCTTTACTTCCTTATGAAATGAGGGTGAATAAAAGGTAATTTAGAGCTCTGTTACTGTAATTTCCGACTTTTCGTTAATAGCGACATATAGAGTTATTTTTCTCGAAGAATGACAGTTGAAAAGTTGCCCTTTATTTTGCAAGATTACCACTCTAAATTGTCTTGACGTGATTTACCCGTATGATACGGAGAAAATTGAATTGTTTGGCTCTTATATCGTACTCTTCTTTTTAAGTAGCACTTTAATATTATTGAAGTAGTAATTTATCTGTAATATCATAATAAAATTATTTGTAAATGTATTCTGAATGTAGTCAATACTCCTGTGATTAGAACGAAAAGTTGCCGAAAAATAATGGAAATACATGATTGGTTCCTATGTTGAAATAAAATCTAGAGAATCGTCATAAACGAATAAAAATAGCTTTGAGAAGAAGATATTTAAAAATGAAAGTATAATTCGCGAAAGCATAATAAGAGATACATCTAAAGATTTTAAATTCTATACAGCATCTATAATCATGTTGGTGTAACGGTTGTATAACGGTTAGTGTATCGGGCCGTTGTTTGCAAGTCTGGGCATCGAGAAAGAGATGCGGTTTCAAGCCTGATTGACGCTGTGGGACTTTAAGGGCAAAAAAATCCTTTGCCCAGCCTTGCTTGTGAGTGAAAATAAAGTGGCTGTCCCATGTAAATTTACTCCATGTAAAAGATCCTCAAGTCTAAAAGAAGCCTCCGAGTTAAATTCAAATCGCCTGCTTCGTCAGTTGAGTGCTACCTTCTTTTTCTGCTAGACGGCGGAAGACGCGTAGCGAAATTTGCGTCGCCAGCCGGACGAGCAGGCCTGAAGGGCCGAACTGAAAGCATGCGAACTGAAGGCATGAACTGAACTGAATCCAACCATCGATTGCCGATTTGGACTTCCTTGTCTGCTTATTTTCGAGTGCGTTGTACGGCGTTCTTAGTCGCGGACAAGGCTCCATTGATGGAAGCCGCGGTCTGGGCTGTGGTGGAGCGGCCGCGGAGGCAACGTGCGCCGCCGCCGCCGCCGCCGCCGCGCAGGACGCGCTGATTAGAGTCAAGTGATGCTGATGAGGTCGGCGCGAGCGGGGCCTGCGATCCGAATTCTTCGGTTCCGCGGAAGCCCGCTAGGGCTCGCCTCGCAGGGGGGCCTCGAACGCAGGCGTGATTGTGGCGATTTGCGCTCTGGAAGACTCAAATCCGGGAATCGGTCAACGGCTGACAATATAATTACTAATTTGGTCGAGAAATCTGTTTTTCTCTCAGAAATCTGTAGTTTTTCTCTCAGTTCAGCGAGGCGTTGACACATGAAAATACATTTCGATATATAATGTGTGCAGACGTTTTCTACAACATAACATTTTTATTCGGAAGTGGAGTCAAATTAATTGTAACCATACAGAACTCTTTCTCTGTCCCATTTAATGATTGAGCTTATACATATTTATGAACTGTATCTAAAGTAATTTACGGATACAACGAATTTACAAATATATTCTTGCCGATCCGGTGGCCGAGCGATCTCGGACCGAAGGGTCGCGGGTTCGAGTCCCGCCTCGGGCATGGTTGAATTTGTGTTCGTCCCTGTCATCATCGTATCGTGTCATCCTCACAGTTACCAAACCGTTACAAGCAATAGTGGTCGCTAATGACCTAGAAGTTGATGCGACCTTAAATACCAACAAAAAATCTGTTCTTCCTCACACAATTGATCTTCAAATTCATTGGTTGTGTATATAAAAAATATTTTATATGCTATACTTTACATACTGTATATTTGTAAGACGAATGCTTCATTTATTGATCTTTCCTATGCGCGTTGAAAGCTAAAAAAAAAACATTATTTTTTTTATTATTGAGATCACGTCTTGGGTGTGGGGGCAATCACGTGTTATTCCATATAAGTTACATACTATTTTATACAGTACGTTATATGTATTATTAATAGGATTATACACGTAAAAAATTTGAGATCATGTCAATGTACAGAACATGAATAAACTTAAACTGTTACTTGTAAGTGTATTGCATTGCAAGTTTGTGTTAATAATTTTAACTCTTTGTTGCATCCTTCAACTAAAAAGTTCAAATATTATTTGTAATTTTTAAATCATTCTAAATGTAATATTCTTGAAATTTATCATTCATTATAAATTATTCGCAACCTTTCTCTTATTTTTTAAAACGTTCAAAATTGTTTAATTGAGAGGGAAATTGGCAGTTCTTTGAAAATGCATACATGAATATTGCTCATGCAGTAAAATATGCTCGTATAATGTACAAGTTAAAGATCGCCTGCATAAGACAAAACTAACGAAGAAATACTGGTATATTTTTGCAGAATTTCGAATGTTGCTTTAGACCTGCTAATCACATACTATACGTGTATTCCGTAATGTTAAAAATTCCTGCGACCCGGAATGACAGCGGCCAGCGTGCGCGCCTCGTGGCAAGTATAGTAGCCTTTCTTCAATGGTATCTTCACGGTTAACAAATATAATGCTCATCAGTGCCCATGATTTTCTCGCAGCAGCAATCTGAGCTGCCACTTCCTTTGTTGCGTGGCGCACGAATTATTAGCTCTTTTGGGCGAAGTTCCGCAAAATGGATTTTCTTACTGGGAACTGAAGCCTTTTTTGGCACATTTGGGGGAATTCTACCCAATATGGCATTCTTGCTGTATAGAGAAGTTAAGAAGGGGCCACTTTGTCAGGCCAGGAAACAATTACCGTCATACAGGGCGATGACATTGCAAGAGTTAGTGATGGAGCCTGTTAAACACGAGCTACCTGTAAACGAACGCACTGAAAATATGTGTGCACGGACGTAAGTGGACGTAAGTTGCTGTTATATTGCCAGCAGAAGCCATCAAAGCAGCTCCGTCTTAGAGTAATCTCTGCACGCACGAATGCGACCTCCTGGGCGGTGTAATGCTTTGCTTTGCTTACGTTGCTTGCTTGCTAGGCCTCGCTTGCACCCACAATGATATAGGCAGGCAAGGGCGTCGCAGTTAAAGCAGCAAACGCGTATTACATTACAAATTATTTAGATTTTATGGGTCCTTGGGAGCTAAGTCCCTTCAGAAGACTGCAGGATGGTGGATCAGCACAAGTGAAAATGAAAGACAGAATATGTTTTAGCAAATGTCGAAACAAAAGTCCTTTACTTACATAAAATGAAGTTATACAAAAAATGAAGTTACATCTAAGTTACGTGGAGACCTCCGCCCAACTGAACGATAGCTCGGAGAATCTCCCCGGGCAGGGCCCTTCCGCTTGTTTTATAGTAATCAGAGCTTTTTTTGTAATCATACGCTTTCACGTGGGCTGCATGTGGCTTCCCCCTCCCAAACCTGATGCGGCCAGAAGGCGCTGAATAGGCCCTCTGTGTTTGTGCCCGCGCTGGCCATATCGTCAGCCGTCCGTCACTTTAGACGCTGATGGGGGTCAGCTGGGGTCACATGTCGCAAAGGCCATCGTGCTTAAACATTCATATTTATTGGTACTTCCCAGTTGACGGGTATTTCCCAATTGAATGCGTTATGATAAAAAGCTCCCATGAAGTATGATTATACTCATTACAGTTATATTACAATTACAATTACAATTACACTTATTATAATTACAATCATTATACCTTCAATCACAATTATTACAATTACACTTATTACACCTTCAATCCGTACAGTTATAATCGTTACACCTTCCCCCTTTTCAAAAGTGAACCACCATGTGGTTTACTTTTACTCAACGAACATATCGAGTGGACCGTCTGAGCCTCTTGGGCGTGTGATCTGGATCTATACTGGATGGCGTATGCTGTCCATCTGCTGTTGCCTCTACGTCGGCAAAGGTTGGCTCACGGGTTATTGGGAGGGAACGTGTTGATAGGACAGGAGATACTTTGTCGAGATCCCTTTGGTAGGATACCACAGGTTGATAGGTATTTATTACCAAGCATCTCTCTCGTGCCTGTGCCCAACAGTCCCTGGGACTCCATTTGTCCCACAACCAAAAACCACATTCTCTGCAACATTTGCAACAGCAACAACTACAGCAAGTAATTATTATGAACAATACAAATACAATTAGTGATCCTAACCATGTTGCGCCTTGATACCAGACAGAAGGAAGAATACTTTCTTCTTGGTCTTTAATCAGCCCTTCTATTTCTGATACCTTGTAGCTCGCTATTTTTAAATCATCTGCAGAAGTTAGAATATTCTGCAGAGGAGTATCCAGATCTAAATTAGTTAATTTCTCCTTTGTCTCCTCATCAAAACAACAATCAAAATTTGGAGACATTACAGGTAATACGTCCAGCTCAGTTCGATTGACTTCTATTTGACTACTAGCATATAAGGTCGCGGAAGCAGAATAACCTTTGCAACCTTTTGGTAGGTGTAGTTTACCTTGGTTTTCTAAGACAATATTTCGTGTTCCTTGAAGAGGACACAAAATTGCAAATCTTTCGGGGCTCGGTGCAACGTATAACCACTCATTACTTAGATATAGCGAGATCCAGTGTGTTCTTGTTAATTTAACAATTCTTTTATCACACACATCTGGAACTCTGTTATTAGATACATGTAGAAGCGTAGCTTCACAATCTACATCTGGAACATATGTATATACTGGTACTTTTTCTTTACAAACAAAATTAATTTCATTAGGATTAAAACAATTACTTAATTCATTGGAAGACATCTTTCCATATTTGTTATGCATAGTGTCCTTAAATACATACTCTCTATTAAAATTAAGATACATAAATGTATCGTCTTTCACTCTTGTTGGAAAGGGTAAGACTTTATACAATTGATATTGAGTGCTTGCAACAAGAGGTATTTGGATTACATATACAAAATAGTTCTGAAAAGAATAGATGATAGGAATTATTAATTTACTTAGTTCACTAATAGGAAAAGGAGGATAGTCCAGGTCCTCCTTTGGTTTACCTTGATCCATATAACTCTTTATTTTATTTGGTGTGACCAGTTGAGGTTGTAACACACCATCTTGAGCATGAACAAATGCATCTACTAAAATATCGAACGTATACCGACTTTCCTCAATTCCTCTCTCTACTTGTTTCAATTGTTCATTCATCATGGATACTACAGTGGTTGATTCCTCTAATTTGTTAATTGCCATGGATGCTTTCACTGCAAAGTTCTTAAATTTATCAGCTAACATTTTCTCATTCTTATCTATTTTATACATTGTAGAATTAAATGTGAGAATGGCTGATTTGATTACTGTCATCTGTTCTCCCGAAATTTTTAAAAATTCTCTTTGCTCGTTCTGAATTGTATCAATATGCTTTTGATAACTTTTAATTTCAGATTCTGTTGCTGTGCCAAACAAAATTTTGCTAACCTCTCCAATAAAATTTAAAACACCTCGCTTCTGTCGACCATAATTATTTTCATTTAAATAACCCGCAATTATATCTTTTAAAGAATCTACATAACGAATCTTTGATCGAGAATAAGTTGCGAATGCTGTACAATCCGTTAAATGATACCATGATTCATTTGAATATTTTTGACATACAGTTAATACTTGAGCCTGATGACTTTTAGTTTGTTTCCATAATTCTTTAATAGGGTTTAAATCTATGTAATTTACAAACTTCCATTGAGTTGGTGACAACAAAAGTGTACCTATTTCGTCGAAATATACTCCTGCTGACGACGATATTGGAGAATTTTGACTTTCCACCGTAGTCTGGTGTTGTAGTGCAATTAACAACAGCTTAAGTATCCAAATCGCGATCATCTTGCGAATTTTCCTCTGAAACAAAGTATGGTTTCAACCTATTTACATGAACTCTAAGTCGTTTACGTTTTCCTACTTCTTGTAGAACAACATCAGATCCCGCATTTAAAACTTCTTGTATTTCATATGGACCTTTCCATAGCGGTTCTAATTTATTTCTTTGCTCTACTTTTACTAAGACCTGGTCTCTGATTTTAAATTCCCTCTTTCTACTTCTTTTTTCATCATAATACTCTTTCTGCTTTTCTTTCTGTATCCTCAAATTTTCTCTAACCCTTTCATGACAAACTTGGAATTTAAATCTTATTTCCTGAACAATATCATCGTATGTATACAACGGAGTTGTATTCGCTTGCAATTTACCCGGTAAATTTGCTTTCCTTCCAAACAATACTTCATATGGGGTATACTTTGTACTCGTGTGGACTGTTGTATTATACGTAAAACTCGCAAATGGTAACCAATCATCCCAGTCGTTATGTGGCTGTTTACAAAAACATCTTAAATATTCCACTAACGTTCTGTGCGTTCTTTCGAGCGCACCATTACTTTCTGGATGATATGCACTAGTATTAATTTTCTTTATTTTAAGTAATTTACTTAAATTTTGGAATAAGCCACTCATAAAATTAGAACCTTGATCGGTTACTATCTCATTTGGTATACCGAAAATACAAACGATAAAATTATTAAATGCTTTTGCTGTTTCCTGTGCGGTTGAATCAGAAAGCGGGACCGCGATTAAGTATTTACTCAAATTGTCCTGACATGTTAAAATATATTTATTCCCTTTAATTGTCAACGGTAAAGGACCTACAATATCTAAGTAAATCTTTTCCCACGGTGCCTCTTTAATATCAGTCACAATAAGTGGTTGTTTCACTGGTAACTGAGTTACTTTATTTAATTGGCATGTCTTACAAGCTTTAATAAATTTCTCTACGTCATTTGACATGTTCGGCCATGAAGTATATAATTTAATTCTCTCTAGCGTTCTTTTGATTCCTTGATGACCTCCAATGGGACATTCATGCATTTCTTTGATAATTCTTTGCCCATTCTCTACACTAACCTGACAAGAGACTACTGGATATCTACTTAACGCGTCTGCATTGACATTCATTTTTCCTGCTTTATGTATCACTTCATAATCGTATTCCTCTAACAATAATCTCCATCTCATCAATGGAGATCCTGGATCTGTTACATTCAAAATCCACGTTAAAGCCTTATGATCTGTCACGATTGTGAATTTTGTTCCTAATAAGTATGGACGGAAATGTTTACAAGCCCATACGATAGCTGCGAGTTCTTTCTGTAATAGAATAATTTAACTCTGCTTTGTTAAAAGTTCGAGATGCATAAGCAAGCGGCTTATCTTTTCCTATCTTTCCTTGACTAAGTATTGCTCCTATAGCATAATTACTCGCGTCCGTTGTTAGAATAAATGGTTGTTGAAAATCAGGATACTGAAGTACTGGCGCTTGTGTTAATTCTTTCTTTAAAGAGTCAAAACTACTCTGTTCCTCTTGTTCCCATTTCCATTTACTATCTTTCTTTAATAACTTTGTCAAAGGTATAGCAATTGTACTAAACTTGTCAATGAATCTACGATAATAACCTGCCAAACCGAGAAATGATTTTATGTCTTTGATATCTTTTGGTATTGGAAAATCTCTAACGGCTCGAATCTTTTCTGGATCTGGTTTTACACCATCTGGCGTTACCAGGTGTCCTAAATACTGTAATTCTGTTTTAATAAATTCACATTTATCTGGTTCTATTTTCAAATTACATTCCCTTAAATTTTGAAAAACTTCAATCAGCTTCTGATTGTGTTCTTCCAAAGATTCTCCGAATATTATTATATCATCTAAATAAACCAAACAACGACTACCTAACGTTCCTGATAATACGTTATTCATAAGCCTCTGGAAGGTACTGGGAGCGGATTTCAAACCAAACGGCATACGCTTAAATTCATAATGTCCGGTGTTAGTGCTAAACGCAGTTTTACCTTGATCTTCTTCCGCTATTGGCACTTGCCAATATCCACTCGCGCAATCGAGAGCTGAAAAATATCTAGCCCTACCTAATTTGTCCAATATCTCTTGAATATTTGGAATTGGAAAACTGTCTCCTATAGAGGCGTCATTTAACTTTCTAAAATCTACACAGATTCTCCATTTTCTTTGGCCTGATGCGTCTATTTTCTTCGGAACGATTACTAAAGGAAAATTCCAAGGACTCTGACTTGGTGTAATTATATCTTGTTCGAGCATAGACTGAATTTGTTTTTCTACTTCAACTTTATGTTTTTCCGGTAACCTGTAATTCTTTAGAGTAATCGCTTTGCCTCTTGGGATTCCTGGTGTAGGAATCGTGTGTTCGACTCCTCTCGCACTCGTTAATTTGTCTCCTTCTAATTTAAAGATATCCTGGAATCGATGACAAATTGCCCGAATTTCTCTAGTACCCTCTTTAATGTGCGAAAATCTTAATTTCTCATCTAATTTACGAATTCTCTCAGGATCTTTCGAGTGATTAATCCATTCTCTTTTCGACGGTACTTTTCTTAATACAGGTTTCACATTAATTACCTGCTCTTCATTTGTAACATTTACGCATAAGCACTGAAACCTATTGTCTTTACATTTCACTAGTCCACACGCTATATAAACACCTTCTTTTAATTTTTGATTTTCAATTAATCTATCACCTACTTCTGTGGTTGGTAACGATACTATCGTTTCACTTTCAGCGGGTACTCTTATATCAAAAGGGATGTTTAATGATATTCCATACGTACTGAGACCATCTTGTCCTAATATCATATCGAGTTCGTGTGGCAAACTGTTTACCACATAAAATTCGTGTTTACGAGGTTCTGATGCGTTCTCCAAGACAAGTAGTATTTTACCAATTACTTTTAAATTATTCCCTGTAATTCCTTTTATTATTATTTGTTCATCTGCATGCTTTATTTCTCTTTTATTTCTTATTGCTTCTAACTTTACCAACGATACCTGGGACCCCGTATCTATCAATGCTACACCCATTTCACCCTTCAATTGCTTACACAATACGTATATTTCGTATTCATTTAGCTCGTAATGTCGATCTAAATTTCTGCAACCTCTTTGTAACTCATTTACGTTTAAACCTCGAGAACTACAGACCCTTGCTATATTCTCGTCCGGAGATTCACCTGTCTCCGCGTCACTTCGAGTCGCGATCTCTTTAGTGACTTTTCGGCTACAACCTAATTGTTTGCCGTTCCCTATTTTAAGGAAAGAGGGAATTGTTCGCGTCGCAATCCCTTTGCGCACCGCCATTTACTCGTACTTGTGGGCAGCACCCTGCTTGTGCTTCGCAACCCTTTTCTGAATCGCAACCTGCTTGTGCTTCGCAACCCTTTTGCGAACCGCACCCTGCTTTTGCTTCGCAACCCTTTTGCGAACCGCACCCTGCTTGCCTAGGACTTATCTTCGGTTGCTCAGACAGCCCTGCTGTCCGTTTCCCTGCGTTCTGCAATTTCTAGCCTCGTGCCCTTTCTTATTGCACTTCGCACAGGTCGGTACTGGTATACCCGTACATTCTCGCGCCTTATGTCCTATTTTCTGACATCGGAAACATGTTATACTTGCCGAATTAACTTCTTTTCTTACAATCGAATGTTTCTTTGAATTGTTACGCTGATCATAACGTGGTAATTGCTTAAAATTCACCTGATTTGGATTACTGAATTTGTGTCGTTGCGACAAAATAGAACTTTCCTCCTCTAATGCAATTTCAATTAACTGAGATATAGACTGATCTTCTCCTTTTGTTTTTACCATTGTTTTTATACGATCATCAACTATTCCTTGAACAAAACATATCTTAACTATTTCTTGCATGATAGCAATTCCTCCTTCTACGTAGGATGGTTCTATCTGCTCCAGTTTACGTCGCGTTTCCCTGTATAATTCAGCGGATAAATCATCAATGCGCGAACCCCACTGAATTATAGTTTCATTAAAATTTTGCCTACTATTAAATAGTTTACTTGCATGAAAGTCTAATGTCCTTCTTGTCGCGTAATGTTCCTCTAAAATGTCACGTACGTCTTCCCACGATGATCTTCTTTTAATCATTAATTTTGCTTTCGCATCTCCGCATATTTTTGCTTCAATAAATTTTAAAAATAACCCGTGTTTACTAGGATGAACGACTTCGTACGCGGCTTCTACACTTTCTATAAATTCTCGCAGTTCCCTCGGATTACCCTCAAAGCTTTTTGGTACCAATTTGATTGCTTCCGGCACGGATATGTAATCTTGCTCGGGAGGAGCACCTTGACTATCAGCCATCATCCTCAATTAGCTAACACAACTAGATAAACACAATACTCAAACTTCGACGTTTCCTACGCTCACGCGCGCTCTACAAAATACCTAACACACTTTGGATCAAGATAACCCAGAGGTTGGACTAACCTTTACAAGATGAAGAGTTCTTCTGAAGGCAACCAAATGGAGATCGCTGCTACGGTTACGTTGCCGGCTGCACGTACGGCTGAACACAGGATGGCACCTCGGTACACCAGGCTGCTGCTGTTGTAGTGCTCAGAAGAACCAAGGACTCCGCCAACTCCTCTCGGAAGGTTTCGCTGGCCAGGCTCCACCACGATCACGCTGGTGAATACGTGACTCCTTGAAGAATTGAAAGAAATGACTTTTGCTAAAACTGTGCTGAGCAGTGCTTCTGATTTTGAAGGATCCCACCGCTGCCACCATGTAATGCTTTGCTTTGCTTACGTTGCTTGCTTGCTAGGCCTCGCTTGCACCCACAATGATATAGGCAGGCAAGGGCGTCGCAGTTAAAGCAGCAAACGCGTATTACATTACAAATTATTTAGATTTTATGGGTCCTTGGGAGCTAAGTCCCTTCAGAAGACTGCAGGATGGTGGATCAGCACAAGTGAAAATGAAAGACAGAATATGTTTTAGCAAATGTCGAAACAAAAGTCCTTTACTTACATAAAATGAAGTTATACAAAAAATGAAGTTACATCTAAGTTACGTGGAGACCTCCGCCCAACTGAACGATAGCTCGGAGAATCTCCCCGGGCAGGGCCCTTCCGCTTGTTTTATAGTAATCAGAGCTTTTTTTGTAATCATACGCTTTCACGTGGGCTGCATGTGGCTTCCCCCTCCCAAACCTGATGCGGCCAGAAGGCGCTGAATAGGCCCTCTGTGTTTGTGCCCGCGCTGGCCATATCGTCAGCCGTCCGTCACTTTAGACGCTGATGGGGGTCAGCTGGGGTCACATGTCGCAAAGGCCATCGTGCTTAAACATTCATATTTATTGGTACTTCCCAGTTGACGGGTATTTCCCAATTGAATGCGTTATGATAAAAAGCTCCCATGAAGTATGATTATACTCATTACAGTTATATTACAATTACAATTACAATTACACTTATTATAATTACAATCAGTATACCTTCAATCACAATTATTACAATTACACTTATTACACCTTCAATCCGTACAGTTATAATCGTTACAGCGGCCGTTGCCCAGCGGTCTATGAGGGGCGGCGGCGGCGGCGTCATCGGCTAACCTGGCACGCTCCCACGCTCAGCGGCGGCCGCACCTCTTTCGCCGCACGCCCCCCCCCCCCCCCGCCCCCTCCCCGCCAGCGGGCCCCGCCCCCCGGTCCTCGCCTTCCAGCCATGCTCCCGCGCCGGCGCCCAGCCGTCTCTTTGCTGTCGGGCGAGGCGCGCACGTTCATGAAGGAGGGGGGAGGGGACTCTTCACTAGGGATGGCAAATAACTTCAATATTATAACATCAATGTGTCGTTGCTTTCTTCAGATCAATATATTTGTCCAGAAATATCGATTGTTTAAAAAACTACTGTATAACTAATATAGATAAAAGTTTCAGAATGTATTTTTTTCTGTATTGTTCGCAATCAACAGCCCTTGACTACTGTCACTGGTGACGATTCCCAGACGGCACGAAACCGTTCGCTATTCGCAACCTTTCTCCCTTTTCTGGTTATTTTGGTCGTGGTAATATCATTAAACTGCATTTTGAACTTGACTGTCATTGAGAAGAAAATTAAAATTATAGTCAAATTTAAGGCAGAATACACTTTAAACTAATATTGACGTGTTATGTATTACATTAGAACCAGGTCATTTTACTTCGAAATGTTTCATCATATTTTAAACATCAATGTTTTCATCGAAATCTAAAACCTTTTGCTGACGTATCGAAGAACCGACGCACCAACATTTGCGATTGCTTCTCCTCAACCCCATACTAACTGTAACTCCGCGTCGTTCTCGCTTAAACAGATGGAAATCTCTTTAAAGCTAGGCTCATTCCTAGTCACTCCTTTTCGGAGAATCGTATAAAGCGTGCGTTTATTGGGATGCCTTAGAAATTTTACTGTCAGCTGAAATACATTGTGAATGCATTTCCAGAACGCAACGAATACTATTGAATACAATATGTTTATCGTGTCTTCTGAAATACGACCGAGCAATATTTACGAGAGTATTTTAAAACTTTTTGGAGGCGTCTAATAAAATACGTTAAAATGCAAATGGATCTATCTCATTTTTTCATAAAAGGTTTTCAATACATCAGATTTAAAAACTGTTTAATATTTTGTTTATCTGACAATGCAGAGTACGATCATGTCAAAATGTAATTCTCGTCAATTATGTCAGATATAATCTGCGATGTGGTGTCATTCAGTCACAAACTTCCATAATTATAGAGGATCCTGCCCATACTCCTCAGCGCTTCGAAGGAAATGGCGCGTCCTTTGTTGTGGCCATATTTTTTTCTACTGGAGACTGTTTTAGTTGTCTTGTTTTCATGGTGTAATCTCTGAGTAAATTGAGCATGATGTTTTCACAGCTGATAGTGATCAGTTGGGAATGTGCCCATCTAAGCTTTATGTATAGAGGTGTTAATGAAAATTCCTTGACTTCGTGCAAATGTCTATAACATTTTGTGGGTATTCGAACAGTTGTAAACTGTCATTGCGTTGGGATCTTAATGAACCAGTTATACTTACTTTTATTTACTTGCGTGAGAACGCGACGCATGTTTTGTGTTTAATTACTTTCGCTGTCGGCTTTGCGGCGAGTGAAGTTCATTACGTGAGGGTGCGTGGTCTAGTGCTCTCGTTTGTAGATTTTGCGCCCGGCCCCTGTGAGAGCCGGGGCCTGGGAACACCTGAGCGGAAGTCTTTTGTGACTTGTGAATGAGTAACAGTTATCCTCCGTGTAAGTGGCGTTGAACGTCAAAAGAGCTCTTGAGGGGGGGGGGGAGTGAATTCCTTGTCTGACGTCTGCAGCACACTTTGTCAAAAAAACACGCATCAGGAACCTTTCGTGATGTCCACGCTTCCTCGTGGTCGCTTTGTGGTTTGCAGGTTAACTCGATCGCAGGTGTCATTGCACGATGGATGACTGATCAAGTTACACCGCAACAGATGCGCCCCGCCACCTTTTGTCATTGAACAAAAAGTTTCGATTAAATTTTTCTTCGGATATTTTTCCGAAGAACTACCTCGGACGTTTGAAACATGTCGGTCCTTCTCTACACCTACACCGTTGTAACAGTTCCGTTCGTACGCTGTTGTAAGTATTCGTGTAAATTGCCTTTGTTATCCTTCGTGGAAATTTGTGAAGAAAATAAAGAAGTGAAGAGTAGTTTTTTTAACACAAATTCAGGTGTGGTGTAAATAAAATTGAGTCGAGTTGAAAATTTTAATCAGTTCTATCTAAAATTGCGTGTTGGTAGATTTTGAAAGGACCGTAGCCCTACGTGCCAGGTCACTAGTAGAATACCCGGTTCGCTGTATAAAGAGTGTTATAAAATATCGTATATAGGCATATGAGTATATTATTATTTCTTACATAGGATTATACTGATCTAGTATTTAGATCAGACTTAGTATATCCTTTGAGGCTTGTCTTTTGTCACATGGGCCCTAATCCGTTTTCTCGGATTTGCAGTGTCACAATGTGCCCCCGGCGTAACTTTTATTTCTAAAAATTGTTTATTTTGAAAAATCGAAAAAGATAAAAAAAGTGCAATATTTCGAATGAAATACATGTACACAGAAAACTAATACATGATCTTAGACTATAAACCTGCATTTTATCCGGAATTCCCTGTTCCTACTACTAACCCGACGTGTTACTGTAGAAGCCGCGTATGGCAGGCAGGGGGTGGGGGCAGCAGGCAAGTGTGTTGGCATGCCTGGTGCGTGGTGCGAGCCGCGCAGGTATTTACTGCGGCAATAACTGGCGCAGGCCGCGATCTGAAACGCCGTCTGCCTCCGGCCCTGGGCGCGGACGCCCGAGCCCTGCGCCTCGCCACACGCGCGCCGCCCGACGCATCCGATACACGTTAGCGTTGTTTTCATCTGCGGTCATTTTCAACTTTTGGAGATATTACATAAAGACAGACACGGATACATTTAAAAAATCACGTTTCTTACACATACTACAGCATAGTAGTTAGTGAATATGAAATATTTTTATTGTACTTGCACTTCATCTTGTGCGTGAAAGGCACATTGCTTCTGACATTAACATATGACTTACCCCGAAATAAATGTTGATTGAAAAAGAAACGCGAAACAAATTATGTAAAAAAAAAGGTATACGTTGTATCTTTTAATAAAGCTTGTTGTGCATTATGAGCTTTTATTGGTGACGTGAGGTTTTTCAGCAACGCACTTCACAGATTGCTGACGTTATAGAGAATACGAAATGGAGACCAAATATTTATAATTCATATCTCTATCTTCTTTTGCTGACATTGTATTTTATAGTATAATTGGAAATAAGGAATCACATAATGATTTACGAGATATTTGAGCACCTTACAATTTAAGAGACGAATAGACGAACAAAGGTTCCCGGTAAGACTTGACGTAACCGTATCCTACTTACATTCTCAATATTATAAATTATCGTGAAGATACCAATTGCAAGGTGGCTTTGATATTTTATCACCTTTAAAGTCTTCTTATGACAATGTTTTATAGTCATCAGCTGAATCAGTTGAATTTATTTAATTTTTTTAGAATAAACAGACGCATTGCGTACTGCCGATAACAGCCTGCGTTATTGTAAGTTGTGATCTGGACTGAGAGAATTTATTAATACTGAAAACGTTGAAGCGTTCTGTTGGGAACGAGCCATCTTCCCAAATTCCGAGTGCCCTGTGCGTGTTTCTACTGGCTCTGCATCCTGCGCCTAAGGCTACCCAATCTCGATGGAGGCAGGATGCTAACTTCGCCCGCTCGAAAAGGCCTCGCGAAGCAGAGGGGGGCAGAGGTGACGGTTGGCGAGAAGCCGGCGTTGTCAGCCACGGGGACGGCCTAGACCAGGGTTGTCCAATTGGAGGATCGGGGTGCCATTTGTTGTGGGCCAAACGTGAAAGGCGCGTGCAACCATGTCGGGCTAGAACTTTGTTCACTTCACCTAGCGCACGCGACCTACCAGGGTGTACACCCCCCTTGGATGTAAAAATGGGTGAAGTTTAGATTTAAGGATTTTTTTCTAGTTAATTCATAAATTTAAAATCATCCCAATGTTTCACTGCATTATGCGTGGTACAACCTATCACGCATTGTTCTCTTCCCTCTCGATTTAGAGCAGCCTGGCAAAATGCCGAAATCATCGTTACGGAGAATTCAGGTGTGAATCGTCCGAGTATTGAAAATATGGCCCGCAATCATATAAAATGTTTTAGTTGTCGCCCTTGAGGCCTTGCAAGTTGGACATCCCTGGCTTAGGCGGTCGCAAGGGACGCGGCTTGTTCATCAAAGGCAGCGCTTGACCAGAGCCGGTGCGCTCGTTTCCGAGGCCGAGGAGTCGCCTGGAAGTGACGGCGCGCTTGAACGGCCTAGGTAACGAATGGCAGATTTGCGAACACGAGCGTGGCGTTGTAAGAAGATTGGTTCCACGCCTTTTTTACCGTCGCGGGAGGGACCGCTGCCGCCCCCTCCGCTCCTTTGCATGAGGTCGCGCGGCACGCGAGGGCGCGCCGCCTGGCACGCGCATGCGCGCGCCGCGCCGCGCCGCGCCGCCTTTGTGTCAAAACGAGCGGCATCTCCTGCGGAGGAGGTGGTGCGGCGAGGCGCCGGCCGCTAGATGTAGGTCACGACTGTGACCGGGAGTGGTGCCTGAGGGCATCGACTGATGTCACTGCGGTCCCTCTGACCGGCAGGTCTTCGTTCGGGCCCCGGCGGTCAGCTAGATCGAATTGAGTCACTAGCCGGGGGAGAATTCTAGAGGTTGGCTGCTCTGATCGGTAGTTTTCCGTGGTTTCTCCTATCAACACCAGGTGAATGCCGGACCAGCACCCTTACAAACGAGTCACGGACCGCGCGTGATCTTTCCTTCCTCTTCCTTGTCTTGTCCTACCCCTTACTTACACACACACTTCCATGGACTACACTACTCCTGCCGGGTGACCGGTCGGACGCGTGGTCCCGGCTGGGGCGGTGCCTCGCTGATGGGAGATACCTGGTTGGGGAAAAGCCCGCTTGCCGACGGTAGGTCGGCGCCGGATCTCGACATCCAGCGGGGGAAGATCATCGCCACCTCCCGTGGAAAGGACTTGCACTACACTTACGGGAGTAATGGCCACAGTGGTTGACGCGCTCGGAATCACTAACAACCGACCGAACACCCAAAACAAGCTGCATCTCCTGCGAAGGAGGTGGTGCGGCGAGGCGCTGGCCGTTAAATGTAGGTCACCTCTGCACCAATCCGCCTGTTCGTGTGGGTGCGCGTGTGTACTGCGCGTATTAGAGGACTCCTCAAATATCTGCACTTGGAAAGATACTTTGCAGCTAACAGATTCCTATTTGCTGCAGTCTGACGTGCTGTAAAACAGCCAAACAGGTATACAGTTCGCTGTAGGAACGTGGTCGTTTATTACATTAATTTATTTATTCAGAAATCAGTGGAATCAAAAATTTCCCCGCTTTCACGTAAACACGCTCATTCCAACTATGCTAACCTTGTGAGTTGTAGATTCTTTTTTCTCAGAGCACATGCGCTGTTAATGTTGTGGGAAGTAGAAAGCTAGTGACTCAAGCGGGAGTATCAGTCACGCCTAACGTCGATTGTTCAAGGGCGTTCTTCCCGAATGAAGTAATCAAGACTATATAGTTTCGTATGCTATTTGTAAGTTACAGTTATTTCCCGTTCGATTTCCCCTCTCTAGCGTCCGAAAAGGCAACGGTTTTGGCCGTCAGTGCACGCAGCGTCCCAACGAAATTGTCCCGTAAGAGGTCGCCGGGCCTCGGAATGTCGCTGGGAGTCCCCTCGCGTACCCATTCACTTACAGAAGATTGGCAGCTACTTCTCTTTCCCGGCCAGGGACATTAGTGTATTTCGGGTGATTTTATGTGAAGGTGTCTGTACGATGAAACTCTATATTCGGATTTTTTGTGTGTTAATTTAGTTATTAAGGTAATGACTGAATTGCCCAGAAGATTGACCTCATCTTAGTCAAACTATTGGACTCTTGGTCATCGATAGAGAAAATGCTTTGCATAGAAAAGTATATTTTTTGCTTCATTGGTGTATCATTGCGTCATTCCACGTCAAATCGCAATGAAAATTCAGCTTTGATATTCCAGATTTTTAAATTTGTTTTTCTATGGAGTGTGTATGGAAAAAATCACACTTTTTTATTTTTTGCAAAAATATTTTTGCGAGACTTAATTTTCAAAGTTTCTCAGACAATACTCGCATCGCTTCAATTAATCGTTTGTACCTGTGTTGTAATTGTGACAAAAAAATAATATTTTGCGACATTAATCCTCAGGTGGGTGGACGGATGGATGGATGGACAGACAGACACACACCCAGAAATCAGACTGAAAGAAATTTGATTTGATTTGTTTAGCCAAAGAACAGTAAAAACGGTGTGTAACATGTGGAGCAGAAGTACTAACTGCGCACATTTTCTTGAGTTCCAGAGTCTCTTCCCAACAATTAAACTATGATTAGTTCAATGATGAAAAAAGTTTAAAAGAAAGCGAGGTTGCAGCTTTTGGAAACAAGAGGTTTTGAGAATATTGGTATTCCAGTAACAAAACGTGCACATCCGTCATAATCCTGCTTTTTGTTGCAATATAATACAGTGCATTAGGCAAGTTTCTCTGCAGTGAACCGAATCAGGGCATCCTATTAAAAATTGCATTTATGTCCGTAGCAACCCGGTCACAGAGAACCAAGTAAAGGGAAGAACACTTGTAGCAACTACTTGTAGCATCATCGTATTATGACTGTGGTGGGTACCCAATTTACGTTTCCAAACCGCAGCTCGTACTGCAATAGTATCTCTCTGGGTACACATTAAACGATCCTTCGCCGTGAATATGAGAGCAGAATGTATGTTCACAGACGTGGGAGAGTCTGTTCCATAACACCAAAATCAAATTAGGTAATTTCTTAAGACCAAGGTCAATCATTAACAGGCGTATCACGTCGACGTACAACACAAAGTCTGTTGCACAGAGCAAGTTGCCACTGCGAAGACTCTTTTCTTGCGCGCTGTATACGTACTTATACAATAAAGTCGAAAGGCGAAGTGCAGACGGGTCGGGCGTCCGGTGGCCGGTCGTCGCTCGTGCGGCGGAGGTGACCGCGCGTCTCCTCGTCGCTGCGCGCGTGCGTGCGTGCGCGCGCCTGCGTGCCTTCCGCCGCGCGGGAGGACAACGACATCGTCCTCCCCCCCCCCCCCCCCCCGCCCCCGCCCTCGTGCCCGGCGAGCGGCGCGGCCGGCGGCTGCCCCGGCGCCCGAAGCCTTTTTGTTTGTTTTGTCCCCTCCACAGTAACCCTGTGAAGGAGGGGAATTTATTATCTATAAATTTTTTCATTACGCTGCTGCCTTGCGGCTTAAGCAGCTACAGGCGGGGCTTTTTCTTACAACTAACTTACAATCTAGACTTAAAGTTATCTTAATTGCACTTTGGCATTACTAACTTACACTAAAATCATTTTTTGTAATTCTATTTTATACGTAAATTGTTTTTATATAATGGTACATTGTTATTATTATTAGTATTATTATTTTTTTCTACATTCACACATCATTCATACTATTTTCATTATATACATAACCATTCATTCTTCCCATTCATTCGCACTTGACTACTACTACTGACTACTGCGCCCGAAGCCTCACCCCCGCGCGGGCGCTGCCACGGACGGAACCGAATGGTGGAGGTGCGCGGCATTTAAGAGGGGGTTTGTGTACAGCGCTCTGCTGCGCTTGCGCACATGCACGAAGCGATGTGAATCTTAAACTGCGCATGCGCAGGAGATGGATAGTTCTGTCCGCTACGGCTCCCAGTTTGCGCACCCTCGAGCGTTAAAGCACCATCGATCTTCTGCGCATGCGCAGTTCAAGTAGCGCTGCACTTTTGTGCATCTTCGCAGGCGCAGAAGTTCGATAGTGCAGATCGCTGTGGCGTGCGGAAACTCCCTATTGAGGACGCAAGAACATGGAATTGGTAGGGGGGTTTTGCACGGGGAAGCGTTACAGCAATCGACAGCTTGACAGTACTATCGATGTTCTACGCATGCGCAGTTGAAATTCATTTATATCACTTTTGTGCGTCTGCGCATATGCAGAAGATCGAGATTGGAGTCGATTGCTGTACACGAAGCCGTTCAAAAACTCCCTTATATATCCCGTTTCGTTTTCCATTATTTTTACGTTCGTTCACTTTCAATGTTCATTTTCATTATTAGCGATTTATTCTTTATACTGCACAGTATTAAGTATTTGACAGTGTACTCTCTTGTGTCGTTTTACGAAGAAATGTAATCTCTTTTCTTTTACGTCTGTATCGTTGTCGTTCTGTTATCATTCCAGAAGCTTGAACGGTTTCAAATGGTGTTATTTTATCTCCTGCAATCAACAGTCCTTAATTATATATCATGAATAAAATCGTACTTTATGAAAAAAATTACGCATATATAAAGGTCGTAGTTTAATGTATTAATCGTTTGCGCGCCTTGTGTGCCGAGTCAGGAGCACTGTCCGGCGCGGTGCGGCGGTAGCCTCCTCGTTTTTCTTCCCTCTGCGCGGCATGGGCGTGGTTCTCGCCCGAGGAGTTGTCAGCGACCGGCTTCTCGAGTTGATGTAATCGCGCCCGCTCGTGGGCGGATCCAGTGGCTTGCCCACTTGACGGCGGCCTCTGGCTTGCGCTACTCATTCACGTTGCGAGGAACCGATTTTCTGTGATTGGATCCCCTCATTTTGCCGTTCCCATCAGAAAGGACTGCCAGTAATTATTTGTGGTATACAAGTGAATGTTCCCAAGAACAGAGAGGGAGTTTTCTTTCTTATTTTGTCGAGAGATCGCGCTACGTCGACGTGATACGCCTGTTAATGATTGACCTTGGTCTTAAGAAATTACCTAATTTGATTTTGGTGTTATGAAACAGACTCTCCCACGTCTGTGAACATACATTCTGCACTCATATTCAAGGCGAAGGATTGTTTGTGCACCCAGAGAGATACTGTTGTAGAAAAAAAATACCATTGAACTTTTTCTACTTTGATGCGAGTGCATGTCAAAACACACCAAATGCAGAATGGTATTTTGCAGATGACTTTAAACGTAGCATTGTTGTGGAGGGCCGTTGCCATCTTTCCCAGAGGATGCCCTTTTCCGAACTCTGACGCGGTACTTGCGCCGCTTCCATCCACTGGACATCGGCAGAGAATCGTTAAACCAGCTACGAGCCTTGAACGTGCTTTCCGTCGAGACTGTGCGCGTCTGTGTATGAAGGCCCATAAAAAAGAAATCTTGAAAAACAAGATAATGAACGCACTAAGACGTCTTTATATTTGAGTACATCGCATAAGCGAAACAGGAAGTCTAGAGCAATGGACTGGAACTTGGCGCAAATCATATGCTTTGGAAGACTTTTCTGGATTTTTAATTCTATATTTCGGTGAAGGTAGATTTATTAATAATTCTGCAATTAAGTGTGAGAACTTGGTGGCAGAATACACTAACTGAACATTACAGAACTTAACAACTATACAAACTCTACAAACGTTACAAATCTCATGAACATTTCACCGTGCAATCTTTCATAGAACTCTAATTCACCAAACTTCACTTCACTAAACTTCACTTCACCACACTTCACCGCACTGCGATACAGCGAGCTGTAATGTCTTTCTTACTCACTCGTTTCTCTCAGTTACTTTTAAATGATTTGTTAGTATTCATTGATTTATTTTATGTGAGCAATTACTGGACGAAAATTATTAAATGATATGAATTAAATAATTAATCGATAATGCGTTTCTTCTGAAGAATTTATATTTCTAAATAGTACAATGCAATTTTGTTAGTCGTTTCATTCAACAGCTCTGCTGTTAACTTTGAAATCTAGAGTGTAGAATGAATCGTGTCTGGTATAGTCATGGGATGACGCTATATAACAGTGACTCATCAAACGAATTCGCAGCATCCAATCTCATACATTCTCAAGGATCTCTGACACATTCCTTTTCTCGTTTTGAAGAAGTGTGTACTGCGAGTGTAATTTATCACACTGAAATCATATATTGCAAGTTGATAACGAATGTAAAGTGCAGCACATTAAAAGAGGTGAATAGGTCACTTGTAAATGTAGACCTGGCTGTGGAAGAATGTGCTTTTCGTGCGGCAAAAGATGGTAAGAAAGCAAGTAATAGTAACATACATTGCACTCTTTAATTTACCGCATTTAATAATGAAGTTCGATGTTTTGACTTGTGCTTCCGTGTAGCGTGCTCTGTCTCTACAATATGTCGAAATAAGTATTTGAGCTTTTCTTAGAACATTGCAAAAATGCAATATGAACTAACCGGCGTTGCCCGGGTTACAATTAATCTAAATCGTTTATTAGGCAGGGACAAATGAGGGAGTTGTGTCTTTAGCGCAAAGTAGAATGGTTGCTGCATTACGCGATCAAGGAAACTCGCACTAGTGTAAAATGGAAGTAATTTTATTTACATCGCCGACCTGCTTTTTCCCTCCAATCTGCACCTCTAGCCATACTCCACCCCACCCCACCCCACCCCGCCACGTTCCCCCGCCAAACTCCGCCTTTCCTGCCCCGGCGCCGATCCGATCGTGCCTCACGTTTCATTTCTGAAACGCTGTCCCGAAATACATAAATGCACTGCGGGGTTGCATTAAATCTAATTTTATAAACAAAAATGTGGATAGTATTTTGAATCGCGAACATTCGTATACTTTTTTCTGGACCCCTAAAACACATTTGAGCAAAATTGATTCACTTGCTTCAACTAACATTCATTCATTAAAATTTGATCAAATACCCAAGATGTGAAGTCGAAACCGATGGATAGTGGAAAAATTCTACGAATACTGTAGAGAAGCTACAGTTCACAGACCGACAGAGACGGACGAACAAATGCCAATATATTTTTGTCAAAAATTGGAGATCGATTTTCACACAATTCCATAACATATGAAGACGAGAAAGTAAAATACTTTTGGGGTATGAGCTTTCTGTAAATCTGCATTAACGCCAGTAAAACTTGATTTTTCCATTTACATTTCGTAATTTAGGTGACCACAACACAACATTTCAGAATATTCCGTACCAAGCTCATTTAATTTCGTTTTAATTTTTAGCAGTCCGCTAGACAACAGAAATCTACACCAAACGAACAGTGAGAGTTCTATTGGCTCTAATCGATACTTTTGCGTGGTTTCTTCTACCAATAGCAGGTGAATGTACACGTAAGCTTCCGCGGCTCGAATCCATAAATTGTCGGCTATCCGTGAGATGCCGCGTCGTTGGCTGGGAGGCCGACGTTTCGCCTGACATGTCGCAGGCTTCCTCAGGGCAGTGAGAAAGCCTGCGACACTGTCCTCACCACTGCCCTGAGGAAGCCTGCGACATGTCAGGCGAAACGTCGGCCTCCCAGCCAACGACGCGGCGTCTCCCGGATAGCCGAGAATTTAATAGCAGGTGAATGTCGAAGTAGTACCCTAACAAACGGGCCACGGCTAGCTTACAATCTTTGCTTCCTCTTCCATGTTCTGTCCTCATCCCTTTCATACATACACACACAATCACATAAGCTACACTTCCCACACGTGGCGCGAGCTGAGAGCCTGCCCCGGCTGAAGCGATGACCCGCTGGGGCAGAGACAAGGAGGAGGAAACCCCGCAAACCGTCGCGGAGGCCGGCGCCATCTGGCGGGGCGAATGAGCACAGCACATGCAACATCAATCAACGGGGGATGCGTTTTCAAAGCAATTGCTTCAAACAGTATGAATAGATGACGTGAATAGTTGCTCTTGTCTTGAGCAATGTCTGCATTGGTGAGTAAGTGTTCGGTCGAGAAACAATTGCTTTCTTTCCGGATGAATAAAATCGAGAATTTGCTTGTAAGGCGAAGCATTTACTTAGAAATTTCAGAGCAGCCTCTGTAGGTGACTGTAGTCGTATTGAATGGATCGAAGAGATGTTATACTCAACTGTTGTGACCTGCTTGTGAGATTTTAGGTAGTGAGTGAATGAATGATGGAAGACTTCCTACTATTTCGCCAACAATGCACGTCAACTGTACCACTTAACCTAACACGGTCGACACCATCAGGAATAACCACGCGTTGCGCGGTAACGTAGACAAACAAAACAGATGAAAATCGACCAATCACGGCAGCTCAGTTAGTGTGTGATTATTCAAGAGAGCGAATGCTAAATGCTAAGTTTCACAAAACGTTTTATTCATATGAAAAGAACCAATTGCTTGAGAGAAGTTGTCGTTCCTGCTTGTACTCGTGAGCAATTGCTGTGGAGTACTTACTCATTTTATTCACATCAAAGGAGTGGGAGGGAAGAAGAGGTGGCGCCGCGCGGGTAAATACAGCTGGGCGTGAGAGACACGAGAAGGCGGACACCGCGGGGCGCGCGCCTAATTGCTTCAATTGCTGCCGCGTGTCCTCAGCTGCCCACCGCCCCCCTCCCCCCACTCCTCGCGCCGAAACACACGCGCCGGAAGTCGGCGCCCTCAG
Organism: Gryllus longicercus; assembly: GCA_038098605.1. NCBI lineage: Eukaryota > Metazoa > Arthropoda > Insecta > Orthoptera > Gryllidae > Gryllus > Gryllus longicercus. The sequence continues at coordinate 705,525 of JAZDUA010000269.1, read as the reverse complement.
AGCGGCCCCGATCGCCCTAAACGACTGAGCGGCCTCAGATTGCCTCCGCCTTGGCCGGCACACCACCAGCTGTACACGCAGTGCGTCTGCGACACGTGCCGGGAGATCGGTCGGGAGCTTAGAGCTTGTCCCGACCGGGGCGGTGTCCCGCTGGTGGGCGATACCTAGTTGAGGGAAACCCCGCTAGCGGACAGTAAGTCGGCGTCGGATCTCACCATCCAGTGGGGAAAGTCACCGCCACCTCAAGGGGAAAACATGCTCTACACTTGCGGGACTAATGACCCTAGTAGGTGACGCCCCAGGGATTATCAATCCATGCGATTGCCACGTGGGCGATCAATTTTTGAGAGCGCCGGTGTCCGCGGTGCGGTGCTCGGCGGGCGCGCCGCTCGCCGTGCGCCTGGAGCGTGCGCTTGGAGCGTGCGGCCGGAGCGTGCGCCCAGGCGACGGGTGACGGCACTCGCAGGCTTCCCTCTCCCCTCCCCCCATCTCACGCCTCCGGAATGTCTGAAGGCTGACGAGAGGTCTGTGGAGGCAGTTGGCTGTCCTTACGCTATTTACTACATCGATGGCTTAGTTCACAAACGTATGTCCCATTCATGCTTATTTTTACAGTCAGTATGATTATTGGAGATATCTCGTTCATATTTACGGTGTGAGCAAGGATTGTAGCTGTAAGAGGGTTCGTGCTTTTTCCCGGAAAGTAAACACTGTCGCTTCATAAGTTGCTGCACATTTACAAACTTTCGAGCTTGGTGATCTCAGAACTAGGAATTCTGGACATACAATGTGTGTGCTATGAGTCGTCTATATCAGGGGCGGATCTAGAAACAAATTTTGGGAGGGGAAATTAAAAATGTTTTCGTCGAATGTGTCATTATAGTTTTTGTAAAATATTACACGCTACACTCAGCTCATGCTGCGATACGATTTTATTCGTTTCAGCGATTATCCGAAAATATTTTTGCTTTAAAGTTTCGTGACTAGCGAAAATTAAAAGTTACTGACAAATTTTGGGGGGAGGGATTTCCCTCCCCGTGGATCCGCGCTCGTCTATATGCAGTGCAAAATTGTCGCTATTCAACTTAATCACGGATATATATAGTACGTGTTGCATGTCAGCGAAAAACACGTAACAAAATTGTTGCAGAAGGATTGTGACGAAACGTGCGTAGCTTAGTACACAGCGACATTAGATGTCAAGACGTCTGTTTACCGCAGCTTTGTCCATGTAATTGTGAATTGAGTATCTTCCCATTCGCTTGGCAACAACTGCTGCCATTGTAGCCCCTCTAAAATCCGGTGGCGGATATTTGACAGCTCTACAGCTAGGTCGAATTCAGTCGTTGGAGGACAATTCTAGCGCACAGTTGTTCTGATCAGCATTTCTCCCTGGTTTCTCCGATCAAACGCATTCCTGAGCAGTCCCCTATGAATGGACCACGGACTGCGCGCGATCTGCCTTCCCTCATCGTTGTCTCTGACACACACACACACACACACAGTAAACGCACACGTACGTTCACTTAGATGCTCTGCTCTACCATATACGGGAGATCAGTCGGGAGGTTCGAGCTTGTCCCAGCTGGGGCCGGTGACCCGCTGGCTGAGTTACCTGGGGAACCCCAAACACACAGATATGAGGGTCGGTCCCTGACTTTCGTTCGTAGACAGACGTTCTAGCGGGAAACGAACACCGCCACATGACGGGTTTTAATATGCACTACAATTTTGTGTAACTAACGACCATAGCAGTTGAGGAGGAAGCTTAAAGTTCTCGATCCATCTGAGAATTTGAAGGCGCCACTTTTTCGTGAATGAGACGCGAGGGGCAGCGGCGGCCCCAGATCCGCTTGAAGCGCCGGCCGGGAAGGAAGCGGGGGGGGGGGGGGGGGGAAGCGCGAGTAGCGGTTCGCGGAAGAGGTGCGGCGCGCGGCGTGGGCGGAACCCCCACCCCTCCCTTTCCCCCTCCCAGGCCCTCGACCCGCCTCCGGGGGCTCATGTCACCGACCGCCGCCGCCGCCGCTCTCTCTCTCACCACTGCCTCGCGAAGCGCTCGTCAATGCCCGTTTACAATGTCGCGTTTCGAGGACGGAATAAGTTTCGATAGGTCCAAGAATGTACTTCGAATTATTTAGAGCCGCCTCTGACGTAAATCGGCTGTTGCGGTCTCATCCAATTGGAAGGTCGAACGTGAAGCTCCCGATTGGATGACACCGTAGCAGCTGATAACCTGTCAGAAGCAGCAGGAAATAAATCGCAGTATAGATTCAAATTTGCGAGCAGTATGAAGAAACAAATCCCTCGAAAAAGCAAAAGGCAAACTTTGTTATTGTCGCAGCAAATGAATCGACATTAATTTGTAACTTGAGACAGATGCTCTGGCTTTCTTGCTTTTGCCACCACGGATGGTGGACTGTGGTTCCCGCTTCCCACACGTTGCTCTTTAAATCAACGTTCCTCTTACTGCCTCCCCGTTACACCGCCACCCACACAACGCGGGACATCGCAACCTAAGACGGGAACTGAGAGCAAACGTGGCCTCCACTGACGTACAACTGAGACGCTGGGCCTATGCGGGACGAGCTGCGCCTCCGTCGTGGTCTGGTGACGTTTCGGCCAACGCAGATAACCTAAACAATTCTATAACAGATTTCTCCGAGCGTCAGACGCCTTGGTCCTGACAGGCATTTTCTGCAAAATTTCCTTTGAGGAGGAGGTGGAAGAGGAGGGAAGGTGCCATTCCTCAATCTCATAAGCCTCCCTCGCCTCAATTGCGATTGCATACAAAGAAGAAAAAAAACTTAATTGCAGATGGAACAACGTGGGTCAAATGAGAACTCAAAGTTTCCGTCTATTTTAAGTAAATAAACAACTTGTTTCTAGTGATTGTCCTTGAACGAAGCTCACGTCGTGCTTATTATTAATCAGCATCTTTTCTAAATATTTAATTCATGTTGAAAAGCAGCCAAACGTCCCGAAGATATTACCACATCCCCCCCCGCTCGGAAACTTGTCTCCGCAAACCGCTCCCCGCTGCATCGCCCACCGTCGCCTCTGGGCGGAGCAGTGCAAGCGACAGCGACGGCGGGTCGGGGCGTGGTGGAGGCGGCGTCGAAAGACGTGTCCACCTGCAACCGTAAAATCATCAGTGCCTAGCCAAAACAACCTCCGGCTGCGGAAGCCTACGCAGTCACATCTAAGATGAAACAAATAAGACGTTCTTGGAATTCCGAGAGAGTGAATAGGTTTCTTAACTCGTGAGCGAATTGAATTGAATTTGCCTTATTTTACGTGGCGAGACTCGGGCCATCCGGCCCGCTCTTCCGTCTGACCACGCAAATTTCGCTACGCTCCTTTCATCAACTAGCAGAGAAAGGAGGTATTTCTTGGGCGAGAAACAGGCGATTTGAATTTAGCTGGCGTTATTTAGGCTTGAGGATCTTTTACATGCAAGTAAATCTACGAACATGGGACAGCCGGCTTTACTGCCCCTCCGAAGGAAAGCGTACGAAGGATTTTGTCGCCCTAAAAATCCACGGCTTCGACCGGGTTTGAACCCGCGGGCTTGGGTATAACAGTCCGGTACGCTAACCGTCACACCATCGCCGCCGTCACACACCGCCGCCGAGTGGGAAGCGAAAGAGTTATTCCATAGTTGACGAAACTTTATGAGGGCAAGAGGTGGCAAAAGCGCCATGCGGAGTGCCAACCGCCGGCCCCGCCCTGCTGGCGCCGCCGATCTGCGTCTCCGCCGGGCCCGGCCTGGGCCCGGCCGCGAGCGCATGCAGGAGGCAGCCGGGCCGGCGCGGCGCGGCGCGCGGGCGGTCGCCAGGTAGACGGCGGCCGCTGCCAGCGCCGCGCGATCGGTCGTGAGGTGCGGCGGCGGCGGCGGCGGCGGAGGAATGCAGCCGCCGTGGAGGCGGAGGGGGGAGAGCGCCTGACCGGCCGGCCGCCGCGGTGCAGCGCGGCGCAGCGCGGCGCAGCAAGGCGCACCTCTGCGCTGTCGCCAACGCTGCATCGCCCCGGCGGCGCGGGGGCGCAGGGGCGCAGCGGGGGCTGGTGGCGAGGCTAGGAGCGATCGGGCGAGCCCACTGACAGCTCCGTCTCCGCACGCGGCGACGGCAGCGGCGCTCTTCGGGGGCGGGGCGGACCAGGCGTTGCTGTTGCCACCGGGAGAGGTGGCTCAGGGCTTCAATTGATGCCACTGCCGTGCCTCTGACCGCGAGGTCCTAGGCTGTCACCCCCCATAATGGCAGGGTTTTCCACACTAGTTTGTCACCTAGGTCGAATTCGGTCGCTGGCACGAGGAGAATTCTAGGGCCCGACTGCTATAACCGGTAGTGTTCCGGGGTTTATCCGATCAACACCAAGCGAATGCTGGTGCCGTATTCTAACAAACGGGCAACGACGGCGCGCGATCTTTCCTTTCCCTTCCTTGTCCTATCCTCACCTCATACTTACGCACATTTACACTAACGAACTCTACACAACCACACACTGGGAGACCGGTCGGAGGCTTAGAGATTATCCCGGCTGGAGCGGTGCCTCGCTGGTGGGAGATACTTGGATGAGGAAAACACCGCTGGCTGACGGTAGGTTGACAATGGATCTCGCCATCGCTATTGACGTTGGCAAATCATTTCCTTCCTGTTTCCGGTATGATTCTCATGGCACAACAATATCTGTGACAAGAGCTTTGTCTGAACAAAGAAAATCTCGGGACATAACACTACTGCAGATGCAGCCATCTCTACTTCTCTCCGCACCCTCCCCTCGTTCTTCGCATGACGCAAGTGCCACATACTCTATTCGCCAGTGTTGTCGCGAGCAAAGTCAGAATGCAGAAAAAAAGTTGTTGCGTCATCTGATCAATATATGCTGAGCACTCAACAAACATCTCAAACATAGGCCACATAAACGAACCCAAACCCACACTCACACACACACATGCATACGAACGCAAACACCAACCAAGAATGCAAACAATCTTTCTTCAAACGCAACTAAGCAAAGACTCCTCTCCTGAAAAAAATCATTTATTTACGGTTTTAATTGTACGATTGTCATAAGTATTACCTACTAAATTTACCTACCAGTATTGTACTGTCTGTGTTGTGCTTCAAACTACTGGCGCACTGAATTGACATCAGATTAAATGTTACGTAGAACAGAAATTAAAGTATTTTTTGCTACACTTGACTGTAATTTAACATGAAACAAAATGTTATAAAAATCAACTTTTTTTCAATAAATGTATTTTGTAAGTCATTAAACTCGTTTTCTCCACTCTTTCGCATGACTGGCTCTGCTGTCCCGTTAAATGGGCCTCTGATTTGCCTGGGGTAGTCTGCTTTTACCATCGAAGTTGATGGAGCATATAGCCGCTACCGCTACAAGCACTACTCTAACCTTGACGACCCTCCACGCTTTTTATTCTTTCCTTGTTGCAAGCTGTGTGCAGTTTCTAGCTGTGCTACTGCGGGGGGGGGGGATATTCTCCGCATGAAGCCGTACATTATAAATGTCATGAAGATACTAAGTAAATATAGGTAATTCATCATATTTTCAATTATAACTAATGCATCTCTACCAAAAATGTGAGTGTAGTACTTATGTGGATTCGTACGGGCCTTACAAAGAAAAGAGGTGTTTATTTTAACTCTTTGCTTGGCCCGTCTGTGGCCTTATTTGAACGTCAGTTTCCAGACAGCACATGGTAGTGAACAAAGTGAACTCGTGGCTGAATTTTCCGGGTCTGTCCGGTTTTCCCTGCCACTCATTGCGTCACAGCTTCACCAACTATTCTAAAATTACACAAGTCAGAACCGTTTCTTCCCACAGCTCTTGCTGTACATCTCGGCATTTCTCGTTCCGTTAGCATGCTGCCAAAGGAGATCAATCAATGGCGCTGATGTTCAGGGTAGGCGAAACAGATTACAGAACTCTGGAGGATCCGAGGAGGGAGAGCGAAGGTATTGGAAGATAATAGGAGGGGGCGAGACGATTCACGAAGAGAGAAAACCAGACTGATCCCTAATGTTATGAAGAGCTTGGACTGAGAAGCACGTACGACGATAAAGAAATGTTCATTTCATATTTCCATTTGAAAAATACTTATGAAAACTAACGAGTAATATATTTAATAGAAAACGCAATTTAAATTAAACTAGCATACTGCATGTATTCATCAGGATACGCACTGCTTACCTCAAGGAGGATACCGCTGGGATCGGTGCTTTTCCGTGCACGTGTTGGTGGCAGTGGTCGCTGCGCTGGCAGCAAAGTCCTCAAAGGGACTGGGACATTTGATTTTAAAAAAATGTCGCTTTCCCCCCTACAGAGTAGAGAGAAAGAAAGCTGCGAAAGAAATTTTACACGAAGCCCGTGGGACATTTTCCAACTTTTCAAAAAAATGTCTCCATCGTTTTTGATTAAATTTCATTTGTAGGTAGTGTGAAGAACGTTTAAGAGAACGGCGCAGGTCTCATGCTCGTTGAAAACTGATTTTTAGAAAATTGCAAAAGTTAATTCTTTTCTTCCTACAACTAAAATATGAATGGTAGAGATTTTTTCCCTTTATGAAATATTTCCCTTAAAGATAAATTTCGAAATAACGTCATGTACAATTTCTCGAAAATTTGATTACTTTTCGCATAATTTTGCATACGGGGGAGAAAGTACGTGCTGGATTGGCACCACTGGTTGGTAGCTTTAAAAACGCCCGCGCAGAATCGTCCGACCACGAGACGGGAGCTACGGGTGGTGACGCCTCACGTTAGTTGGTGAAGCACGTGTGTCGGAGACGTGGTCTGCAGTATGTCTTCTGGAGCAGCCGGTAGTTGGCGTGCGTGGTGCCACTTGCTGCCGCACGGTCCACTCGTCCGGTGTGCTTCGAGGCATTAGCACTACACAGATGGTTCCTTTTACCCGTAATTAACTGATTAACCACTTTCAGGTAGTTGATAGAACGAGCGTGGCTGCGTGCCACTTCTTCGAGCGACCTGCACCTGCTATAAATTAGGAAAATTTCGCATGTCCGGTATTATATTTAGAATGCCAATTTGTTTCGCGATAAATTAGAGGAAATGTTTTTGTGATCATTTCCGAGACATTCCGAGGCTTTGGTCGCGGAGCTGTGCTAACTTTATGGACTGTGCCATGGGCGTGCGCTATCTGACGGCAGAGGCAGCGTCACGGGTATCTGCCCCTCCCCGCTCGTGAGGCCTCTCCCGAGAAGCCAGAGAAGGGACCGGCTGAGTTAGCTCAGAGCCGACATTGCCATTGTATCTGCTAGGACTCTGACCGGGAGGTCAGGTTCGGTCCTAGGTTCGAGTCCCGCAGTAGGCGGATTTTCGACACTGTGTAGTTTGATCGGTCGAATTCTGCCTTTGACTAGCGGCCGTCTGCTCTGATCGGTAGTTTTCCGTGGTCTCCCCGATCAACACCAGGCGAATTCTGGAGCAGTACCTTAACAAACGGACCACGGACCGCGAGCAATCTTTCCTTCCTCTTCCTTGTCCTATCCACACCACCTTACATACATACACTCACACTTACATGCAGTACACTGCCACACATGCCGGAAGACCGGTCGGGAGCTTAGAGCTTGTCCCGACCGGGGCAGTGCCCCTTTGTGAGAGAGGTACCTGCAGATGTGGAATTCCCCGCAAGTCGACGGGAAGGTCGGCGCCGGATCTCGCCATTCAGCGGGGGAGAAAACACCGCCACCTCCCCCGATTAAACATTCACTTCAGAAACGAGACTAACGACTACAGCAGTTGCCGCGCCTGTTGACACATAAGTCAATCAGTCGGAGGAGGCGCTTGAACGCCGGCTTGTACAGCCGCACATGGAACTTTCCTTCGGAGGGAAAGTGATGCCGAGTGTCCCATGTGGTAGATTTACTGCATGTAAATTATTCTTTAGCCTAAAAGAAGCCTCTGAGCTAAATTCAAATCGCCTGTTTTGTCGCCTGAGAGATTACCTTATTTCTCTGCTAGTTGGTGAAAGGAGCGTAGCAAAATTTGCGTGGTCAGACGGAAGAGCAGGCCTCATGGCCTGAGTCTCGCCACGTAAAATAAGACATCAATTCAATTCAAGATCGCTCTCAACGGCCCCCGCGGTTAAATGCTTATTTTATATCTTATTTGCTTAGTGAATGTGCTGTATAAACGTGTCCTGCAGATTGAATTTAGAAAATGCGAGGCGTAAGCACAATGTTGCACTCGTTGTATTGACACAGTGTGGTACTATGTTTTTTCAAAACAAAATGTGTCGACGAGAAACCATTGTTCTTAAAGCTTTCTTTTTCATCTAGTCTGCACTCTCTTCCCTTTCCGAGGTGGATATTTTTCTTGAACGTCTGCAGATTTGTTGTTGATATGAAAGCTTTAAAACTTATCACAGGAAGGCGTTAATATAACGTTAAGTGTTCTAAAAGTTCGAAATGGCTGTTTGTGCATCACTGTCTTTTTGCATCTTTTTAGCAATATTTCTCTTGCATTATTTTCTAGATATAACTGCAATTATATTAAACTTCATGCAAACTTAAACATATGAATTTCGTGCATTCAACTGATGAAAAGATAGAGTATAGCAATTTTTGTGTAAATTATCTCTTTTAAACTTAGAATATTTATCTTTTAATTCTGTACTAAAGAAGGCATTCACGCCAGGTATAGTTAGTAAGAGATTTCTTGAATTTGTTCTCGAGCAGAGAAACATGAATAAGGCGGGATGAAACAGGCGGTACTCGGTTGTGAAAGGACCATCAGGACACGAAAGTGATGGGTTTGTAGCAGTGGATGCTAGGTTCGTAGAGTATTTTTAGGAGATCTTTCGTTTTGCATGTCTCTCCTCTATCATTATAATAAGTGTCATCTTTGCTCGGAGATGTCGGACTACGAAACATAGGCCATTGAGCGGCAGCATACAGTTTTGTACCGTCTACGAGTCGAGAGCGGGTACTGGCAGTGAAATTAGAGGAAAGAAAATGATTCCATATTATCGGTGTAAGAATACTGTGGGAACCATTGCCCGTCGATAAACAGAATATAATCGCTCTACACTGACCCGTTAGTCGGAATACAATTGAAGCCAATCAGCGGACGGTAAATCATGTGGCTTTCCCAGAGAAAGGAGCGAGTGTTTTGCCCCGCCTGCGCGCGCGCCGTGCCTCATCGTCAAAGAACTCCCGGGGAGGGGCGGAGGCGGAGTCAGGCGATCGGCACTCTGCGCTCCTGAGTCACGGCGCAGGTAGAAGATCTCCCGGCGGCACACGCTGCCCCGCCCGGCCGGGACCAGCTCCCGAGAGCACGATTAAAGAGCCTCTCCGGCCAGGAGAGAAGCGGTGAAGTTAAACGATTTTCTTTGTGGGTCTTTCCTTTCCATCTTCTACGCTGGGAAAGGCTCTCTTTGATAATGTTTTGATAAAGGGTTGTTGAGATAAAATATCATTTATTCTGCAAGACATCTTTTTTATTTCAATTTTTAAAAAAATTAATGTATTTGAGGAAAATCCGGTTAGCTTCGTAACTATCATTATTCATTGCATCGTGAAGTTGTATATTTACGTTTGTTTTTATGCATTTGAAACATGGTACTATGTTTTACGCTTATCGCAAACATTGCGTTCATCCGGAAAACACTTCTGTAAACATTTTGCAAAAAAGCAGAAGGACGAAGCAAAACGTAAGGCGAACCCGCAGTGGGGGCGGAGCAAGTGCGGCCGCGGAGAGCGAGCGCTCGCAGGCGCCGCCTTGCCGTCGCGGAGTCGGCGCAGCTTACGTAACGCGCAGCTGCTGCTGCAGCGCCCCCGCGCGCCTCCTCAAATGGCCCCGAGCGGCGCGGCGACTGGAAATGCGACTGCCCGGCGCTCTTGCGCGCGCGCGCCGCGGCGGGGACACGCCTGCGCCAGGAGGCGATTCCGAGCGCGACAGCTACTGAGGTCATTGCACCCGTAGGTGTAGTGCGTGTTTCCCCTCGGGCGCCGACCTGCCGCCGGCAGCAGCGGGGATTACAATACTATTAATGATGGTTGCGATTGATTGACAAATTAACTATTTCGTGTTTACGGGCACAGAAACGGTTAAGGTCGTTAGTCCCGTAAATTAGAGCATGTTTTATTACGAAAAGCGGTGATCATCCCTCGCTGGATGGTGAGATCTGGCGCCGACCTACACGTTTGCTAACGAAATTTTCCCCCAACCAGGTATCCCCCACCAAAGGGGCACCGCCCCAGACGGGACAAGCTCTAAGCTCCAGATTGGTCTCCCAGATGTCTGGTAGTGTAATGCTTGTTATTGTGTGTTTGGAAAGGGTGAGGGTAGGACACGGAAGAGGTAGGAAAGATCGCGCGCGGTCCGTGGCCCGTTTGTTAGGGTACTGCTCTGCCATTCGCCTGGTGTTGATGGGAGAAACCACGGGAAACTACGGATCAGAGCTGCCGGCCTCTAGAATTCTCTTCCAGACAGTGATTGAATTCGAATAGCTGACAACCTAGAGTCGATAATTCTGCCATCCGTCGGGTCTCGAACCCTAGGACCTTCCGGTGAGACGCAATGCAACATCACTTGGTACCCTAAGCCACGTAACCTGGTAATGATGGTTTGCTGTCGTGCTTGTTACCATCCGTGCTTTTTGTGGATACGAATTCATAGTTCTGCGAGATGGGATGGCCATTACAAGAGGCAGCTGGCAGCGCAAGTGAAAAAGAAGCGTTGATATTAGTTGGTTGGAAAATATTAGTTAGCCAATTTATTGTGTACTGAAGCAATAATATAAAGAGAATTGGAAGGCTTTGAAGGCTGTTTCCGTCGACTCTCTCGGTGCAGGCGCCTCGGGGGCGTCGTTTCAAGAGAAAGCTCGGGCGGAAGCTCGCTGAGGTTTCGTCCGCCCTGGCCGTGAAAACCTCATCTGCCGCCGCCCCGATTGGGTTTCTCGCCCTAACGACCACTTCCGGCCCGGCCGCGGCGGAGGCGCCAACTGGCGAGCTGCTCCTGCCTCCCTCTCCTCCCCTCCCTCCGTCCGTCCTTCCCGAGGGAATGACTCGCGGCGCGGCGTCTGGGCTCTTTATGTGATTCGTTCCTTTCCGATTCTTAACGTCTCCATCAGTACACCTCGGATTTTAGGGCAAATGCCTGTTTAGTTTCTCCAGGAGGTTGTGGAAAATAATTGCAGATGTTTACGAATGTTGAAAAAAATATATCTACTGAAAGCATCTAAAACTGCCTAAAACAAGTAATTTTGAAGAATTATCATATTTTAATTACTCATTGTTTAAATACTATACCGAAACGTATATATTTTCTCTAATTTCCCTAAACACGAATATTCTCTAATCAAATACGCAATCGACTACGCGCCGAAATCTCACCCCTTTCATAAGGAGCTCTGCAAGTCAATACAAAGAGGATGCTTCACGCTAATCTCCGATCAGCACGCACTTAGGCAATTGCATTCATTCCCTGTGCCGTTGACAGGTTGAGAATGAAAAGTGCGAAAAAATTAAAGAAATTAACAGAAATAAAAGTGAATAAAATAATGTGCTTGTAGTCACTTTCTTAAATTTGAAAATACTTGGCTTTCCTAAATAATACAAAGTACCTAATCCTTTTCTGATCAGTTTTAGATGTCAGAAACAACTTTTCATCATTTCAAAATTCTAATTCATTCATATCAAAATTCGTTTCAAAATTCTTATACGTAACAATGTTAAATGCCTGGTTTCATAATTTTGAAACCTAGTTTAAGTGCCTAATACTCGTAGTACCTAATATCATAATATTGTAACATATTCTACGTGCATACATCATGACTTTTTTGTGACTAAAATCCCGAGGTCTTCTCAGTAGTCACCGTCCGGTGATTGTTTTGAGAAGTTGGCGAGAGCGCTCGCCGGGTCGTCCCGGTGGAGCTAGTAATGTGGCTTCCTCTACACCAATTAAACACTAGCAGTTAATTTTGTTCAAAGAATGTCGAGACATTTGAAGACGAAACAAAATCGCTCCTCGTTTGGAAACGTTTGAGAAATTACAGTGCGGAGGCAACACAGCGTTCGGCTGTGTCTTGCTCCAAAAAATATGTTCAGTTATTTCCTGTTTCGAAGAGCTTCGGCGACGTTTTTTTCCTTATTGCATTCACTCGCGTTACAGTGTTTTTGACACACGAACAAGTGCCCGTAAGCACTCTAACGAGGGAGAGCTCATCTCCGTGACGTGTGTTTAAATAGGTCTACCTGAAGTGGATATGAATGCCTCACAGATGCAAAAGGGCATTTTGTTTTCTGTCACTTCATGACTGGGCAATGGCAGTTCGTTCCGAAAGAGTTGGCGATGGAGGCTCAAAGAAAAGGGACAAATTCTTAAAGCTTGTTCTATCTTCAGGCCTGTATCGCCATGCAAAGTGTATCGCCAATCAATTGAAGATTAGCTTTTCGAAATACCTACGTTCATAGTTATATGAGAAATTTGAATTTGTGTTCGCCTTTGGCACAGTTATGAAAATCTTATGACTCTGTAGGTAAAGAATTACACTGGCGAATATCTCTTCTATAAAGCAAGTCGTTACTCTTAAAGCTCGAACAAAGTGATGCAACATCCATACAGAGAAAACTTTATTGAAATTTGAATTATTGTTTTGAATTATTGAAAACCTAGAAAGAAGAATCGCATAATCAGATGTCTTGTGTCAAATATCTGGAAGTAACTTCTGAAAAAGTTATTTTGCCTCTCTATTTTAAGAATTCACTTCAATGTGTTCACTTAGAAGAACAGAGGGCAGTAGCTAGTTATAGGTAGTAATTAAATGATTAACTCTAAGTAATGTAATTGGTTAATCGCATCCTGGGTACTTCGCGGTTGCCACATACTCGCGAAAGATCTTCTGTTGTGCTGCCTCTCAGTTTCTTTTCCGGTTCCTTTATTGACTGCAAGACTTTTATTTGCGATTTATGAGTAGCTACAGGATGACACTTTTGCCCGTTTCTTCAAAGAATGGCTGATGGCCAACAAAAATTTACATAATTTGTTTTGATAAAAAGTATGTTCATTTATTTAAATTGAGATTCCAGTAATTTCAGCAAAAATACCTGGAATATCTGTACACTGCTAGTGGTTCACAAAGACACTCGTCAGCTTCTTCTTTCGCCATAAGTAATGCCAATTTTTGTTCAAAAATGTGAACATTGCAAAACATTACAAATATGATATTTCTTATCGCAAATGGATACCAGTTTTGACAATTTCGCAAATTATTGTCAAAGCTGTAATATGGGATTTTTCCTCTGGGTATCTTGACAAGTGTTCATAAGCCCCGCGCCTGTAAACAAATGTGGTAGGCAGCCGCAGTAACATATACGTAATAAGGGTTGCTTTCAAGTAAGCGCGCGCGCACGCACGCACACAGTACTAGCTCTTTATTATTATTATTATTATTATTATTATTATTATTATTATTATTATTATTATTATTATTATTATTATTAGTGCTATTTTGAACGTTTCAACCACCTGCGACTAGACACATGATGCAGTCTGCAGTTACGTTTGCTCGATTGAAGCTCATTGTCTCCACGATGCGACGCTGCTCATTTACATCGTTAATGACGGTCACTAGAAATTCAAACCCCGCGCATTTAAAGGCCCATTCTCCGACGTCACAATGTATTTCGGTGTGCTTTATTTTACGTAATTGAATCCCATTTGTATCACTGAACCTTGTAAAGACAGCGAGAAGGGGGTCATTTTGGGGGTGAATGTAGGAATGTAGGAATGAAATGTTCAGATCTACTTCAAAAACTATACCGCTTTGTGCTAAATATTGTTTGTGTTAAAAAAACGACACAAAAAATTCTTCTTTGGATGAAATATTGTTCTTTAATTTCCGCCACCCCACCTCCCTTAATATTATGATGAGGCCTGCTAGCTGTTCTGAGCAGGTCCAGTTATGTCTTTCACGTAGAAGCGGTTATGAGCGGTCGTGAGTGGGTGCGGGTGCAATCCGCGCGTTCGTGTCCTGAGCTGCGCCGAGCGAGCATTTGCGTTAACAAGGGCGAAGGACGCCCACGGCTACCCCTGAGCGCCTATCCGGAGCTCGTCTTATGGTCGCATTGCGTTACGGCTTTCGCGCAGGTGCTCAACAAGAAATAAGAGATAACTGAAGGGAGGGCCTTTTCTATGTGAAATCAAATCATCATTGTTTTACATTGTCCCTGTCGTTCGGAAACGGCCAAGTTTCTGCCGGCAGAAATAAAATAACTGCCCTATCAGTACATTCAAGATAAACCAAGACTCTGCTAGTTGAAAAATGACATTATTATGTAGCCAGGAATGTTATAATTATTGTGGCTACAACAAATACACTATCTTCTACAATTTTTTGAGCAGAAAAATCAGTTTTTGTGCAGAAGTGCTTCATATATGCCTCTTCGCATTCTGCATGAAAAAACTGGCTAAACTTAATATCTGTGGGCGTCACACAGGTCATGATTGCAAGTGATGAGGAAAAAAACAACATATTCGTTAATATTCTTATGACGTCACGAGATGACATATGTTTGGGAATTGTGCTGCCCACTTTAGTTTATATGCTGGTAAATCCGTGAAAGACTTCTCGGAATTTGTAGAAATGTACTTCTTTTGTAAAAATCAATATGGTAACGATCGTCTTGTCGTGCCCTGACTATTCTAACAAGTGGATCATCGAGTCTCGAAGGTTCTTATATATCTTGAATAAGAAAAATTCGTGAACTATGCTTGGCAAATAAGTACGTGACCGTGCTCTGCATATTCTTTGTAGGGAAAAAAATAGTGGAATTACTACTGCACAGAGTACGTTCTCGTATTATTTGTAACGAATACGTAATATTATATTACAAATTGTATCACACTAATTCTTTACCCATTTTGTAATTTTTCTTTTAACGAAAGTCGGACTTTCCCTTACACAGTCGGACAAATCAGACTTACAGTCACACTTTAGTCTACCCTATTACCAAAAACAAAAACATTACATTCCAAAAATAACGGTGCGACAGATTCTCGAAGCAGTCCTCTAACTGTCGCGACGCGTCGTGTAAACATAACAATACTTATATTGTAAGCCATATTGAGAGACAAGGGACAAGCGACCGTGCCCAAGGCGGGACTCGAACCGGCGACCTTTCGGACCGAAGCGCTGAGTCGGTACACGGTCTTAGCCACCTAGTCCATCCAAATCGACTACCTTTTTCTAAAGGCGGAGTTCTGAAAACGTAAGTTTAAACTAGCGCAAGAAGCGTTTGAATGGCGCCGAGAGCGAGGCGCGCGCGTGGCCGCCATGACGATGTCGCAAACGGGTGGGGGGAGTCGCCGTGTCGCGCCGCGCCGCGCCGCGGTCACCGGCCTTCTTTCCGCCTCATGCGCTGCGCAAGAGGTCGCTGTCGACGCCCAAGGGGTCGCTCCGGTCGCTCCTGCTGCGGCGGGGGCTCGGCTGCACGGGGAATGGTGGACAATTATACCAAAACATCGATACAGCACCAAAAGGTTTTCGATGTTGAAAACATCGCCAAGAAACATCGATGTTTAAAATATCGATAGATCGACAACAGATTGTTGTCAGTAGCTGTGGATTACGACAATCCCCTAAAAAAATAGATACTTATTTTTTTCGGGATAATGTTTTTAAACGGTATATCGATAGGAAGAAAATATAGAAAGCAAAACGCCGATGTTAATACATCGATGTTTCTGCTCGAAAATATCGATGTTTTAAAAACATTTTGCTTTTTTTTTTTTTGCCGTCCCTACGTCTAAGACACTAATTAAAAATTGATTGTTGTTAGGGAAAGACCATGTGCAGTTGTCATGGAATTTTGATTATTTTAGACTATTTTGGAATCTTTGAAGCTCGCTAGGAGAGAAAAGTTGAGGTTGGCCTCTGGAGAACAGTCAGCCCATTACAGTATGCACTATATTTCTAGGGCGTACCTTGAAGTGGCGGCACCATGCAAGGTGCGAATTGGCCGTTTTTTACCGAAGTAGGGGGAGGCAAATCGGCGAACTGACGAGTGGAAGAAACGCTACGAGATCTCAATAAAACCTAACAATGCTCTTGAATAATTTGTATAAAAAAAAATCTTTTAAATTGGTTCCTTTTATATAAACATTTCAAAGTGTGGATATCATAAAAGCGGCACTTCATTGGGATTAATAGTGGTCTCTGATAGGAAAAGGTGAATACTTCGACATCAGGTGTCGTTATGCTCTTCTAGCGAGGGAGGGGGATTTCTCCTGATAAATCGCACTCTGCAATTAACAACTACAGGATCGCCGTTGCAGCTTGCGAAGTATGGGTGAACAAAAAGAGGGGGCTGCGGCATTGTGGTAGACTATTTGCTACACGCGCACACCAAGGTGTTGCATCGACAACAACTGACGTTGCCACCCCTCACCCCCCTCCTGCGCCTATCTTCTCATTCAGACCCACCCCTCCCTCCTGAAACGCCCAGTGGGCAACCTTCCGATCCCCGCTTCGGTTTACGCGCCTCGCTTCGGAGATGCCAGTCTCATGTTGCACACAAAATTTGGCGCTTCGTACATGCTTTTCCATTCCGTTCTCAAGCAACGCTGACACCATTCTGACGTAACTGGCTGTGATCCTACAATATTGGTTTCCTTGACATATGAAACACAGCCAACTTATATAATAGTCAGCGTTCATCGTGGATACACAAATGCCGTACTAATAAAGAATTATGACATTTTACCAGAAAAGTGTTCTAAACCGTGAGTATTTCTAACATATAATTCGTTTGTGTTACGTTTTATTAACACTTCGTATTACCGAAAGTTGTCATTCGTGTTCGGTTCGCAGTTTCGTTTCAAAAAATTCCAAGATAAATTTTTATTTCAGTAAGTATAATTTCTAGGAAACTTTTTATTTGCCCTGATTAAATAATTTACCAGATACCGTACATTTCCTAATGGCCAAGCAATATGCCCTAGTCTTCCATCCGAAATGACGCTTCTGAGTGTCAGAAAATTTATGCATGTGTGCTACATATCTCATGTGCCCTACCCTCGTAGGTGCACATTGTGCATATTTAAATTTAGGGGCGTTATGCAGTGGAATTGTACAGTAGGCCTACTTGTGTTTTTGGAGAAGAGTGAGTTCAAGACCTGTGCATAATATCTTACAAATTCAGTATACTTCCTTTCATTGTTCTCTGAAGTGCCTTTCGCGCCCACACTCTGGAACACTCGCACTCTTGAAAGCAGAATCCTGCGTTATATCTCTAATTAAAGGAGCACTACTTAAAAACGGAGATACTAATTGTTTCTGGAACGTAGAAAATATCAATTTGTAGAAGCTTCTCTAACGTCTTGAGACGATATATTATTAGAAAATTAACACAGTCAAATTGACTGTAGCATTTACAATATATATATATATATATATATATATATATATATATATATATATATATATATACCACTTGAAATGATATTGATTAACGAGGAATATATTTACAGGTAAATCTGTGACCGTAACCTCGGATTGTGGTTCGTCAGATTTTCTCTGGTCTGCTGATTTAAAAATCAAAGAATTTAATTAAATTTAATCATATGTATTTTTAAATTGGTTAGAAATTTTGTTTGTTTAAAATACAATTGACATTTAACCTTTTTAAAAATTCACCGAATGGCTTGTATTGCCGACATCAAACTTGCAATTCAGTGACCCATGTGTGAACGTTAGTTTGAGTAATGAACAGCTGGGCGTGTACCGACTGGATCCCGCAATCAACATTTGATGAGCTGTTTACTGCCTCCCCAAAAAGATATAGCCCGACTGCATCCCGCTCTGTTTTTGTCCTTAGTTTAAGGATTGATTTCCACTTTTCCCTTGGTCTGATTAGTATGACATTGATAGATTATCTTCTTCTGTCTGTTTTCAAGAAACATTTGCATGTCCTTGTAAAGCATTGGCAACGTTGACACCACCGCTTAAAAGTTTGTGGAAACAAAACATGAAATACCCTATCACTAGCATCTTCGTACCTCATTAACTTAAGAAACACTATTCCTAATTGTTCACTTGTGTTTGAGGTTTTTTATAGACTGGCGCGAGAACATCTGTTTGCGCTACTCCTGAATGCAAACTTCTAAAATGTTTCCTCCTTCCGAAACACTTTATGAACGAAACGAGATGCAGTCGGGCTATGTCTTCTCGGGTAACGAAAAGTGAAAGAGGATTCCTTGGGAAGCGAGGATGAGAGAAGGGATGTTGTCGGTCGATTCCCAAACAGCTGACAAAGGCTGTGGAACTAATGGCGCCTTAAGGCGGCTCCACACTTTCGTTATTCGGCGAGTAGCGAGCAACTGCTCGCCGAATCCCGAATGGTGTGGACGGGTTGCTTGCGATTCGCCGAACATTCGGTATTCGCCCTACCCACCGCGTGTCGGCCTTTAGGACATATCGGGGGAACCGAACATTCGCCGAACACATCAGCTGATCGCGATCGGGCGAGCAGTAGCTTGCTGCTCGACGAATGCCGAATGTGTGGAGCCGCCTTTACACAGAGTTCTTACTTGGAGATGTCCGGCCAGCACCCCGGTAAAGAACCCGCAAAAAAGGAAAACGTGGGTGCCACCATGTGGGTGAGCTGGAGGCCACGCGGTCGGAGCGGGTGCTTGTGACCAACCTTTTCGTGCGGTGGCGGTGGCCGGCAGGGGGCGGGCGGGGAGGGGCGGGGCACACGCGCGCCGCGCACTCGCACGCTGCGCTGCGCTCCGCTCCACTCGGCTGGGCTGGGCTGGGCTGGCGACGGCCGCGGCGCCCTGGATCGCACTGAGCCGCAGGGCGCAGGCGCCGGCCCACGCCGCCCCGCGCCGCCCCGCGCCGCCCCGCGCCGCCCGCGCCGCGGAGTGGAGTGGAGTGGGGGAACTCTTCGTCGCCGTCGCCTCCCGGGCGGGCCCGGCCTCGTCCGGCTCAGGGCCTCTGACCGGGAGCTCCTAGGGCTCCAGCTAGGGCGAATTCAGCCAGGTCGCTTCTGGAGAGGAATTGTAGCGGCCGGCTGCTCCGATCGGTAGCTTGCTGTGGATTCTCCGGCTAATGCCAGTCGAATGCCGGAGCAAACTCCTCTTCCTTGTCCTATCCTCATCCCTTACGTACTCTCGTTTACGCTAACATGCACCACACTAACAGACGTACCGGGAGGCCGGTCGGGAGCGTAGAGCTTATCCCGGGTGGGCCGTTGGTGGGAGATACCTGGTTGCGGAAAACCCCGCTAGCCGACGGTAGGTCGGCGCCGGATCTCGCCGTTGACCGCGGGAAGATCGTCGCTACCTCCAGAGAGGGAAATAATGCACTAAACTTACGGTACTAATGACCTTGCTTGTTGACGCGCCCAGAATCAATCAATTAATCAATCAATCAATCCACCGCATCTTCCTTTGCCTTCCCTGCGTTTTTCGTGTCTCCTTTCTTCTCCATTCTCTTGCAGCTCGTCTTTCGTTCTCTCTCTCTCTCTCTCTCTCTCTCTCTCTCTCTCTCTCTCTCTCTTGTTCTTAATTTCTTTCCTTCTCGTTTTCTTTTTACCCTTCTTCCTTCCACTTCGTCTTTTCTCTTCCCTTTTCATCGTAATCATTTAAAAAACGTTAATATTTTCATAGTTTTCTTTTTCTTGTTTTTAGTTTTGTACTACTTTTGAATCTTCGTATCTGAGCCTATGTGGCAAGTTTTGAGCTACGTACCACTTAGTGCTGGATAATAGCAAGTTTAATATTTCATACGTTTTAATCAGCTAGTGATGAAATAATTAGAATCCATTGGAAGTAAAATGACAGTACAAAAAACTGTACATAAACGATTGATCATCCTTTTTGTTTCCCTTCGTGCAATCGTAATAAAAACTGTTTTTAACATCTTTAATAAATAGTGTATATCTTAAAAAAAACAACAAAAAAAAACGATAGTAAAGAAGATTCACTTTCAAACAGTAAGGCCATGTTCGCTTTTTAGTGACATATTTAATTTTATACACACTTGATCTTGGGTTCTTAAAAAAAACATATATTGTTCCTATAGATATTATTTTAAAAATTAATTTCAACTAGTTGGAACCATGTCAACATTCCTCGCTTTTTATTGTGTATCATCATTGCTTTAGAGGTAAAAATGGATGAGTACTGCAACTGAACGTGTAACAACCCAAGTCCCTAAACTGTGCGTTGCCGCATTACAGACGTGATATTGTGCATGAGTAAACATTCTAATGTTGCTAAACGTTAATCGAGGTTACATTATATACAAAATCAAATAGTGGCGAACTCGAGGGGTCGTATTAAAGAGTAGATCTTTCACTAATTTTCTATACTAATGAAAATCATTTCATACTATATCAGGTGTGTACGTTATAAATATTAATTGAATGTCAAATAAAAATACGCAGTACATCCAGCGTAAATGAAAAATAATTAAGTAGACATCAAGTCTGCAGTACACTATAGCCCCCCCCCCGAAAAAAATCCTGGGGACGCTTCTGCAAATAGTCAATTTTAATTTTACATAGATTTCGAGATTTCGCTTGTCTCTGACCATCGTTATTGAGTGTGAGTACCCAGAAGAGCGAATCCTCCAAGAATTTGATAGGCGGTTACAAGTGCTAATATTGTAGAATAATTGTAAAATAAGACTGAACAAACATGGCTCGGGGCGCACTTGTTCCTCCGCATGCACCCCAGCTTCTTTCCCGCGTGTTCTGCACGTCGCACCGCACTCCCTGCTTGTTATTCCACGTATTTCTCGACATGCCGCCCCCCCCCCATGTTTCTCGTGTGTTCTCTAAATGCTCATTGCATATACCCTCACATGTTTCACTGGAAACTTAGAAATGTATTGTATGTCAGTTTTCGACTATTTTTGTAAACCTTGGCGAACTACCGTGACTCCCCTAGCGAATGAAACTCGACATTTTGAATAGCTAGAGAACTCAGAAGAGCCAAGCCTCAGAAATTGTAATAGAAGAAACCAAATGATTTCATTTTTCGCAAAATCTCAATCGCCAAAATATTGTCCCTTTTACGACATTATTTTAAAAGGGAAAAAGCTCATACTAAGATGCGTATCTCTCAACCTACTCTAAAGAGCGGGAATTCCCTCCAAAAATGTTAAACAACGTCGAGAAAGGTATCATATTGTAGATTGGCTTAAGAAACTCGGCCCGTCCGCTCACCCGTCTGTCTGTCTGTCTCTTCGTCCGTCCGTCCGTCCGTCCGTCCGCCCGCCCGCCCGCCCCTTACTGAATGTCTGTGAACAACGCTAGCGGCGAAACCGTTCAGCCGATTTTCTCCAAAATTGATATTCCGTAATCGACCTGACTGATGTTGCGACCCCTTGAATTTGAAACTGATATTTTAATGTACTGTACATGAAGGCCCTGTGACTTTTTCCAAATGTTCAAGGAAATGGCTCCATTGTTTTTTTGATTAAAGTTTGTTGTTGGGTAGTGTGAAGAACGTTTAAAAGTATGGTAAAGGTCTCATTTCGTTAAACTCTAATTTTTCAAAAACTGCAAAAGTTCAAAATTTTGTCGGAGTCTTCTTACAACTAAAATATTGAAGATAGAGATTTTTTGACCTTGACGAAGTCTTTTCCTTAAAGATAGATTTTGAAATGAGGTCATGTACAAATTTTTGAAAAGTTGAGTACTTTTCACATATTTTGCGTGAAAATACGGGGAAAAGAGTGTACATGCTGTTACAAAATGTCATTATGTAATAATTTGTTAGTAAGGTGAAAGTACCTATAATCCTATTTTCATAAACATTCATTTTATTTATATTTTTCTTGAAACAGTTATTACATTCAAAACTTCCAAAACTAAATCTGACTGTCATAGGGTAGCTACCTTCGTGGGTTTGATTCGGAGTCAGTGAGTTTCAGAAGTAATCTCCGAGCTCTGGGTTAATAAGGAAAGTCTCAGGGATATACGAGCAATTAAATTCATTGGAAAAATATACGAAACTGTTTGGCACATGCAATGTGATGTGCATGATAGTGGTATTTGTCTTTGGCTTGTGCAGTTAATCCACACTATTGTGAGGAATGAAAAATTTACATTTCACATTAAAATTCTTTCTCTTGAAAACATTCATTACATCTTAATTTTTGTGACCTCTCTCACCCACCCCCCGCCATCGATTTAAAAATTCCGAGTCACGGACTTCCTTAAGATGGTAACCCTAAACAGTCATGTTCTGTTGTTTGACAATTACCAGTAACATAATTCACTTTCTCACAAAAAGAATGTTAGAGGGCTTTATTAGTTGTAAAGAATCTATAAGAGATTTCTGAGTATTAGCCTACATTATTTTCAGTTAAGGTAATTTTCTATGTATGAAGAAGATTTTGACAACAAATAAGGCGCAAGTAAAGTAGTACTGCATTGTTATTTTGTTTAAAATCATGCTTCCATTTGAATTACATGTGCATTTTGGTTTTGCTTTTGCAAAATAATATACAATTTTTGCAACAAAGTTTGTATGGGGGGACATGATCAGTAGCCAAACCAGGGGGAGGCATAGGAGCCACCCACCCCTTCTCAAGCCTTCCCCTTTTGAAATTTTACTCAATGTTTACAATACAGTTATTGATTGGATTGCATCTAGAGGAGTCCAAAGGAGTATTCTCATTATTAATCTTTTTAAGCTAACAAAATGTTCAAAATAACAGATTGGCTACTCTTGCGGATTCCCTAAGGTTAATCAGTAATGTACTCACTAATGGCCTGGTAGTTGATGTGACCTTAAATAAAAAAAAGTTCAAAAAAAATATTTTAAAAGACTTTATGGTAAAGGTTAGAAATTAAATTAGTTAATACTCTTTGTTATACTCTGTAGATCTGCCCCTTGTCATGGGGTCCTCTCTACCAATTATCAAATTTTTGAACAAATTGTTAATGTGAGACCATCTTGTTCCAGAAAATTGGGTTTGGATCTGGTACCTCGGCAGGGAGCACAGATGGTGGATCCTGACATGATTAGTTTTGTTGAATTATACCAAGTGGTGAGTTTTGTTTACATTCATAGTTCAATTGAAATAATGTGGCATGATGTTAGCCTATTAATGCATAATTATTAAGAGAGGATAATAAGTACTTGTCTTTTTATGGATACACATGGTTGCAATATGTGATTTCTCACTTTGATATTAAACAGCTTCGTAATGAAATGGTTTTATAAATTATTTTCTTTTAGTAATATTGTCATTTTTTAAATATTTTCAGCATGCCCAGAGTGCAGAAAATTCTCAAGGAGCTTCAGTAAGTATTATTGATTGTTCATGATGTATACACACTGTTTTCATTTGTTTCTATCTCAATTTTTTTTTTTTTTTTTTCAGTCTCGAGGAACAATGCGTCGGAAAGAAGCTCGGAAAATATTGACCCATCATCTCTATTTTTGCATGCGAGACTTTGGTTACCATGTTGGAGAAGATACAGAAATATATTTTTCTTTGTATGATACCAAGAGGGCAAAATATATAAGGTTTGCACATTCAACATTTTTTGTTGTTTTTTAATCTAAACAACACAGTTTTTCTCTTTAATTAGTAATGTAACAATACCTATGGTTGTTAAAGGAATAAGATTTTCACTGTTATCAATCTGAATTTAAAGTGACATTTTTTATTAGACATTGTAGGAATTGAAAATCAAATTATATGTTGAGTATTTTAAATTTCCTAAAAACAATTTAAAACACATTCTGTACACTTGAAAGAAATGTGAATTGGAGATTGATGTAAATATTATCACTAGAGAAATTAGTAGTGCTGATTTTGCTTAAATAAAAAACTGCATTTGGAATTTTTTGTTTGTTTGTTTATAATTTAATTATATTTTTTAAATTGTAATTCACAGCAGCTATTTGATATTCAAAAGGTTATTGCAGAGGGCAAACAACCTTCTAATAACTTTATAGGTATTTTTTAAAAAAGGAAATAGATGTTCACATGAATCATCTAGTGTATTTTTTAGTACTTGTTTTGTTTTTAGGATATTTTTACCCTAATAAAATATCTAGAAATAGAATACTTAATTATCCTACTTTTGTTTCCTAAGAGTGAAGACAAAAGGAAGAGAGAAAAAAAAACAAAGAAAAAATAAATTAAAAAACAAAAACAAAAAACAACCTGTTTTGGAAGTTGGAGCCCCACTTCTCATATGTTCTACCCATTTGTGACTAAGCAGTTTCTCATTCTTAAATGTTTAACCAGAGATGCTTTTGTTTAATTTCTTACGTTAGTGGAGTGTGATGTAGTGAACTTGATTCCCTGCCCCATTTTGAAATGGTGTGAGATCACTTCTTTTACTCCTATATTAAACATTTTGTTTTCTCCTTCACATCATGTATGAGATGTACTATTCTCTTTAACAAAGTGCCTAGTCTCGTAATAATCAATAAAACAAATATACTGATATTCTTATCTGTTTCTTTTATTTTTCCGTACAGTTTTTCATATAAGCAGTTCAGAAATTTGTAACACTTGTGGTGAAAAAGGAGTTTAGGATTTTAAGAGTAGTATTATGGAAAGAGTTAATTGTGAAAATGATTATTTTTAATATTTAAAAAAATACTGATTTTGGTTGAAGAGATGCTTGAGAATTGCAATGTTAAAAAATATGTTTTGGACATTAAATCAATCGTGCTCAATAATCATGCTCTGCAGAATGAACATTTTCAGTAATACTTGTTTTGATCTTTTCCTTTCAGTGAAAGATTCCTGGTTCGGATTTCAAGAGAGGGATTTTCAAATTATGTGGAGAAGTTGCATAGTAATTGTACAATTTTTACTGTTAGTATTGTTTTTGCTCTTAAATATGTTGAAATAGATAGTATATTTTCCACTCCTGGAAGAGTTTTATGTTTTTATTGTGTGTTTATGATTTCAGGATTTAGGAAATGCTGACCTTAGTAGAGATATTTATTTAGTAGCTCATGTTTTAAGAGTGGGACGAATGTTGTATTCTGATTCTGTTAAAAAATCCTCATCAAGTCCATCATCCGTCTTTAAGAGGCCACATGGTTGTGCTGTACTCCCTGTCAGTGAGGTTCTCTTAAGTAAAGATTCCCCAGATGAGAAGGAATTTTCTTGTAAAGTATTTACCACAGATGAAAAAGACTTTCACCAGCTTCACGAACTTCTTATTAAAAAGCAGAGTTCCAAATACAGCCCTCTTGGAGGTCAACCTAATTATGGTAAATTCTTTTTCTTTTTATTCATTCAAGGTATAATTAGCTGTATAGTCCAAATAGAAATAAGGTTGCGAAAGGAAGATGTTTCATTAATAAATATTGATTGAATATCCATTACGAATATGATTTTATTGAATTTTACTTAGGCATTTTTTATATATAATCATACATACATTCTATGCCAATTGTATAGATCAATAATCTGTATTGATGTATCAGGAGTATGTGTGTATATTTAAAAATAATATATTATCCATATAATTATCATAATTCTGGTTTGTTATTAATAATAAATACATAAGATTAAAATGGTACCAATGTATTGTATTTTTGGATGAAATATGTAGGAGAAGCTAATCAAAATTGACAATATCATCTGTTGAATCAGGGAAATCAAAAACTCTCTAGGTTCCAACAACCAAATTTTACAAGAGAGAAAAAAACGTCATCTTTCTCAGTGACCACAAATGTTATCTCACATCCTGTTCAAATTGTAGATTTATTCCTTAAATATTCCTAAAAGGTCATGTACAATGTTT
Organism: Gryllus longicercus; assembly: GCA_038098605.1. Lineage (NCBI taxonomy): Eukaryota > Metazoa > Arthropoda > Insecta > Orthoptera > Gryllidae > Gryllus > Gryllus longicercus. The sequence continues at coordinate 679,745 of JAZDUA010000269.1, read as the reverse complement.
TGAAAATAGTTTTCAGGTCATAGGAGTAGTTTTCAGGTCATTTAAGCTTGAATTAAATGGAATTTATTAAAGAAATTCTTAAAAACAACTGTACATTTTTTCTTTAATTTTTTTTCTACAAAACCACTCCAAAATTTAAGTAATGCATTAAATAGCTGTTAAAGTTTAAAGTTAAAAATTGGATTAAACAATCAATAAGTGGAGTCAGTGGGTTTTGGTTCTCCCTGCCTCAATTATTTCTAATACTTTCTTTAGTGTTAGAATACTAAAGAGGTAAAAGATTTCAATGAGTGGAATATGATCATGGTCTTGAAGAGACAACACGTCCTTGGAGAGACAGCACGTTTATACGTTTGGTAGCTATTTTCATCAGGACCTAGAATCAATGAATTTCAACTAATGGGGATAACGTCCCGTTGAAGACCATTGCATCTCGTATGAAATTTTGGTACTGTTTCCTAAGACATTGCATCATACGAAATGATTGCATGTTAAAAATCTGAAATTGATGCACATTCATTTATTTAATTTTGAGGTCAGGAACTGTAAGACACCTTACATGAATTTTGTAAATATGCAACCAACAATGAAATTAAATGAGAACTATGTGGTCTGTTATTTAAAGAGTTGAAGATCTTTTCAATTGAATTTCTTTTCTGATGAAATTGGATTTGACTCTTACCATACAAAATTTAAAAAAATTAAAATATTGTTCAGTTTTCTTTCTTTTCTTTATCATAATTTTTTGAAGTTTGGAGTCAATTTTTGGTATTAAGAAGGTGTCTTGTCAGAAGTAACTGTAATAAGATGATTTTATTCTCAATTTATACACATTTTTATTTTCTTCTTCTTCTTCTTCCTCGCGAATAGGCCACATAGGACCATGCGTACATACATCCTGCATTTACCGTGGCTCAGTCTCATATATCACGGTAGCAGGTGTATGTGTCACCTAATTGGGGGGGGATCAGTATTTTTACTGAATCCGATTTTTATCCCCCAGGGCTGTTAGCTCTGGGGGTGTGAAAGATGAAATGATGATGATAATGAGGGGTGAAAGGACGACACACTCATACAAACACACACAAATACACCCATGCCCGAGGCGGGACTCGAACCCGCGATCTTCTGGTCCGAGACCACTCCGGCACTACTGCCTTAGCGATCTCGGCCATCTGATCGGCACATTTTTATTTTATTATAAAAAACTAATTTTTCTTTCCGTAACTTCTCTGCAGAGTCCTTGAAGGATTTATTAAAATCATAGCCTTTGCTTGTGAAATTTGGTGGACAAAATGAGTTTATGGCAAGAATTTTTAGAATTTCTCCTGCCATTAATTCCATCATTGTTTGCATCACACTATTTGTTCATTCCATGCCAATGTCCCAATGAATAATTTTCAGTCCAGCCCAGATCCTTTGGAAATCCCACCTATGACAGTACTTGATATTAATTCCATGACTCCACATGAGGATTTTATTTGAGATTATCTTCATGAATACTTTGTTACTAAGCCTCTATAACACTTTCTATTTACCTTTCTCTTAGTGAAAGAGTTAGAGGTTCCTTGATATCATTGGCTGTGGTATTTTCCTTCCTTTCTTTGAAAATAAATGTGTTGAATGTATTTTATCAATACAATTAGCTATTGTTCTTTCCTTAAAACCTTTATTCAGTGATTGAAACAATAGTGAAGCTAAAAAAAAATCGAGTTTGTTATCAGAAACATTTTAGAACTATTATTATGTTTGTTCCAAATCATTTTATAAGAGCTCTTTGGTACTCTATGTGAATATGTTAGATTAAGTTTATTGCATTAAAAATCTGATTTGAGTTTTGAAACATGACTTCAGGAATTGGCATTTCTTTAAAAATGCTGCATGGAGAATTATCACAAGTGCGGGAAGAAAATCCTCTTCTCTTTAAGAATGTTGCTCTTACTCAAAAACTTGGTTTCTCTGATGTGATAATGCCTGGTGATGTACGTAATGATCTTTATCTTACACTTGAGAGAGGGGAATTTGAAAGAGGAGGAAAATCAACTGGAAAGAACATAGAAGCAACTATTGTTGTGTTAGATGCTGAAGGCAAAATCCTTGAAGTATGTAAAATACTAATGAAATAATCAATATTTTTCTGTAAAATGGGATTTTTACTTTCTTATGTGTCTTCAATAATGTGCATTTTTTATGTAGAATTGCTTGTGGGGTGCCTCTGGAATGGACGGGAGTAACTTATATCAGTCAATGATTATATATCATCATAATTCACCATGGTGGTCGGAGACAATACGGTTGGCAGTGCCAATTGACAAATTCTATGGCTCTCATATTCGTATTGAATATCGACATTGCTCTAGTACGTATTTCGTTTCAGTCTTCTTGATGTATTTTATTTTTAAAATATAGATCAAAAAGTTTTGTTAACTATTGTTTTTATGATATGCTTCGATATGTATATTCTATCTTTAAAACAGTAATGGAAGTTTTGTATTCTTAAATTTCAACTATTTCATAATGTAAATGCTCCTTAGTTTTCTAGAGTTGAAATTAAGGAAAATAAAAATAAGTTAACTGGAGTTTGGCAGGCCACGGAAAACATTTTCATAAAATTTTGAATGATTGCTTGGCACATACCAAATGACTCAGAAAAGTTTAGAAAACTTTCATTAATAATAAAATTATTATGAAAAATTACTTTTTTCTCATCAAAATTTCTCAAAAAAAAAATTATTTCTCTTTTGTTTAAAAAAAATTGGAATGAAAATACAGCAAAGATGAAAAATTTATATTTTGAAAAAAAAAAATATTAATTTCTTTAAATTTTGTTAAAAAAATAATTTACTTGTGATAAAAGAGCATATTAAAAAAATTTGTTCATCTTTTGTACTCAATCTTTTTTCCAAATGCCTTTGCAGACTAGTAGCTTAAATATATTAAGATTTAAAATAATTTCACATTTTTCAGTTAATGTTACATTTGTTTAAAATAGATATTGCCTTAATTTTTTATATTTTATGCAATATTGCACAAATTGTAACTTTGTGTTGCCTTTTTTGTGTCAAGAAACATACCTTTGTAATATGTAATGTGTAATAATAATTTTTGTTTCAGTAATAATAATAATGACATACAAATTTTTCAGCTCGAGAGAAAACAGATAACAAGCGACTTTTTGGATTTTCCTTTTGTCGTTTGATGGAAGCTGGTGGTGCCACCGTCCATGATGGTCCTCATGAACTATACATGTACAAATGTGAAGAAAAATCTCGTCTAGATCCCTCACTGTACCTGCAGTTGCCATCCAGTTCAAATGATTCAGCAGCTTCAACTACTTCATCGTCTATATTTGCTCGAAGTTCCAAGGAGACTGTCTGGGTCCACACCCTTCTCTGTTCTACAAAACTTACTCAAAATGGTAAAACTGTAATCTGTGATTTCTTTCTGAACTCTCAGTAGGTCAGGGGTGAGAAATGAACTCATGAAAATTAAACTTCTTAAATGTGTGCTAAAGAAAGAAATATCCATATATTGTTCATCTTTTCTTTATTACATAATTTGTATATCACAAAATGTTATTGTTGTGTACTTGTATTTATTGTAAGTCTTCTTTATTATAATTTATACTTTTTCCTTTATATTTTCATCAGAAAAATTTAAAAGACAAAATTGCAAACTGAAAGGCAGGAAATAAACTGCATTTTAGGGAATAAAAAAATTAATATTAATTAGATGTACTATAAAAATACACTTGTCGAGAAGAATGTCCTTGGGACTTATCTCAGCTCCATTATTTTTCTGTTGTTTAGGTATGAAATAGAGGACAAATTAGGGCTATATCTTTGATATTGCTTTTGTGATCATCGCTTTCAAAACACATTCCTTCTACATTTTTAGTCAAAAATTGAAAAGAGCCCTTAAGTGGTCCAAATAATAGAAAGGTCTTATAAATTTTCATCTATCATCCATCTGTATCAACAGTTGATCAATTTGTGCTTGAGAGCAGTGTATTTTGGTACAATCCAAATTCAAATAAATATTAAAAATAATATTTGAAAGTATAATGCTTAAGTACTTGATGTATAAAGAATTTACTTCTGGAATTTTGTCACAAAAAATTCGTAGATGTAGGGCACTGCTTACTTCAATTGCAGTCTGACACATATGACACTTTATCTTTCACTAAGTGTTTGCATCAGTCATTTAATCGAGTTCCTTTTATTGCCTGCATTTGAAGTAACAGCTAGAAACAACCACAGGTCATTAGAATACTTGAAGACTGACATGACTAGCAAAATTGAATGTCTCTGCACTCTCCCTTAGACTTTTGGTGGGTTTTTCTTTTCTGTAATTCCTTATGTTTACTTTGGGAGTAAATTCGTAAATTTTTATTTTCATCCCTTGAGCTGATAAGATTTTTATTACATTTAAATAAATGTTCTCTCAAAGGATTTGCTTCATGATCCCATTTATTATTTTCACTTCACGAAGTTAAAAGTTTGCATATAAAAATAATACTAAGAATTTCTCTGCAATTTCAGAAATCCCATTGTTTAAATATCTGTGAATTCTGATGGGAACCTGCATGCATATGTAGGCCTATTTGTCATCCATCAGCTTTCTTTGATATTTTTCTCAGATTGTTTCTTTAATACAACCAGAGTGAGTCTTAGTAGGGAAAAGAACCCCTTTCTTGCCTTATTTCCGTTGAAAGCAGTTTCAGTTTTAGAAAAATAGTGGAAGTCCTATGTCTAGCTTCCTTTGTGACTAGGCATTCTCTTAAATATTTTTTATTTAAATAACATGTGTCCTATGTAATTTTGTATGTGTATATGTGACCTCTTTTTTTCAGTGGATCTATTGTCTTTGCTGCAATGGCGAGAACATCCTGATCGAATTCAAGAAGCTCTTGGTAGAGTTCGCCGCTTAGATGGTGAAGAGCTGGTGAAATTTTTACAGGATGTTCTGGATGCATTGTTTTCTATGTTTTCAACAGAAGATGGGAATTCTACCTCACATTCAGGGCTTGTATTTCATGTGTTGGTAAGTTTCAATCTATTGACTCTCTGATAATGTTTTTATCAGTAATGTAATATAAATTTCTCTTTAATTTTAGGTGAGCATATTTAGTCTCCTAGAAGATAGCAAATTTGAACATTTTAAGCCTGTCATGGATGCATACATCAGTGGCCACTTTGCAGCAGCACTTGTTTATAAGTATGTTGTATGTCACCTATCCTACTTATATCTGAAATGTCCCAGAAATATTTCCTATATTAATATGTACATGTTATAAAGAAACCAATTATATGTAGAGTTTTCTTCTAGGAAACGTGTGACTTGTTTGGTACACATTATGTTATAGATTTGTCTGCATTTCACTGCTTTTAATAATAGTACTTCATCATAGATATATGAAATTTGGGTTTATTAGAGCCATTATTGAATGGTTTGAACTGAGATAATAAAACCAATAGTGAACACAGAAATGAAACAATGTGATCATGTGAATATGATTCATATTTCAAAGTTCAAAATATTTTTTTCAGAGGTCTTTTAAGCAGCGTTCAACATTGTGCTGATTGGGTCAATTCAACTGAAAAACAGGAACCTATCCAAAAATGTTTTCGTTCTTTGGAATACATTTTCAAATTCATTATTCAGTCACGATTATTATTTGCTCGAGCTACTGGTGGGCAGTATGAAGACAGCTTCCGAAAAGACCTTTACAATGTCTTCTATGCATTGCATAAAATGTTGGGTGCTTCCAATGATATTATCCTTCCAACTCAGGTGATTGTGTATGCTTGAAATCTTAATCAGAAGATTACAATTTAATTGTTCTGCGACTAATAAATGTGATTAATATTGAACCTCGTGAATTTTCTGTTTATAGGTGGCATTATTACATAGTATAAGTGCTGTGTATGAGCAATTACTACTTGTCCTTCCCATTTTGGAGGTTACTAAATTAGCCACAGCCATGCTCGAAAGTTTGCCTGTTCGTGATCTGCCACCACAACTCACACAAGCAAAACTCACTGCCATTAGAAATATGGTGACTAGTTCGCTGTTTACTGATGATGGTCAGTTGTGATCAATTCTAACATAAGTAGCATATATTTAATTCTAAAGATAATATATATAGTACAGTGAACATAGTCTAAGATCTTTTAAGAAAATACATGTGTGTCAATGTTTTATTAGAACCAAAAAACTATTTGGCAGATACAGATGGATTTGCAGAATCGCGCAACTTGTTGTTGACCACTAGTTGCAAGCATCTTCGACTCCATTTGGCTCACAGAGATGAGTTGCGGCTTTGCACTGAAATTTTAGGTGAAGTGCTAGGATTTCTTTTCAAACAACGTGGTGCTCAATCTCAAGATAAGGCTAGTTCATTCATTTTTTTCTTTATGTTAATTTTTCAGTGTGTTTGGAACAAGATTGATAATTAATTTTCTTTTTACAGGTTAATAATTGTTTACACCATGATGTAGAGATTCTGTGCCTCAGCACTTTAGATATGCTCATCCAGACTGTGCTCATCATTATAGATCGCTCTGCAGCTGTTCTTGTAAGTTTCCTTTTGGAGGAGTCAATTTTGTATGCTTTAATTTGAATTTGAGAACCCTTCTTTATCCCTTAGACTCTGCTTGGGATCTTTTCAGACCCCAGGTGCAAATAATGTTTTGCAACACTGAACATTATTCACATGAACATGTTTGTTAGTTATGTTATTTATATCCAGTTTTACATGTCTTGTAAACTTTTCAGTTTTTTGTTTTCCTCTTTAAAGTAATTTGATTTTTATGTGGTTGGGATTACAAATGCTCCAAAATAGATTCCATGTTACACATCTAAATTATAAGAAAAATTCTAACAACGGGTCCATTTCTGTTTTATAATATTATGTTGTTGTTTCTGAATGACATCTGGAATATTTGTTTGGCGAGTTAGTAGACCTCTCGTATCAGACATTCTCATGCTGGTATTGTAGACACCTATGTATGTATAGTTATGAAGATATGCAAGAATGTTTTTTCTGAAAATATTCTTTGTTTTTTTAGTACAATGTTGTAAATAAAGCAAATAAATAGCATCATTTGCTTAATTAATAATTTCAAATAGCAACTGTGCATGAAATACAGGTAAACTATTGGATAAAGCATGTGGGGTCGAATCAGACCCCAAACAGAGTCCATGTAAGTAATAGAGAAATAGTCGAAGTGTTAATTACTAAAAACAGTGTGAGAATGCATTAGATTAAGACATTAAAAGAAGTTTTCATACAGTGTGTGGTGAATTAGAAGTATTTTGGAAACTCTTTGAACTTACTATCTATTTTATGAAATTCACCTTTCGGAAAAGTGAGTTTTGTTGTAAATTGCAATAATTATAAATTCTTCAATGTACATAGATAAAATTTTTAATAAGGAACTGTCTTGCAAAAGGTTCTCTTCCTTTGACTTCTTCTGAAATAACAGTTGTAATTTTCAGGTATTTTGCTTGATGAACTAAACAGCAACATTCTTAAGTTAATTTCTCTTGCATTTAATTGTAATAGATAATATCATCATTTACGTAAATTAACACTTTTAAGAGATAGAACCAAAAAAAAAAAAAACAACAACCTTTCTTGTGAATTTGATATCTGTTGTATTTAAATATTTGTTAAATTGGGTAACGTTATCAATGGAAAATAGTTGCGAATCCCTGCCTAAAAATGTTCAGTCTATGGGTATGTTTAATTTAGGGATAAAGCCCTAAATCAGTTAAACCTACAAAATATTTCTCTTCCTTCATCTGGGTAATGCACTGATTAACTAGTGGCACTTAATTAAAGTGGATTTGATTGGAAAATTGACTTTTTTCACTGAACTTTGGTCAGCTGTCATTGGAATGGTAAGAAAAAATAGACAATATAATATCATGCCCTTTACATATAAAAAATGATAATGGTAATATTTTTTAAACTTTCTCTGACATCCTGATGAGTACTACATTTCGAGTACAATTAGCTTTTTGAAAATTGCATTCTGAAGTTCTATTAAATATTATTTAATTTAATGAGACTTATCTGACGTATTTTTCAGGGTCCACTTGTTGCCTGCCTCCTAGGTTTACTGCAATTGCTTGATGAATTTCATTACAAAAGACTTTGGGAAGAATTAGGAGATCGAAAACCTGTGAAGGATTTTCTTCTGAGAGTTTTTCTGGTGTTTCGTGATCTTATAAAACAAGATGTTTTTCCATCAGATTGGCTAGTAATTCGAATGGTGGCCAATAATGTAATGCTCACAGCATTGCAGGAGTTAGCACAACCTCTAGTTCTTTCTTTTCTTGATAGTCGCTGCTATTTTGATCATCAGGTAAACCAACTACTGCAGTTTATTTGCTCTTACATACATTAAATGTCTTGCATGTTATATGAAAGGAGTAAAACGTAGTTATAGCTGCTTACAAGATTTGCTAATGAAATATTAAAAATTTGTGAATATGTTTTACCATCTCAGTGACAAGTTACTACTCTCTTAAGTCAATCATTATGATAATAAATGGTTTCCCTGCTCTTATTATTTTTTTTTCTTTTCTTTTTTCATAGTTGTGGAGCAACTACTTCAATCTTGCTGTAACGTTCTTAACTCAACCCTCTTTACAATTGGAGAAGTTTAGTGAAGTGAAAAGAGACAAAATTCTTGAAAAGTATGGTGACATGAGGGTTTTAATGGGCTTCCAAATATTGTCCATGTGGTCTAATCTGGGTCAGTATGATTATATTTTGCTTATTAATAGGGTTACCAAATGTCCTGATTTTTGGGCTCTTTGCTAACTCTCCTGATTTGTTTTCAAAAGTCCTGATTTTTTAATGTGTATCATCTATTTACCATGTAGTTTTAATATTTTTTTAATATAAAATATACAAGAAATAAAATTGCTTTAGAAACAAATGTGATGTTAGAAATGAAACTCAGTGTTTCTAACCTCAAGAATTATAAGTATGTCTTAGTCTTACATTTGTACAAGCAATATTGAAACAGAGATATAAAGAATCCTTAAGAATAAAGCTGTCATAGATATATAATTTACCGTAAAGTGCAGTATTAACATATACATTGATGTCTCTTCTGTAGTAGTAAAAGAACTTTATACCTATATGTCGATATAAAAAAATGTTCTGTCTTTTTGTGTAATGTCCTGATTTTTTGAAGCAACGATCCTGATTATGTCAACTAGGGCTCTGGTAACCCTACTTATTAATAACCTACATGCAGAATTTCTTGGCTATTTTACAAAATATTGTTTTTTCAGGAGAACACAAAATAAATTTTGTCCCTTCAATGGTCGGCCCGTTCTTGGAAGTAACTCTTGTACCTGAAGCTGAATTACGTAAAGCAACTCTTGGAATATTTTTTGATATGATGCAGTGTGAACAACAAGCTCATGGCAACTTTAAACAAGTGAGAAACAATAATTTATTCCAACATTTATTAAGATGTTTTGTACATACATTTTGTTTTGCAAGACTTTTCCATCCTGGAGGATTTTACAATACATGTAAACTCTTCTATATGACTATTTCGAGTCCTTATCACTGACAGAATTGGTTTAAGGCCATTGCAGTGACTTTGACCAGGAGCTCCTTTGGTTCAAGACCCGATGGTGTTAAAATTTTCAGCAATTGGCTTAGCAGCTAGGACACGTTCATCCACTCTCTGGAGGAGAATTCTAGTGGCTGGCTGACAATTGATAGTTTTCTGTGGTTTCTCCAATCAATATCAGGCAAATGCTAGAAGGGAAGAATGCTAGAAACCTCTCCCCTTCAACACAACTCTTTAAATACACTGAACTACCACAGATCTTGCCAGATCAGTTGGGTGCTTGAAGGTTGTTATTACTAGGGACAGTGCTCCACTGAGGAGAGAGACCTGGAGGGGAAAACCCACATGCCACCCTACAAGTCAGCACCAAATCTCTCATTCCAGGAAAGAAGGAACTCCACTCTCTCTTGGAATGTGATATGCATAACACATACGAGACAAAATACCATAGCAGTTAATGCACTTGTAAACACTAATGAATGTTTGAATTAATCATTCAATTTACTCTGTATCTGAAACGCAACTGGGATTTTCCTGTTGAAAGTCTGTTGATATTGTGCCCAAATGTCTTTATGCTTTGTAATAAAAAAAATTGCATTTATGCTGAATTAAAAAAAAATTGTTAATTTATAATTATGTAATGTATTCAACATATTGAACAATTTTCTTTACTATTGGAAAATATTGTCCATATCAAGAAATTAAAAAAGTTTCAGATAAAAGGAACAAAAATGCATATTTATATCAAAATGATTTACTTTGGAAGATTTTAGAAACAGAATTATTAAAAGTAATTTTGACAGTCATTATACTTAAAATTTAATAATTTAACAGTAATTACAATAACAATATTTACAATAACAATTTAACACTGTCCCATCAGGGCTGAAGCTCCCATGTTCATGCACCGCTGGCCTGTATAGATATTCTAATAAATTTTGCATATTGAATTGTTAAATTATGTGTTTTTATTTTGCTTAATTGCTCTACAATATGAATCTGATATGGTATTTTGCATTAAATTAAAATATTTTGGAGGTATAGAAATTGAATTGAATTGGTTTTATTATAAAAATGTTATCTCCAGTCTTTGTTTTGTGCCAATTGTCTAGCTACATATGTGTTTGTTACATATCATAACTTTTTGTTACCTTACAGGTCGAATCAGAATTAATAGATAAATTAGATATTCTTATAAGTGAAAACAAAGGAGATGATGAATATCGTCAATTATTCAATACCATGTAAGTATGCATCTGAATACCTTAAAAACAATAATTTTTGAGCAAATAAAATGATGAAATCTAATTTATATGTTGTTTGTTTATGATTCAACCCCAAGGGAACACTTGAGTGCTGTGTGAGTACAGGAAAAACATTATATGCATGTACATTACTACCCTTTATCATAACTGTTGATTTTGTGATACAGTCTCTGTATAGAATTGGCAACATTTTGCTTTCTATTATGTTGTCAAGCTTGAACTATGCATGGTAAGGACAGTATTTTTTGGGAGGATTTGCAGAGTAATATTCATTATGAAGTTACCTGTAATTCATGTTGGTAGATTTGTGTGTGTCTTTCTTTTTTAAAAAATTGTGTAAATATTCCCCCCCCCCCTGATAATATTATGAATTAATTATTTTCTTAGCAACACATGGTGACACTGTCTTCCTTTTATTATGTAGAAACAAACTTGCAATTCACTTGCTGCAACTTAAGGAGTACTTGTTGAGTCTGTGACCTGCATCTCAATCAGTGTTTTTGTCCAGATTTCTTTGAGTCATAGAATAAAATTGCGTTGTTCTTGCATTGATAGCAGCTTTCCTCTCTCTCTCATCCCCCTCACCCACCACGTATACATTACTGTAGGTTACATGTAATTTTGTTCTGATTATGTGTTGAATGTTTTGAGATATATTTGGAATTTTGGATGTTGTGTAATTGCTAGCTGTAGTTGTTTATTGCCAAAAACAACACATTTAAATTTTCAGTGTGTTGGTAATGCATATTTATTTTTCTTCTGTAGGCTTCTGGATAGAGTACAGTCAGAAGACCCTGCTTGGAAGGATTCGGGAGCAGCATTTATTAGCTCTGTTACACGCTTATTGGAAAGACTTTTGGATTATCGTAGTGTTATTCAAGGAGATGAAAACAGGGATAAACGAATGTCATGTACAGTTAACTTGCTGGTATGTTATAGATATCTGAATACAATTCTGAACTGTAGTCTCTGTTTTCTGTTTCTATAATAGGTGAAAATGAAATCTCAAGCAATGAAACATATCTAATAATTATCACTCCCATATGTTAGACTGAAAGAATAAATTTATAAATCTTATTGAAATTTTAGCTTCCCTGGCTTGGCATCTTGCTTACATAATTTAATTTATAGGGATAACTAATGTTTTTCCTTCTCTTACAGAATTTTTACAAAAACGAAATAAATCGTAAAGAAATGTACTTGAGATATATTTATAAGTTACATGATTTACATCTACCTGCGGAGAATTACACTGAAGCAGGATTCACAATGAAGTTATATGCTGATCAGCTAAGCTGGACTAGTCGATCTTTGGTGTCTGATCCACAGTATCCTGGATTTCCAGAATGGCAACGTAAAGAACAACTCTATCGACAGATTATTCATTATTTTGATAGAGGCAAGGTTAGTATTGTCAAAGTCCTAAAATGAATTTTCTTTTGTATGTTCAGCTATTGCATATCTGAAGTATGAAGCAGGAAAATATATGGTATTAATAATAATCAAATTATCTACCTGGTAAAAACTTGTCATTAAAATTGTCGTATACTATTTGATTGAACTACAAAGCCTACTTTGAGTTTTCAGCTATATTTTACTTTTTCTAAATTTCATTAGTAACGTTTGTAAATTTAAATAAATGTTTGTAAATAAAAATATTTGTATTATTTTTACAGTGCTGGGAAAAAGGAATACCATTGTGTAAAGAATTAGCAGAACTCTACGAGCTTCATCTTTTTGATTATGCCAAATTGTCAGATATTCTGCGTACTCAGGCCCGGTTCTTTGATAACATATTGACTCAACTAAGGCCTGAACCTGAGTATTTTCGTGTTGGTTTTTATGGTCTCAGTTTCCCACTTTTTGTCAGAGTAAGTTGATTAAAAATAGGACAAGATTTTGATGTATTTTGAAGCCTCTTTTGTCTCAAATACAAATTTTTCACAAGGAATCTTCATATTTATTTATTTAATTGATTACAGAATAAACTGTTTGTATATCGAGGATTGGAATATGAACGTATTGGTGCTTTTACACAAAGACTGCAGACTGAATTTCCATCTGCTCACATTCTAATGAAAAATTGCCCTCCTGATGACACCATACTAAATTCTGAAGGTCAATGTATCCTTTCATGAATTATAGAAGTGTAAAAGACAAAAATTATTCCAGGAAAGAAAGCTGTATATTATTTATGCATTAATTACACAAGTAAGAATTCTGAAAATAAGATTTTAAATGTTTGAATGTACCTCCCGACTTTTGATCAATGTGAGCAAATATTATCACAGACATTATATGGTTTTTAAAAGTATTTTTTGGTGTTATATGAATGAGTGAATAAAACACATTCCCACTGTTTGTCATAAAGAGAGGTGAATTTAGAAATTATAAGAGGTAGTAGTGTAATTTAATTTATTATAATAAATCCTGGTTCTTTTAAGTTTATTCAAAAATTTACTTTGTTTAAAGTCTATTCTTTGCCTTAAATAAGAACAGATATTCAGATTTGTAATGTGAAACCTATCCCTGAAGAAAATCCACTTTTTCCTGTGGGAGCAGATATACCAGAGAAAATTGCAAATTTCTACATCGTGAATGATGTTCGTAGATTTCAGTTGGATCGTCCTATTCATAAAGGTCCTGTTGACAAAGAAAATGAATTTAAGGTATTGAAAAAAATCCATATTTAGTTCTTTTGACAAAATTAATATACAGTTATTCCAAGGGAAAAAAACAAAACAAAAACACCATCAAGTTTTGAACAAATGATTCTAATATCAATTTCCTGAAAAAATGCTTGTTGCAGCACTATTGTTTGTTGAGTTCAGTAACTTCTAGAAACAATAGTGCTTATGATAAGTCAAATTGATAAACATACTGATAAGAGTTTATCATTTTGTCTATCAGAGACTATCATCACAGAAAATCTTCTCTTCATTGATTAAAAATTAGGTAAAATGCAAATTTGTGAATGAGAAAATTACACAAAAATCTTTCCTTGGGCATCCGTTCCTTTAGAGTAAAAAATGATAATTGGGAATGTTAAAAGAAACATGATGGTGTCGATAACACTTGAATTGAATAATTGAGGATACATCCTGATGAATGTTTTGAAAGCTTTAGATTTTGTTATTATAAAACATGACTGTAACATTGGGTCTGTTGATTTCTGGAAGTTGTCTTTCTTCTTTTTCAGAGTTTATGGATTGAACGTACAACTTTAATTACTAGTAGTCCATTACCTGGTATTCTTCGATGGTTTGAAGTGATAGAACGTAGTGTAGAAGAGGTGCCCCCAGTTCAATTTGCCTGCGAGACAATGGCTGGAGTAAATAAGGAGTTGCGACAACTAGTTGCACAGTACACTGCAGAACCAAAGCGCAACATTAATCCTTTTAGTATGAGGTTGCAGGGTATCATAGATGCTAATGTTATGGGAGGAATTGCAAAATATCAGACAGCATTTTTCACACCTGATTTTGCAAAGCAGAATCCTGAATTCACTGACCATGTTCTTCGATTAAAAATCCTCACTTTAGAGCAGGTTAGTTTGTAAAATGTACATGTAATTGAAATCCAATTGTTAGTAAAGGGAGTAATGTTTTGGAACAAGAACTTTTATATTAATCAAATATTAACCAAATATTAACCAATTATATTTCGAAGAATTATAAATTGGAATATTTATACTTATATCTCTTAACATACTTACTTTACACCTTACTTACTTTTTAAACTGTTAATGTTATGTTCTATTTATTAAATAGAAAATAAAATTATAGCTCCATAATAGTTTACTTAAGTTAGAACCAAGTAAAACTAAAACAATAGCATATTACTTTAATAACATAACTTTTCATAATTGCATTTCTGTGTATGCATTAGTTGTAAAAAAAATTCAGTGCATACATAATGAATTTGGACATTTTTGGTTAGGATGTTTAGGTCGTTTAAAAGTTTTGTATAAAATGTCTCTTTTTAAATATGAATTAAGTTACAGACATTAATTAATTTATAATCATAATTATTGTTATTGTTATTTTAGTTGTTATAATTGTTTTCAGCTCCAAGTATTGGAAAGTGCACTTGTCCTTCATGGAGATCTTGCTCCTGCTGGAGTTCAACCACTCCATAGGCGCTTAAAGGAACGATTTGCCCAACTAAAAACTGGACTTAGAGATTTGGGGAGCTTACAAGTGCACAGGGGCCGCCCTTCTCTTACTTCTACTTCCAGTATTATCAAGTTAGTGCTTATTTTCTTCTCATTTTGTACTGAATTTTTCTAATAAGCAAGGTGGCCTCTGATTTTTCATCATTTCATCCACCTGTGCTTTACTAGTGTGATACCTAGATAGCATCATGAAGCTAACCGTTGGGCCTGCATTATACATACAGACCTTTCTCTCATATCTGTTTCACAGTTAGTACATCAAAATTGTAATGCTATTATGACTCACAAGAGTAATTACACAAACAAACATATATGCATATTACATTAACTAAGTAGGTAAATAGCAATATTTTTAATTTGAAGCACAAACATGCTATCACTGGCATGAGCCACCAGTACTTTTCACTTTCAGTCATTTAAACAGAAAGTAGAAGTGTATTTCGTAAGATATATTTTTTTGCACTATAGTTACATAAGTATGCTGAGCTATTTTGGGAAGGGGATGAAGGGGATTAGTGCATCAACATCTTCTACATAAGATGCCATTTCCTTTCACAATGTTTAAATTTTGCCACAAAAAGTCTTAAAATAACATTTTTAAATTAATGTATGTATCAGAATTTTGCATGGGATTTTGACACATTTCACACTTTAGCTGTGATTTTGAGTGGGGCGCCTGTTAAGTTCTTCAAAAATGAAGGTATCTGTCTTCCTCTCTTTCTGCTCCTCTAGAGAAAAAATGAACATTTGAAGAAAGTCAAAAGAAAGAAAGCCTCAAGGTCAAAACAGTTGCCCGTTAATAAGTTTTCAAGAACAAAATCAAAGTATAGTTTGAAGGCAAATTGAACTCTTGCTGAATTACTTTTGTTTGTATTTACCATCCAAAAAATTATGACTAGCTTAATATTGTTACTGTTAATCAAATAAATGAATTTGTTCGGAAAATGAGTGACTATTTTCTTGTCAAAGAAAAAGTGACCTTTCTCAGTTTAAGAATGTGGGTTTGAGACCTACAAGAGAAAATTGTTTAACCGTTTAACCTCTTCATGATACATGATCTCTAGGGGGTGGATTTCAATGAAATGTATTTTTTTCTTTTCACTTTAGAACAAAGCTGTTTAGTATAGATATTCATTTTATGTTATGACAAAAGGAAATGACCGATTTTATTTGTCATTTTTTTACATTTTTCGTTGATTTTGACTAATAAGTAATTTTTTACCTAACTTTTAATGCATTTTTTCCTGATTTCGTAGCTTTTCATAACATATTAATGGTACTTGTTTCAAACAATATTTATGAGATACAACAACTGTTCTCCACATAATTCTTGAGTAGCCAATTTGAATTCTTCGCTCATGTATTGTAATGTCAGCCATTGTACTATGTAATTGAAGGTTCCTGTGATGCGTATCAGCGCCATTGTCTGTTTGGCCGATTTTGCGATTAATAAAGGCAGAGCATTTTCTTGTAAAGGACAGTCCAAATCAGATGTCCGTAAGCTGAGTTCACTTGAACAAAGGAAAGAAGCCTTGATTACTTTAGTAATGTATCCAATAGCTTGAGTTGTTCATCTGAAGAGGTTTTGCTAAAATTATTTTTTTTATTTTTATTATAGGGCAGTTTTAAAAGATTTTATTGATAATTTTTGGCGATGTTTAGGTCACCAAAAACTGACCCCTTATGATCACTAAACATTTGTAAATTGGACTACTTGAAATACCAATTCTTTTTTCTTAGTAGTCATCATTAGTAGTCAAGAACAGCAGGATAGTAGTGCCTGCTTCTGTTACAAGATAGTAGATCTGGTGATTATTCTCTCAGATGTTCCTGAACAATCCATCATTGGGTCTTCATATATTTCTTCGCTCTATAGTTGTATACTTTATAACTACTTGAGGGAAATTTGTCCGCTTGCATTCTTGGTACATGTGAAAGCCATCTCCTCTGGTTCTCTGTAATGTCATCCATTATGATTTAATGCCATAGCTTTAATCTTATTTGTCGACGTTTTCATGCCATATGTTAGAGCTATTTTATGAAGTTCATTTGCTGCCCTCTGTAAGTCATCTTCTGATTCCATTGTTAGGAACATGTCATCTGCATAGATAATTGTGTGGACCATTTGTCTTTTGTTTAAATTTATACTGGTTTTCACGTTTTGATCATTCGGTTTGCATATATGTTAAAAAGGCATGGTGATAGCCCACACCCCTATCTCACTCCTCAGGTGGTTCTAAAAGTGTCTGTATTGCTTCCATCATTCATTCTTATGTAGTATATTTTAAATCACCATAATTGGAAACAGTTTATTGCATTGCAATCAATACTCTGCCTATTATAATAGCAAATACAATGTCATATTATCTTCTGAACTATGTCTCTTTAAAAAAACAAACATGTCATAATGAGGAATAGGAAATAAGACTGACATGTTTATTATTGTTTTGACACACTTTGATGAGCACTTTTATAATATAAAATATATCTCAATAAAAACAACAACAACAACAACACCAAAAACGATATGTCTCACAAAAAATTTGAAAATGCAAACGTGCAATCTTCCTTAAGCAACTGAAACTATTAAATGAACCTACTCTTGCTTGTAGGAGGAGCAAAACTTCATCACACTCACGCATGTTGTAAACATTACAATGTATTAGTGTTCAAAGGTTAAAAGGCCATTCAGAACAGGTGAATTCAGAGAGTTTTTCAGGAGAAGCCTATTTCAGTTTGAACCCTCTCCTAACATTTTTAAACAATTGCATTTTTTGAAACGGTTATTTTGTAATGGGAATACTTCTTTGGGATGTCCCGTAATCTTTATGTGTTACTTTAGAATAAAGTGAGTAAATTTACTGTTGGCTTTGGGCCCCTCTCTGGATCCACTAATGAATCAGGAATATACATTATGATCTTAAAATGATTTCTTACAATTCGTTTTTTGTTCTTCAATTTGCCTTGATCTCTAGAAACTGTCCAATTTATTATTGTTAATGGAGCAGAGAACACTTCTTTACACCCTACCCTCAATTTTTCTTGTGGAGAAATGTACTAAATTTCTAAGATACAAGAGTGCTGTATTGTCTACAGAGGCATTCTTTATTAATTATATTCTTAAGAGTAATGTATTAAATATTCCTAAATAATTTTTGAAAAACTTCTTTCTCTCATTGATTCCCAACTTTTATAATATTTACGTTTATACCAACATTAAAAATCAAATAGTTCTGGAAATATGAATATTAATGTATGCAGGTTATTTTTTCATATTGTTTATTCAATTAAGTTTCGTTTTATTTCTAATTGTGAGTCAAGAATAAACCATCTCCGTACAAATCATTTCTGTGCTCTCTGTCCATAACAGCACTCCTCTTCCTCCACTTCCAACCGAGAAGAAACTAATGACTCATTCTGCTGGAGTCCATTTAAGTGGAGAGACGATTGGTGGGCGCAGCACTGTTCCATACGGTCAATTGGCGCAAGCTGCAGCAGCTGCGGAGGAACAGGGTGTGGATGATGAAGATATCTACACGAAACCAATGGAGGCTCTCTCTGCACATCCACCCCCTCCCCCTCCCCCTCCGATTCCACAGCGAGAGTCACGGCCTCGGTCGGTGGGGTATGGGGACTTGGCACGAACTCCCACCAGGGGGAACAATGATTATTCGTCACTACCTCCGATGCGAATCACCAGGTAACCAGCATTTCATTACATTATTTCTGTACTTAAGTGACCAGTTCCTTTTCTTCCCCAACAACATCATTTGACGATTCTTGCATATGTTTTATTTTGAATGAATTGGTGTGTTCTGCATTGCCAGAAGAAATTTTTAATGGAAATTAGAGGAAGACAAATAGCATTAATGATGTGAAGAATAAGTTTCAAGATATTTGATATCACAAAATGAAATGTAGGAGAGATTTGACTGTCAGAATTGTGTTGTAAAGAAAATTATATAACTGTAGCTACTTGCACAAAAATATTAAGGCCTGTATTTTCTTGTTGAAAGAGAAGAATATTGTTTTTTTATTTATTATTGCTAGTCTGCAAAGGTGATGCCATAATTCAATTGTGCTTATGATAAATTACTCTTTGTAGGGAACTTCTGGAAGGTGACAGTAGTCCAACTATTCCTCGTCCACCAAAGCCCACTCATCAGAGATCTCTGAGCAAGCCATTGTCATTCCCTTGCACTCCACCTCCTGGAGGCTTGGACACAGTAAGCAGTCCTCTTCGAAATTCCTGGTCTGAAGCTAGCATGGACGAAGCACCTCCATTACCTCCTCGTGGGCAAAGTAGGTTTTTTAAAACTTTTTCCATTTAGCTTTGAAAAGTTTCTGTGTTTTTTAAAAGAAAGAAGCTGAATATTTTATCTGCATGTCTTGGAATACCTTTAACTTATTTATGTTTAGTAAATGATCTCAGGGAGAAAACTCCTTTGATCTTAACAGGAACATGGTCTGTCTGTATTGTAACCAACTAATATAATAAGAATTCAAAAATTATTCCTGAAATGTTTCCTCTCTTGAAAGATTACACTCTATATGCAATATGCTAAGGATAGATAACAGTTTTTATCAATTAATAAGAAATCTTCAACACCAAACCATTATGTTTTCTACTGCTTGATAGCGAATTACAACCGTTCAGAGAGTAATCCCTTTAAAACAGATTTGCAACTGCATCAAACAGATTTAAGGTAGAAAAAATGTTTGCAGATTATGATTTACTAAACAGATTACTGTAACCCACATTATAACAGCACTTAAGTTGGAAACAATGAATCCTAGGCCCTTAAAAACACATTTTCGTGTTTCTGGGGGTCATGAGCTTTGGAAGGAAAGGTGAATTTTGTTGGGAACGAGTTCTGGGCCAAAAGGGGGAATGTTAAGTTTCCGGAAGACGAGAAAGTCAAGCGTATAATTTCCAAACTAATTGTCGGATTGACGTCTGCTTTCCACCATTGAATTTCTCGTCGAGAGTTGTACTTATATACGTGATTTCAAAAAGATACTACGAAATTAGTTTTTTTCCAATTTTTTGCCTCAATTTCGGGATTTTGAGCTCATCTGTTTTCAAGCGAATAATTTTGAAACTAATAGTCGGATTGACGTCTGTTATGCACCATTGAATTTCTCGTCAAGAGGTACTTACATACGTGATTTCAGAAAGATACTAGGAAATTAGTTATTTTCCAATTTTTTGCAATATTTCGGGATTTGGGTTTCATTTGTATCCAAGAGTATAATTTCGAAACTAATTGTCGGAATGACGTCTGCTTTGCACCATTGAATTTCTCGTCGATAGTTGTACTTGTATACGTGATTTCAGATCGATTCTACGAAATTAAGTTTTTTCCCATTTTTTACCCCAATTTCGGGTTTTGGGCTTCATTTTTCTTTTCAAGCGTTTAATTTCGAAACTAATAGTCGGATTGAAGTTTGGTTTGCACCATTGAATTTCTCGTCTCGAGTTGTACCTGTATACGTGATTTCAGATCGATCCTACGAAATTAAGTTCTTTCCCATTTTTTATCCCAATTTCGGGTTTTGGGCTTCATTTCTTTTCAAGCGTTTAATTTCGAAACTAATAGTCGGATTGAAGTTTGGTTTGCACCATTGAATTTCTCGTCTCGAGTTGTACCTGTATACGTGATTTCAGATCGATCCTACGAAATTAAGTTCTTTCCCATTTTTGTCCCAATTTCGGGTTTTGGGCTTCATTTCTTTTCAAGCGTTTAATTTCGAAACTAATAGTCGGATTGAAGTTTGGTTTGCACCATTGAATTTCTCGTCTAGAGTTGTACTTGTATACGCGTTTCAGATCGATCCAACGAAATTAAGTTTATCCCCATTTTTGGCCCCAATTTCGGGTTTTGGGCTTCATTTGTTTTCAAGCGTTTAATTTGGAAACTAATAGTCGGATTGAAGTCTGGTTTTCATTATTGAATTTCTCGTCTAGAGTTGTACGTGTATACGCGATTTCTGATCGATTCTACGAAATTAAGTTTTTTCCCATTTTTTGCCCCAATTTCGGGTTTTGGGCTTCATTTGTATTCAAGCGTTTAATTTCGAAACTAATAGTTGGATTGAAGTCGGGTTTGCACCATTGAATTTCTCGTCTAGTGTTGTACTTGTATACGTGATTTCAGATAGATTCTACGGAATTAGGTTTTTTCCCTTTTTTTGCCCCAATTTCGGGTTTTGGGCTTCATTTCTTTTCAAGCGTTTAATTTCGAAACTAATAGTCGGATTGAAGTCTGGTTTGCACCATTGAATTTCTCGTCGAGAGTTGTATACGTGATTTCAGATAGATTCTACGGAATTAGTTTTTTTTTCCTTTTTTTGCCCCATATTCGGGTTTTGGGCTTCATTTGTATTCAAGCGTTTAATTTCGAAACTAATAGTCGGATTGACGTCTGGTGGGCACCATTGAATTTCTCGTTGAGAGTTGTACTTATATACGTGATTTCAGATAGATTCTACGAAACTAGTTTTTTTTCCATTTTTTGGCCCAATTTCGCGTTTTGGGCTTCATTTGTTTTCAAGCATTTAATTTCGAAACTACTAGTCGGATATACGTCTGGTTTGCACCTTTGAATTTCTCGTCGAGGGGTGTACTTGTATACGTGATTTCAGATAGATTCTACGAAATTAGGTTTTTTACCATTTTTTGCCCAAATTTCGTGATTTGGGCTTCATTAGTTTTCGAGCGTTTAATTTCCGAGCTAATTGTCGTATTGTCTTTCGGTTTGCACCATTGAATTTCTCGTCGAGAGTTGTTCTTGTATACGTGATTTCAGATAGTTGCTACGAAGTTAGTTTTTTTCTAATTTTTTGCCCCAATTTCGTGTTTTGGGCTTCATTTGTTTTCAAGCGTTTAATTGCGAAACTAATAGTGGGTATGACGTCTGGTTTGCACCATTGAATTTCTCGTCGATAGTTGTACTTGTATACGTGATTTCAGATAGATTCTACAAAATTAGTTTTTTTCCAAGTTTTTGCCCCAATTTCGTGTTTTTGGCTTCATTTATTTTCAAGCGTTTAATTTTGAAACTAATAGTCGGATTGACGTCTGGGTTGCACCATTGAATTTCTCGTTGAGAGCTGTACTTACATAAGTGATATCAGAAAGATACTATGAAATTAGGTTTTTTCCAATTTTTGGTGATTTTGGTGATCGTGAGACAGGCGGAGAAATGCGGAATTGACAAGAGATGGGTGGGGGATATGTGGGGGAATGAAAGGACGTAGATGGGATCGGGTCGGTCAGGTGATTTTTTAATCAGTTTTTTCAGAGACCTTTTTTTATCTTCATTTGCGGGGTTTTTGTTCTTCTCGGTGCCCGTACTCTATAGCATGTGTGGATGGTGGGAAGGGGATGGATGGTGGGGGGAAGCATGGGTGGATGGAACGTGTCATCTGTGTAAAATTAAATGAAAGGAAAAAGTCAAAAATAATCTGTACTATAAAATTACAGGGACTATTTGTTTTTCTGTGCAATGTAAACTCAATGGATACCAATATTAGAATGGTTAACACTTGCACAAGTGTCCTGGGCCTCTAAAGCTGTAACACAAAATGTAGGGGGCTGGTCATTTGATGTTTGGTTCCACTAAGAAACTATTTTCACTTTTAAAATAATGATTAGAAAGTGCAGAATTTTTGTATTGGTCATCAACTAATTTGCCAGTGAACATAAAACGAAAAATAAATGTAGTACTATTTGTTTTTTTGAATGTGACAACATGTGTTAATTATCCTTTTAATATTGAAAATTGTAAAGCCAAGAGAGGTTACTAGTTTTGATAGATTGGAGATCCATCAATATATACATCAATTGTTTCATCTGGAAGTAATTTATGAATTAATTGTTTCAGCTCCTGATAAACGAAATACAAGCCTTCACCTCGACACAAGTCAGACTCCTCCAGCTCCTCCAAAGCGTCTCATGAAGAAAGGTTCTTCCCCAGCAATTCTCAATATGGATGCTATTGTAGATGTAAATTTGGAATCATCAGATTTGGATGGCAGTGGGGGAAGTGGTGATGGAGTAACTGGCGGTGGAAGTGGATACGATCTTCGTGATTCTGGATATGCTGAGTTCCCAGTTTCTCATGGACTTACCCCTACAAATAATTTTAATAATTTATCATATGAAGACTTCGAGCTTCCTCAGTCGCATCGTTGTTCCGAACTTAATATCTCTCCACCTACTCTCTCTCCTCGTGCATTGAATTGTGCACCCCCTCCTCCAATCCCACCAAAGTCAAATGTCATGCCCAGCTCACCACCTGACTTAGCACCTTCTGATAGTCCAAGTGATTTGTTTTCTGAAACTCATTCAGAGAATGCTACAGGATTGTCTAGTGGAAACGATCATTCCAATAACCTTTCTGGTTGCTCATTACCTGTAGGTGTGGATAATTACTCTGTGCCAAAGTCTCAAAACATACCACAAAGAACGGGGAGCCCAACTTGAGCTTCCTTAACCATTTAAAAGACTGGCAATTGTAGCTATATGAAATTATAACTAGTCGTGGATACAGCATTTTGTATTCCAAGCCAAAGAATTCCACATTTTTGGATTTTGAACATTGTGCATTCCCTTTTTGCCAAGTTCTACTTTCTCCTGAAATCTATTCAATGTTGTATCCAGAACTAGCCATAATAATCCTCTTCAAAGAAGCTCAATTTTTGGAGTGTTGTGTTAGATACCATTTTCTGGCAAAGCTCACAATTTATGGCCAAGAGCTGTTATCAGGGACCTGATATGTTGAAATTATATCAGATGGCAAGAAAGACAACTGCCTTGCATTTTAACTTCTTTGTATAAGATGTTTAATAACGATTTTACAGATGTTTGGAAATGCACAAAGTATTAATTTTTGGCATATTAGTCACATTTTCTCAAGAAACCTGTGTCTATGTTTCTTTGAGTTTTCTATTTTACAATACTTTATCCTAAAATATTTGTGATTAAAGATTTGAGGAGTTAAATTAATATTTTAAGCAGTGGAGTTCATTCTCACACACTGATATAATGAATAATAGTCACCATAAAATGATCTAGTACTGAACAGACAATTGTAGAATACCAACATACAGTCCTTCTGAAGTAAAATCTATCTGTGAGTTATGTTTGACTGTAGACTGTAATAATTAGTGACAGAATGCTGCATTATGAATGGAAATACCAAGTTCTTTTAGAGATTGTATAGTGATACTTGCACATAGACAGTTGTGTTAAAAGAACTGGTTTAAGGAAATAATGTGTATGAATGTATGTTGAATATGTGTTTAATATAATTTTCATTTTTCAAATTATTATATGAATGCATGCATATATTTCTTCAAATTATCTGTCTTTTCCTGCTATTGAAATATTATTTCATATTCATTGCAGAATATTTGTAAATAAGACACAGATATAAAACAAGATAGTATTCAAACTGCACAAAACTGTTTACTTGTAAATATATTATTGTGATGTTTTGTGTTGTTTAAATGGTAGAGAATGTGTTGGTACATGTCACAAGAAATGTTTAATTTCAAATCATGGTCATTACTGCTATATGACTGTGGAGTCAATGCACTTGTTATTGCATTTTTATTATTATTGTTATCATTACAATATTTTTATTTTATTATATTAGGTACTGACTTATTTATGCTTGCAACTGAAGGAATAACTGACCTTAACTTACTATTCAATTTCTTTCTTGAATTGATCATAATTTTGAATAATGAATTTTATTGAACATGTGGAAAAAAAACAACTTCCAATCAATTTGGATATTAATTGTTAAAATATGTTTTAAGAAAGTTGTCTGTCAAACAGCTTAGTTGGCCAATTGTTCTCTTGTCCATTTTTTAACAAAGGGGTGCCAAACTCATTTCAGCCTCTGACCATTATAAAACTATCAGGTTGGCATTATAATGTCCATTATCTAATAATATTCTTATGAACATGAATCACATGATTCAAATAATCACAAGAAGATTTTTTTCATTTAATTTTGTTTCCAAGGTTTTTAAAAAGTGTACTCTCATGAGAATCTTTCAACCCCTCTCAATTTCCAAATCTTTATGCAAATCCATGAATCAAAATTTTAAATTATTTTCAAGGAATATGTTTCTTTTTATTTTGAAAAGGAAAGACTCTATGCTAAAAATGTTTCTCCCCACTTTCTTTTCTAAATCTACATAATAGTGTTAAAATGCACATCATATACTGTAAGTTAAAAAACCTAGCTTTCATGTTGTAAATGTTAAATGTAAACGATGGTCACAATGTGTAAATTCACATTCACAATGTGTAAGACAACATTTTTTGGTTTTAATATCTTTAAATACCCAAACATCATCCTCAAATGCTGATCTTTTTTTAGCATTATATATTTTGTGGAACATTCATCTCACTTTTCAACAAATTGTATGGCTTTAAATAGTTAAAAAAAAATAATAATAATAGAGGTTTGAGTGAGGCTAAGAATTGTCTTCTAATGGCTTCAAACTTGAAAGGGAACATTCGTCAAGTGCAAGTTATTGTGTTATCCTTTTAAACAAACATATCACTTTAATTTTGCATTTCAGAATGAAAATATGTAAGAAAAGGAAGTTTTCAAAGGTTGGTTTCTGTTATTAAGTAACTCTGGTATTTAATTTTTAACGTTTGTTTTATTACCAATATAAATAATTTTAATTTCAAAATTCATTGCTTTGTCAAGGGTATTGTTGAGTCTTGGCAAGAAAGAAATGCTTTTAATGTACACTAACCTTCAATTTCCCCACATTTGCATTTAACATCCAACCTTTCCCGTCTTTACTCTCAGAAAAGTAAGGCACTTTCTGCCAGAAGAATGGCATCGGAGGTGCTATTGAATATCAGAATCAGCTGTGCTTTAGAAATGTTGTTACACTACCTGTATGGTCATCATCACATATTGTACAAAATATTCTATGTACAAATGTATAAGCAAGCAACTTGCGTAGAATCAGAGAAGATTGGGACTGCTTTTCCAATGTTTGTTCTGTGTCTCTAGGTCACTCTTTACAAGATGCAATGGGTTATAGGAGGTCTTACTGAAGTTTCTAGAAGGGGAGAAGATAGTATGGCAAGTGCCAAGCTTCATGGCTGTATACACTCTCTTTTAAAAATCATGTAGAGACAATGGATAATAATTTATTGAAAAACAAATAATGAGGGAAAAACTCATTGAAATCACAATTTTCAAATTTCCAGTATGTTGCCTTCTCCTTTAAGAGGCTGTGGAACTGTACTCTACTGAGGAGTTCTCTCTATCAAAGTTGCAGCTTCCATCTCTTCTTTTCCTCACTGATATTGGATTTCTTGAAATTCTAAGAAATTTTTTATCTGGCTTTCTGTCAACATATTCCTTTATTCCTTCTGTGAAATTATTCATTGTGTGTTGCCACATGCTGTGGTGGTAAAGCCACACACTACTGTAATGTTCCAATTTTTCTTTTTTCGTTTTGATTGCTATTTTTCTGAAGTTATGCATTTCTAATACTGTTATTTGATGTTCCATGTGTTTAGTTTCAAGTTTGTACTGCTTATCTTGGTTGTATCATTTCGTATCCTTTTACTTTAGAGGCTTGTCTCACGTCCTTATTATACCATTCAGAAAAGCCATAGATTTTGTTTACCTCCATTAATTGTTCTTTATTTAATTTTCTGTTGATTCTAAAATGGCAATTGTTACATCTAAATAATGTGTCTTTGAAACTTCCTCTACTAGCTTTGATGGTGTAACAATTAGTGTATCAGATTGTTATGCCTGAGTTTGTAGGTTCAAATCCAATCAAAGCTGAAGGGAAAATTCTTCATATGCTTTTCTCTAGAAAGGAAGTAAAATCATCTGTCCCATGTAGATTGCTTCCCTAGCCTAAAAGAAGCCTCTAAACTAAATTCTAATCACTTGTTTTGCCACCCGAGTGATACCTTATCAAAATAGCATAGCAAAATTTGAGTAGTCGCACAGAATAATAGGATGGCTTCAGCCTCCCCACATAAAATATGGCATAATTGAATTGAATTGAATTGAATTGAATTGTGTGTTTCAAAAATTTGAATAACATGTAGGCAAAAATGATTGAAGAAGTTGCCACAAGTTGTCAGTTTTGGACCTTCAGAACATTCGTATAAATAGAAGTATGTCAGAAAACCAAAACCTCAAACACCAAATACCTCATACCAAATCATTCATTTAAGATTTATATTGTAGCCTGATCATGGCATACTTCTGATCATGGATGTATTATAAAAATGCTTTCTTTGTATTGGTACTATCTGTGGTGAAAGAGTTGTGCCATCCCCTGTTGCAGCAACCATGACACTAATGATTATTGTTGAAGAATCATTTATTCTTTCTAGGTGTTTTACAAAGACCTTCACTTAGCCTGGACCATCAAAAAAGTTAGTTTCATCATAATTAATAATGTTGGCTGGTCGAATCCTAATCAGATATTTCTGTAAGTTAGAAATGTATTCAGGCACAGAAGCACTTCTGATTGTTGCCCTAACCCTTTTCATCTATTGCCACACTTTACTGTTATTTCTTTGTTTTCTCCCCAAAATCGATGAAGCCAATCTCATCTAGGTCGGTTGTCAGTTAATCTATTTTCCATTCTTTCTATTTTCTTCAGATAACTGAGCTTCATTCTGGTATCTTGATCCCTTAAGGGAAGATCCCTTTTTGGAAAAGTCAGTGGTCCCTCAACTAAATATTTCCTTTTCCCTACTCAATCTATTTGACCTTCCATTTTTAACTTGCATTTATTGTTCAACAATTCATGTTAACCATATTGTTCTGATGTTTTTCATATACTTATTTTTCCTGATTTTACACATACTACATTAATGAGATATGTGTCACTATACTGACATCTATAAACAGGACCAATTTTCTTTCTGTATTATCCCATTCTAATCAAATTCAACTTACAACATAAGTTGCAATCTTGCAAAAGAGTTTGATACAATGAACAATCTATTTTTAAGCACTTCATTTACACTATGCTACTTAAGAAAGTTTGAGAGAAATAATATGAAAAACTTACCTTATTTCGAAACAAATATACACATGGACATCACAAGTTTTTACCAAGAACTAAAATATCTTTACTAGGATGTATTTCCTAGTATTTCCTATGCACTTCTTTTATTTAATGTCAGAATTAATCTGTTATGCTTTGCATTCAAAGATTGTCCTTTAAAGTATTCTTTTCATTGAATACATGTGTTAGATACTTTCAAGACTGAATGTCTCAGTTGCAGGTTATTGTTTTCCCCCCCCCCAAAAAAAAGTGTAAATTATTGAAATCTCCTACCTATTCAATTGTCATTCGCTTTTATGGTACATTTTTTCCTTCAATAATCTGCTTACTTTGGATATAGATGTATATCAGATTATCAAAGTCTTGTTTTTCCAGTAATTATCTTTTTTCCTTGCATCACTGTAGACTGTCATGCTGATCTGCTGTATTACTAAATTTACTTGCTATTTTCATATTACAAGTGTTATAGTTGAAATGTATTTCTGCTCCAAGGTTCCACGTATATATTTTTTTGAACTGTGGGGCAAAGATGCATTCTTCCATTCCTCTGGTATCATTGAAGAGTGCAAAATATTTTGTATAGATTTGGTTTTATATGTAACAAGCATTCATCCCATCACTTTAACTGTTAATTGTATGTACGATCTTCTCACAATTTCCCACTGTTGAATTTTTATTCATTTCTCTAACTTCTTTTTTTTTTAAATGAAAGTAGTATATAAAGATGGTCTTTATTAAGGATCTACACTTATTGTAAAATCTATTGCTGAGTTGGTGTAAACTATTTTGTAAAAATTCTGAATCATTGTTCTCCATCCATATTTCTGATTAGAAGATTCCAAATAAAATTTTTGTGGGACCCATAAAAAAAGGAGTTAACTGACATTTTTTGATCAGAGGCATAAGTTCTTTACCTTTATGAGAGTAAATATACCATTTACATTATTCATGGTTTCTTTCCTTACTTTATAAGAATTCAGTGAGAATGAACTCTTCTGGCATGAAATTCTCAGTGAGAAACTCAATATTACTAGGCTCTGTAAACCTGGATTTTCTTCCCAAGGGATAATTTTGAAAACTAAAATTCAAAGGCAGTTGCTTAAGAACCAATTAAAATGTGTGTTACTGTATGTATTACTATATTTTCATTCCATGTAACATTCCAGAGTGGAACATTTTAGCTGGAAAATTCTTGGCTTATAATGATTGTTGTGCAACACAATTCTTTGCAATCACTAGTTGCTTTTTATATTTAATTATTTATGTGATTCACATGTATTAAGCAGGGTACAATTAAAATTTGATCATTTAAGTTAAAAATTAACATTGTAATTCTACAGTTTTGGTGGTAAAGTTAGCACAAGAGTTTCATTTTAAAAGACAGCTTAAATGAGTTGGATTTCATTGTTTATTTTTAAATATAATAAGAAGAGCGGAACAAAGATAACACAGCCACAGTTGCTGGGAAATCAGTGGCCTTATATGCTCCCTGTCCACAAATATGGTGCCTAGCTTGAGCATCATTGCTTGTATTAACAATTCCTTGTTAATCTAGAAATTTGTGTAAATATTCTGTCAGTAATCTCTGTAGTATTATCAAGGAAACTAGTCATCAACAGATGTGATTCTTAGTAAATTTTGTCAATAAATATTGAAATTATCAATTAATTTTCATTGCATTAATTATCTAAATTATGTCATTATTCATGATAATTATTAGGTGTTTAAAAAAATCTCACATATCAGGAAGTATCACTTCATGGTGTGTTAGTTTTTTGTGCTTTTATGGGATACAAATTGAATATCTCAAAAGATTTTAAAATATTAATTTACTTTGAAAGGTTTTGGAAAGTACTTCAGATATTTTCCTCTAATTTAATGAATTGACAAGTTGTATCAAATCATAATTGAAAATATCAATAATTTTAGAATTTAAAAAACATTTGTATTTTATTTTTGTACATCATTTCATTTTGTAATCAGTAATGGAAATGTAATTGATTTAGTATTAAAATAGATACATAAGCATTTTTTTTTGTACTATACATTCAATTGGATGCCTTTTCCTTCTGTATCATGTTTTATCATGCAAATAATAATATTGTTATAATATAATAATCTCCTCAACTCTAAGGTTGCTGCTCAAGTTGAATTCAGCCTTAAGACTGGAGGAGAATTCTAGCAGCTCTGATCAGTAGTTTTCTGTGGTATCTCGTATCAATAATAGGTGAATGCCAGGCCAGTATCCATACAAGCGGGCCAAGGAACATGCAGGATCTTTCCTTCCACTTCTCTAAAGAAGTGTCTCTCAAACTCTGTCCTCTCCCCTTACTCACACACACTTTATGCTCTACACTATCATCGATGTTGGGAGCTTAGAGCTTGGCCCAGCTGGGGTATGTATTGGGGTATTTTGGCCCCCCTGCCGGCCCCACTCCTCGTCGCCGCCGCCGATGCGCTTTGAAGCAGGCCAGTGAGGACGCGCGCTCGGCTCCGCCGCTGGGCGGGGGCGGAGGGGGGCGGCCCCAGCCCCCAACTGCTGCCCCGAGCTGGCGGAGAGCGGAGCGCCTCCTCCGTCTCCCAATCAGTGTTGCCAGGTACGTTTCCCACTAGATAGCGCTGCGAAAAACACCAAAACCTCGAGGAAACCACCAAATTAAAAAAAGGAAAATGATTATGTCGTTTAAAATGTATGAGGAGAAACGGAAATTAAAGAAAAACGAAAAGTATTATTAATTATTCTTAATGATATATATAGTTTATAGTAAAGTGCTATATTTGTATTAAATAAAAATAATAACTATTTATTTAAAATGTACACACATTGTATAATTGTATAAGTTTTGTTTTAAGAAGTTTCACACTACGAGTTACGAAATGTATGAGGTATCGTTGTCTCGCTCATTGTAATGACTAAAAAACAATAATGATACCTCTTATAAAAAGTTTCCTTCGAGCGAAATTGCTGTTTACAATACTTGATACAATACTTTACAATAATTGATGTGATCCATTCTTTTTCGTCAAATCTGTTGCCCTCATCTACCAATCTTTGGTTGTGACAAATAACCGCCCAATTTTAAATGAGGGCAATCATTCATGAAATGAATGATTGTGAAATGATCTTACACGCCTGTCTTTTTACTTCGTTTAGTTATATTGGAATAGATATACCAGCAATAATCATTCTTAGCGTATTATTTTTGTGTTTTGTAATACGTAAAATATTTTTTTGAATAAAAAAACTCAACGAATCCCTGCAAATAAAGTTGCCCCCTAAAACATGCTCTAAAGACAAAAATTCCCCTCAATTTGTGGGGAAACCCCTAACCTAGCAACACTGCTCCCAATGCAACTCCTGCTCCGGGAAGTTGTGCCCCAGTGCCGGCTCTCGCCGGCAGACCGGGCGATCGCCGGGGTCCCGAAACTCAAGGGGGCTGATGATGGGACTGGAAGAAGAAGAAGAAGAAGAAGAAGAAGAAGAAGAAGAAGAAGAAGAAGAAGAAGAAGAAGAAGAAGGAGAAGAAGAAGAAGAAGAAGAAGAAGAAGAAGAAGAAGAAGAAGAAGAAGAAGAAGAAGAAGAAGAAGAAGAAGAAAAAAAAAATAGAACTCGAGAAAATCGTTATCGTAATTTTATAAGTTGTGGTACAGTAATCTTATATTTCATAAAAGTTCCGATTAATTTTTTTACCTTGAATAGTTAATTATAGGCATTACTTATAAGGTAGGACTATCAAATGACGCTATTATTAAAATAGGTTCTACTGAAATTAATATTTATTATTTCATGTATTTAACATGTAATTTTATTAAACACTAACTAAAAACATTTTTTTGGCGTTTTAAGCTCACCGTGAGAATTGCATTATTTGATCACTAAATAATTTTAATTAACACTATTATTTAAAAGTTGTTTTCAAAAACGTTTTCTAGTTTAAATGTAATTTATGTTATTACTAGAAATAAAATAACTCATAGTTTCGTGATATAACTTTCACATTCTTACGTTTTTCGGAGGGGGGGGAGGTAGGTTGCAGTATTGCCCCGGGCCCAAAATTGTCTAGCTCCAGCACTGCTGGAAGCGAGATCCCCACAAAGGCCTGCAGTAGCAGAAGCAGATTCAAATATATCAGAAATTATTTATATACTGAGTGTCATAAATTCTCGAGGAGACAGCTCGCGAGTGGACTCAACACAGACGTCGCAGGATCTTCCGGCAAGACTTTTGTGTTGAGATGCAGTACCAGTGAGAACAGATTGCATTACCGTAGCATGATCATTTTTTCTGAGCAGTCTTCAAAAAATACATTCTTATTATTACTAATTGACATGCCTCAAAATTGCACTGACCTGAGATGAAACATTGATTCGATGAAACAATTGCGAGTATTTTCGTTCATTTCTTCTTCTTCTTCTTCTTCTTCTTCTTCTTCTTCTTCTTCTTCTTCTTCTTCTTCTTCTTCTTCTTCTTCTTCTTCTTCTTCTTATTATTATTATTATTATTATTATTATTATTATTATTATTATTATTATTATTATTTATCAAGGCTCGGATTCTGATGACATGTCATGTATTAAATGTAACGGCAAATTAAATGTGACATAATTATTGTAACTTCAAATTAACTTCTCCCCATACCACATCATACAGTTTTTTTTACTGTTTTGGACACAAATAAATATAAGTGTAATCTTTTCATTGATGCATTCTAGACGTATCTAACTTGTAAACTGAATGTTTATCATGGCATGTAGGTGATAGAAATGTATAATGATTGGGTCATTTTTTATCATTTTTTGCCATCTTTCAAATTTTTTGACAATTTTCTGGGTCTTTGCGTCATTTTTGTTATTTTTACGTATTTGGTTTCCTTTTCGACATTGTAAATTCCTGAATAATTCACGAATTTACAATGAAACACTAAACCAAAGTTTTTATTGTATCATGCGTTCAACTGCGTATCACGAAATTTAGTACTGCAATGGACTCTGCTTTTGGAACTCTCAAAATTATACGTATTTTTGTTTCATCTGACCAAGTAACATTATTCCTGAACATCGACATATCTTTATTTTCAAGGTCTCAGCAGCATTTAATTCTGGCAAGTCGATTTTTCTTCTTATGAATCGTTCTCTTCTGCCATGATAGCCGTACTTCCACATTTCTCTGCGAATTGTGTGGTTTGACAGTTTTTTGCGTGATTTATTTCATTATTTTGTGGATGTTCGGAGCACTTAATTTTGAGATTTTCCTCAGCTGTTGAATTGTGAAACGGTCGTCCCTGTCATTGGCCCTCTTTCTCTTGACTTTTCTTGGTAGGTTCTTAGTTGAACTTATTTGACACATAGTGGACTGTAGAATGGGGTTTGTTTCTCTTAGAGAATAGCCGCGTAAACCATTTGACTTACTGTGATGCGATTGTTAAGTTCTTTCCTCTTCCTTGAAACACACTAATCCGCAAACAAATATAGCTGATAACGGCTGCTATGAAGGATGCCTGAATGTGACGAAAAGTATTAACAGCCTAGGAATAAGGTAATTTATTCAAGTGCACAAAGAATAATGTTTCACGTGAATAGAATGAACTTCACTTTATAAGGTGATTTTTGCGATAATCTCTTGCTTCTTTTTATAAATTATGGAATTCTTACTAATTTACTTCTAATTTTTCATTATACATTCGTAGTAAATAATTCAATAAAATATTAAAATGTAAACATTAACATAAGTGATAGACTGAAGTATTCACAATGCCTAACATTAAAGTAGGCAAAATAAGACTTTCTTTCGGCTGTGAGACAATCTAGTTTACTATTAGTTGGATATGAGAATCCATTTCGACTGTGTCCATGGCCGTTATGGCATTAGTTTGTCTATCGAATTATCGATCCTATTTCGATACTTGATTTTGAGTTAACGTATTGTGTGATTGGTTCATTTCTTATGCCTTACTTAAGCATAAGCACAGAAGCTTGAAGCTCGCAAGTTATCGTCTTACATATTATGCTTTTGCGAACGCATTGTGAATGAGTCCGCTTGTGGACGTACTACTAACTTTAATGTAAACTTTTTAATAGCATTCAGGAATACCTCAATGACTAACACGCGCAATGTGATTTCAGGTGCTGCAGTAGGACTAGGTGTAGAAATAGGAAAAATCAGGCCATATCCTGCCTCCTCCTCCCCATTTCAAGATTTAATCAAGGAATATGCTAATACTGTTAAATCATATGTAGATGTTACCATAATTGTTATCATGTGCTGTTAGTATTACTATTATTATTTTATAAGTAATGTTATCTACTATATTTATTATTATTATTATTATTATTATTATTATTATTATTATTATTATTATAAGTAGTAGCAGTAAAATCACTATACCAAGAAAATTATATTTCGAAAAATGAAACGGTATAAATATTGAAATGTTAAAATATTTTAAATTAAATTAAAGTAAGTCAAATGTTCAACTATTTGCTACTAAAAATAATTATCTACTATGTAATTTCTCAATATATTTGTAACAAGTATTGTAGTATAATCTCTAGGCCAATGACCCCATCTTCATCAGGCCTTTTGTTCAGTTTCCCTGGTCCTTTGAGCAAATGCTGAGATGGCCCCTTGTTTTGTTTCTGGATAAATAAAAATAAATGCAACTTCACTTACTGCTCCCTAGAAGATGTATGAGATTGTTCTCCCTCTTAAAATGTCATATTTGACTCGTCATACACGATTGTAATTGTATACGTGACTCAATAAATATTATTATTATTATTATTATTATTATTATTATTATTATTATTAACGCCGTGCGTGTGCTTCTGTTTGCCTTGTGTGCCGGCCGGTGGGCGCGCGCAGCGTCGCGGAGGGGGGCGTGCGGGGCGGGAGAAGGCGGAGCGAGCGCCGGCCGGGAGTGGGGGGGAGGGGACCGAGGACACGTGCGCTTGCGGCCTGCTCTCCGGCGTGGGACCGGCGAGTTGGTTGGCTGGCTCATCGACTGATGTCACTGCGTGCCCGGGAGGTTCTAGGGTTCGAGTCCCGACTGGTACGGTTTTCGACGTTAGCTGCATCGACTTCTGGAGGTCTCTCTCACACACACACTTACATTTCCACACATGTTAGACTAGTGGAGACTAGTGTAGACATGTGGAGACTAGACACGTGTTGGGAGAGTCCCACGTGGCAGAGTTTTTTAAGACAAACAGCTAAGGAAATGGATAAATGGAACGCGTGTAGAATGTAGCATGTACAGTGAATGGAGATACAAAATGTTACATCTCGCTTCCCGTTCTGGTGTGGTCAATCGCCCCCCGAAACACATTCGTACTTGACTGCTGAACACTCCACACAAGCAAGGGCCGCTTTCACACCGCCCCGTAAAAGAATTGCCATTCGAAAACAATTCATCAAACCTCCTAAAAAGTCCAAGGCAAAAATAATGGAACCATAGGTAGTGCAAAAGGAGGTCGTACACTTGCAAGGTTAGAAGATAATTCTTTTAGAACGAAACCGGGATGTGCTTGGCGATACATTAAATTGCTTTATTAAAAAAGGCTGAAGCCAAAAGTAATATCGTTGAATTTCAATGCCACATTGTAAGACTAACTCTTTTTTAAGTTTTTTCTTCTATCATATTCATAGAGAAAGGTTTAAAATTGATCTCCTGCCAACTCAATAAATGGAAGGGACTTAGTTTTAAGCAGAGTATAACACGCGGGAGTTACTGCATGGGTACGCTAGTAGATAGAACCGGAGTAATAATACTCGTAGATATAGATGTCATAACGTAATGTATGAACCACAATCATAAACGTAAATGAAAATATCTAACTTGAAATCTTGCCGATTTTAATAATTATTTGGAGACGACAGAATTATACATGTTCACATCCAAAAGGCGTGAGCCAAAAGGCAAAGGCGAATGCTTCGTGAAGTACAAAGTTTGATCCTAAGGTTTTCAGAATCTCCCCACTACTGTACATAATTTTGTACTCCACAAAGAATTCGCCTTTGCCTTTTGGCTCACGCCTTTTGGCTTTTGGATGCAACATATAATTTGAATCACAGAGTTCATTCAATCCGTTCCAAGGCTTCTTCGCCTTGCCGAAGAGAACCGAATTGTTCGAAAACGATTAGCCAAACTGGGTCTTTCATTTATACCATTTTGCAGTGACCGCCGATTTGGGTTCAAACTTCATCCCAAGACCTTGGTAACCCTACCAAAACTCAAAAGTTCTGAGTGGTATTTAGGACCCATTGGTCAAGGTGTTTTGGCAAACATTAGCAAACATATTCTTTGGCTTACGCCTTTGTCATCTTTTGCTACACTGTTTCGCCTTCAATTCGTCTCATCAGCTTTGGAGGTATTTATTACAGGAAAATGGCTGACCGCATACCCAATGACAATAGCGAGGAGATTCTGGAAACCTTAGGATCAGAAATATATATGTTTCGATTCCTAAGTGCTAGTAACGTGAAGTATAAAACTTATTTATTTAGGTAAATCAATTCATTATACCATTGCAACATACGAACAATACTGATCCACCAACACGTACACAAAAAATTGACAATGTACTAAACCTCATAACAAAACAATATTACCTTCATTATTTGATGTGCTAGATACTATTGAAATGTGAATAATAGAAACCAAGAACTTCCAGAATTTTTTATTTGCTTAGACGTAAATATTTTTAAATAAATTCATTATTGTCAATTTTTTTTAAAAACAATTGGTGCGCCAGCAGCACATATTTTCTCGCGATATTGTGTACGATTATGTAATATTGTAATATGAAACCTTTTGTCTGACACTTCAACCACCATTTGAAAAATTCTTAAAGAAACGAGGCGCAAAAAATACAAAAAAAAATTGTAAGCTGTGTGCGAGAAAGTAACATAATTAACAGCTAATAAATCAGAGGATACTGAGCGTTAGCAAACAAATGCAAATAGATCGAAAAATATATAACAGTAATTATTAAACAGTATGGTATTGTAATATTTTACAAATATTGTAACACTCCCGGTCGTCTCGTGAGAGAACGCCCGGTAAGCGGCCCTGAAATAGCTCAGTCGGTGATGGAAGGAATCGTTAACAGATACTGGTAACATGAAAGAAACACTTTGATCACTGGTAAAATCACTTTTATTCCTGGGCAAAATAATTCAAAATGCCCCAGGGAAGTTACACATGTAAATAGGATCAGAAATCTGAAAATTAGGTGGACAGATAAGAAGATGAAAAGTTAGTAGCCAGTGTAAAGCTTAGAAATTAGGAAGACTTATAGTTAGCATCACAATGGTAACAAATATTACAGATCAGTGTGTCTTAGCGCGACACCGCATTACAGGATTTTCGCAGGGATGAATACCCTGAATTATATTGCCTTGGTAAAGTTTCTTTTTGTGGGCCCGAAACGGGCGCGTTGCCGTCGAGGGGAGGCGGCGGCAACCTTCGCAGAGGGCGCGGCCGGGGCGATGTCCTTGTGCCCACCCAGGCACGGACGTCAGCTGGTCAGCCGTCTGAGGGCGGCGGCGCGGCGGAGGGTGCAGCGTTGTAACGGCGCCTGGCAGTCTGGTTGAGCTCGGGGTCGGCCAGCAGTCACTTTCGATTTCAAGAGCGTAGTAACCAGTCACGGATTCTTCTGATACTCGTGATTATTCACAATTGCAACTTTAGAAAGTCTAGAAATCCTGCAGTGACACATTCGCTTCACTTTGCAACTGATTCCCACTTCAGAGAATTTTCTCTGCCCACTTTACCCTGCTCTTTTACAATAGCCCACACCGAAGTTTTTTCTAAGTCCATCAGAGGCGAACTTGCCTCTGGTCGGTGAATAGCTCTCCCTCCCAGAGAAGTTTCTCTCCCGACTGCCCTGCTTTGAATGCCAATTTTATAAGTCAAATCTTATTAGGTTAACTTTTACCCCCCACTCGTTTTCTCGCATGTTCCAGCTCCTTAAGATAGTTACGTCGCTATTGGCCGAAAGAAATGGCGCATTACGTTATTTCGACCAATAGTGACAGGGGTAGTGAATGGAGTTCCGACTCTTTGCATAACTGTGAGCGTCCAGAATTTTCTTTGCCCTTCTAGAACATGCTCGCACAAGACGGGCGTTGTCCGTGAAAGAATTTGTCGATTTCGGAAGCGATCTAGAAGGTTCGCGCAGGTGGCCATGCGAACACGTGCTCCACAGTAAATCTGTCGACGACTGACCCTGTAACGACTTTCTTAATGTGCCGGAGGCGGAGACGGCTGTCAGATAAGCAGGGTTGCGCGCGTGAGGCCATGTCGCAATCTGTTCCCAGTAGGACTCATGGTGGCCGAGTCTGTTTGTTTAATTTAATTTTCCTGGCATGAAGAAATCGGTATCGCTACAATATATAAAAGTATTCGTTTTTATTACCGCGAACGGAAAGCAGCCGTCATTATAGTCTACTGTTATCTGTGCGGCGTTATAGCAATGGGACACAACCACCCACAATGACAGCTCGTTTTCGCAAGAAACACAATTAAAGGACGCAATTGAAAATGAAATATCATAAATATAATAAATAATAATGAAATGAAACACGAACTAATATACAAATTGTAACTAACGTAACATCCAACTGCGTAAATTGGGAGCGGACGACTGAAAACGCGCAATCTGTATTTCCTATTTATTCCAAAAAGGTTTTAAATAAGTTCTAAAAGATTAATTTGTAAACTAATAACAAAAGCTCAAATGTAAGAAACGAATAAAGAAATATGAAATAATATACACATTTTAACTTTATTTACTATAAAACTTTTATTACTTTGTTCATTCGAATCTTAAAATTTTTCTTCTGCGTTTTTTTCCGGCCTGTCGTCGTTCGTCTTTCGTTTTTCGTCTTTCGACTTCCGTCTCTCGTGGTTCGTCGCTCGTCGTTGGTAGCTCGTCGTTCGACGTTCATTGATCGTCACTCGACGCTGATCCTTCGTCGTTCCTCTCTCACGACAAACGACGAAAGACCTACGACGAATGACGAGCCACGAGTAACGAACGATGAACGTTGAACGAGAAATAACGAGAGAAAGATGGAATGTTTACGTCTATGCGTTAGACTTATGTTAGTGTCTACATTATGAATGGTCCTTAACAGTCTGGTTTGTACAGTGTAAATGTTATAGGAAATTCATGGATTATTGCATAGAAAATCCTCTTAATATTTTATTGAATTATTTACTACGAATGTATAATGAAAAATTAGAGGCAAATTAGTAAGAATTCCATAAATTATAAAAAGAAGCAAGAGATTATCGCAAAAATCACCTTATAAAGTGAAGTTCATTCTATTCACGTGAAACATTATTCTTTGTGCACTTGAATAAATTACCTTATTCCTAGGCTGTTAATACTTTTCATCACATTCAGGCATCCTTAGCAGCAGACGTTATCAGCTATATTTCGTTTGTGGATTAGTGTGTTTCAAGAAAGAGGAAAGAACTTAACAATCGCATCATAGTAAGTCAATTGGTTTACGCTGCTATTCTCTAAGAGAAATTGGACGCAGAGTGGACAAACTCCATTCTAGAGTCAACTATGTGTCAAATAAATTCAACTAAGAACCTACCAAGAAAAACCAAGAGAAAGAGGGCCAATGACAGGTACTACCGTTTCATAATTCAAGAGCTGAGGGAAATCTCAAAATTAAGTGCTTCCAACATCCACAAAATTCCACGCTCAACACTCGTCGTTCGTTGTTTCTATTATTTTTTGAATCGTCACTCGAGGCTCGTCGTTCGTTGTAGGTCTTTCGTCTTTCGTTGGTTGTCGTTCGTAATTTACCGTTCTACGCTCATCACTCGTCGCTCGTCGTCACGTCGTTCTTCGTTTCGCTATATATATGAATTTTTTATATTTTTTGATTCCTTATATTTTTTGATTTTTTTATATTTTTAAATTTTTATATTTTTTTAATTTATATATTTTTCAAATTTTTATATTTATTGATTTTTATATTTTTCGAATTTTTATATTTTTAAATGATAAACGTTTGTCGTACTTCTTTCGTCGTTTGTCGTTTGTGGATTGTCGTTCCTCGTTTATCGTTTCGTCGTGCATCGTCTGTCGTTTGTCGTTCGTCGCTCTTATTTCGCATTTGTTATTCAATGTTCATTGTTGTCTCTCGAGGCTCGTCGTTCGTCGTAGATCTTTCGTCGTTCGTGTGTAGTCGTTCGTCGTTTACCGTTCTACGCTCATCGTTCAACGCTCGTCGTAACAGCGTTCCTCGTTTCGTTGTATTTTTGTAATTTTTATATTTTTGATTTTTATATTTTTGATTTTTTATATTTTTGATTTTTTATATTTTTTGTTTTTTATATTTTTCGAATTTTTATATTTTTGATTTTTTATATTTTTCAATTTTTATATAATTGGAATTTCTTATATTTCGATATTTTTTATTTTTAAATGTAAAACGTTTGTCGTACTTCTTTCGTCGTTTTTCGATTGTGGATTGTCGAACTTCGTTTATCGTTTCGTCGTGCATCGTCTGTCGTTTGTCGTTCGACGCTCTTATTTCGCATTTGTCATACGTTTATTGTTCGTCTCTCGAGGCTCGTAGTTCGTCGTAGTTTTGTCGTTTGTTGGTAGACGTTCGTCGTTTACCGTTGTACGCTCGTCGCTCGTCGTAACGGCGTTCCTCGTTTCGTTATATTTTTGAAATTTTTTCTATTTTTGATTTTTATATTTTTGACTTTTTATATTTTTTGATTTTTTATATTTTTTGCTTTTTATATTTTTCGAATTTTTATATTTTTCGATTTTTGATATTTTTCGAAATTTTATATTTTTGATTTTTTATATTTTTCGATTTTTTATATTTTTGATTTTTTATATTTTGAATTTTTTATATTTTTCGAATTTTCATATTTTTGATTTTTTATATTTTTCGAATTTTTATTTTGATTTTTTATATTTTCCGATTTTTACATAATTTGAATTTTTTATATTTCCAATTTTTGTATTTTTAAATGCTAAACGTTTGTCGTACTTCTTTCCTCGTTTTTCGATTGTGG
This sequence comes from Gryllus longicercus, assembly GCA_038098605.1. NCBI lineage: Eukaryota > Metazoa > Arthropoda > Insecta > Orthoptera > Gryllidae > Gryllus > Gryllus longicercus. The sequence goes on along the minus strand of JAZDUA010000269.1, from coordinate 638,563 downwards.
ATTGTCGAACTTCGTTTACCGTTTCGTCGTGCATCGTCTGTCGTTTGTTGTATGACGCTCTTATTTCGCATTTCTCATACAACGTTCATGGTTCGTCTCTCGAGGCTGGTCGTTCGACGTAGTTTTGTCGGTCGTTGGTAGACGTTCGTCGTTTACCGTTGTACGCTCGTCGCTCGTCGTAACGGCGTTCCTCGTTTCGTTATATTTTTGAAATTTTTTCAATTTTTGATTTTTTATATTTTTGACTTTTTATATTTTTTGATTTTTTATAATTTTTGTTTTTTATATTTTTCGAATTTTTATATTTTTCGAATTTTTATATTTTTGATTTTTTATATTTTGAATTTTTTATATTTTTCGAATTTTCATATTTTTGGTTTTTTATATTTTTCGAATTTTTATATTTTTGATTTTTTATATTTTCCGATTTTTATATATTTTTAATATTTTATATTTCGAATTTTTGTATTTTTAAATGCTAAACGTTTGTCGTACTTCTTTTGTCGTTTTTCGTTTGTGTATTGTCGAACGTCGTTAATCGTTTCGTCATGCATCGTCTCTCGAAGGTCGTCGTTCGTCGTAGTTTTGTCATTCGTTGGTAGACGTTCGTCGTTTACTGTTGTACGCTCGTCGCTCGTCGTAACGGCGTTCCTCGTTTCGTTATATTTTTGAAATTTTTTATATTTTTTATTTTTTATATTTTCCGATTTTTATATATTTTTAATATTTTATATTTCGAATTTTTGTATTTTTAAATCCTAAACGTTTGTCGTACTTCTTTGGTCGTTTTTCGTTTGTGGATTGTCGAACGTCGTTAATCGTTTCGTCGTGCATCGTCTCTCGAAGGTCGTCGTTCGTCGTAGTTTTGTCATTCGTTGGTAGACGTTCGACGTTTACCGTTGTACGCTCGTCGCTCGTCGTAACGGCGTTCCTCGTTTCGTTATATTTTTGAATTTTTTTATATTTTTGATTTTTTATATTTTTGATTTTTTATATTTTTTAATTTTTTATATTTTTGTTTTTTATATTTTTCGAATTTTTATATTTTTTGATTATTGATATTTTTCGAAATTTTATATTTTTGATTATTCATATTTTTCGAATTTTTATAACTTTGATTTTTTATATTTTTCGAATTTCCATATTTTTGATTTTTTATATTTTTCGATTTTTTATATTTTTGATTTTTTGTATTTTTCGATTTTTATATAATTTGAATTTTTTATATTTCGAATTTTTGTATTTTTAAATGCTAAAAATTGTCGTACTTCTTTCGTCGTTTTTGTTTGTAGATTGTCGAACGTGGTTAACCTTTTCGTCGTGCATCGTCTGTCGTTTGTCGTTCGACGCTCTTATTTCGCATTTTTCACACAACGTTCATTGTTCTTCTCTCGAGGCTCGTCGTTCATCGTAGTTTTGTCGTTCGTTGGTAAACGTTCGTCGTTTACCGTTGTACGTTCGTCGCTCGTCGTAACGGCGTTCCTCGTTTCGTAATATTTTTGAAATTTTTTATATTTTTAATTTTTGATTTTTTTTTGTATTTTTGATTTTTTATATTTTTGATTTTTTATATTTTTTGATTTTTTTATATTTTTTGTTTTTTATATTTTTCGAATTTTTATATTTTTCGATTTTTGATATTTTTCGAAATTTTATATTTTAGATTATTTATATTTTTCGAAATTTTATATATTTATTTCTTTAAATTTCGAATTTTCAAATTTTTGATATTTTTATATTTTCCGATTTTTGATATTTTTGATTTTTTGTATTTTTCGATTTTTATATAATTTGAATTTTTTATATTTCGAATTTTTGTATTTTTAAATGCTAAAAGTTGTCGTATTTCTTTCGTCGTTTGTCGTTTGTAGATTGTCGAACGTCGTTAACCGTTTCGTCGTGCATCGTCTGTCGTTTGTCGTTCGACGCTCTTATTTCGCATTTCTCATACAACGTTCATTGTTCGTCTCTCAAGGCTCATTGTTCGTCGTAGTTTGGTCGTTTGTTGGTAGACGTTCGTCGTTTACCGTTGTACGTTCGTCGCTCGTCGTAACCGCGTTCCTCGTTTCGTTATATTTTTGAAATTTTTTCTATTTTTGATTTTTTATATTTTTGATTTTTATATTTTTGATTTGTTATATTTTTTGATTTTTTATATTTTTGATTTTTTATATTCTTTGATTTTTTATATTTTTGTTTTTTATATTTTTCGAATTATTATATTTTTGGTTTTTTATATTTTTCGAATTTTCATATTTTTGATTTTTTATATTTTTCGATTTTTATATAATTTGAATTTTTTATATTTCGAATTTTTGTATTTTTAAATGCTAAAAATTGTCGTACTTCTTTCGTCGTTTGTCGTTTGTAGATTGTCGAACGTTGTTAACCGTTTCGTCGTGCATCGTCTGTCGTTTGTCGTTCGACGCTCTTATTTCGCATTTCTCATACAACGTTCATTGTTCGTTTCTCGAGGCTCGTCGGTCTTCGTAGTTTTGTCGTTCGTTGGGAGACGTTCGTTGTTTACCGTTGTACGCACGTCGCTCGTTGTAACGGCGTTGCTCGTTTCGTTATATTTTTGAATTTTTTTTTATTTTTTATTTTTTATATTTTTGATTTTTTAAATTTTTTGTTTTTTATATTTTTCGAAATTTATATTTTTTGATTTTTTATATTTTTCGAATTTTTATATTTTTGATTTTTTATCTTTTTCGATTTTTACATAATTTGAATTTTTTATATTTCCAATTTTTGTATTTTTAAATGCTAAACGTTTGTCGTACTTATTTCGTCGTTTGTCGTTTGTAGATTGTCGAACGTCGTTAACTGTTTCGTCGTGCATCGTCTGTCGTTTGTCGTTCGACGCTCTTATTTCGAATTTCTCACACACCGTTCATTGATCGTCTCTCGAGGCTCGTCGTTCGTCGTAGTTTTGTCGTTCGTTGGTAGACGTTCGTCGTTTACCGTTGTACGCTCGTCGCTCGTCGTAACGGCGTTCCTCGTTTCGTTATATTTTTGAATTTTTTTAAAATTTTTTTATTTTTGATTTTTTATATTTTTTGATTTTTTATATTTTTTGTTTTTATCAATTTTTCGAATTTTCATATTTTTCGATTTTTGATAATTTTCGAAATTTTATATTTTTGATTTGTTTATATTTTTCGATTTTTATATAATTTGAAATTTTTATATTTCGAATTTTTGTATTTTTAAATTTTAAACTTTGTCGTACTTCTTTCGTCGTTTGTCGTTTGTAGATTGTCGAACGTCGTTAACCGTTTCGTCGTGCATCGTCTGTCGTTCGACTCTCTTATTTCGCACATCTCATACAACGTTCATTGTTCGTCTCTCAAGGCATTGTCTCAAGGCTTCCTCTCAAGGCTACGTCGTTCGTCGTTTCGTCGTTTTGTCGTTCGTTGGTAGACGTTCGTCGTTTACCGTTGTACGCTCGTCGCTTGTCGTAACGGCGTTCCTCGTTTCGTTATATTTTTGAAATTTTTTCTATTTTTGATTTGTTATATTTTAAATTTTTTATATTTTTTGATTTTTTATATTTTTTGTTTTTTAAATTTAACGAATTTTTATATTTTTCGATTTTTGATATTTTTCGAAATTTTAAATTTTTGATTTTTTATATTTTTCGAAATTTTATATTTTTGAGTTTTTATAATTTTTTTATTGTATATTTTAGATTTTTTATATTTTTCGATTTTTGTATAATTTGAATTTTTTATATTTTGAATTTTTGTATTTTTAAATGCTAAACGTTTGTCGTACTTCTTTTGTCGTTTTTCGTTAGTTAATTGTCGAACGTCGTTAATCGTTTCGTCGTGCATCGTCTCTCGAGGCTCGTCGTTCGTCGTAGTTTTGTCGTACGTTGGTAGACGTTCGTCGTTTACCGTTGTACGCTCGTTGCTCGTTGTAACGGCGTTCCTCGTTTCGTTATATTTTTCAAATTTTTTATATTTTTGATTTTTAAATTTTTGATTTATTATATTTTTTGATTTTTTAAATTTTTTGATTTTTTAAATTTTTTTGTTTTTTATATTTTTCGAATTTTTATATTTTTCGATTTTTGATATTTTTCGAAATTTTATTTAGGATTTTTTTTTGCATTTATGGATGTGACTACAATCTTTTTTATGAATTTATTTTACATCAATATCTACTGTTATTAGTGGCTTCATATCAAGACATTACATTACATTTCTATAGGTTATTAAGTGTTTAAACAATGCTTAAAATAGAACAGAAAAATTCTAGCTAGCATAAATTAAACATATATTGTTAAGTATAAAGTTGCATTTGTACACTTTTGAAATTCATGTAGTAGGGTTGTATTTCACTTAGGATATTATTTGCTTTACAGAATTGTAGGACATTTTTTGATAATCCTCAATGTAAGTTTTACTTCTTACTTTCGCTCAGCTATATTGTGCTTTCGTCTGTTGTGCTGACATATATTACAATGGAATAACAAATGATTGATTTTGAGAGAGTTATTGCAGGGCACACAGATGGTAGGGGGCTCTCTGGTTAGAAGATGATCAGTGAAAATGACTAGTTCTTATTCGTAATATTATCACCTGTTCTTTTTTAGAAAAGTCTTTGCAAGTTTTCAAGGAGTAAACATTTACAATTTTTGTGCAAGAACTTAGACTTGAAAGTTCTCCAGTGGTTGCCCCACCTCTTCTGCATTCTCCTGAAGCGTGGCCATAGATCCGTCCATGTGTGCAAAGTTGCTGAAACTACTCCTCTTTCTACATACATCTCTTTCTCAAGACTTATTATGTAATTTTCAGGCATTTGGGAGCCAGGCCATTACTAGAGACTTGTTAGATTGTATGCCATAGCACAGTTCATGAATGTTGTCTATCATTTTGCACAACAAATTTAGGAAATGAGTTATCAAAATATAATTCTCCAAAATTACTTATTTTGGACCAAAAATATTAAAATGGCCATAACCGTCCTTTTAGGACATTTTGGGTACTATTACATGTTTTCAGTACATCTATTTTTCATGATTTGTAAACATCTGTAATTGTTTTCCAGAAGCATTTTTCCTAAAATCCGAGATGTAGTAATCACTATCCAGAGATGAGATATTCGCTCTCCTTCCTCAAAAAAAGAAGGTAAATTTCCTTACGGATTCCAAACGTTATTGCGAGAAAAGTCGGCGTAATAGAAATCTGTCAAGAAACATGCAGCTAATGAGAAAATTCTTATTTCTGTTGTGAATGGTCAGATTTTTTATAAAAAGAGCTATATGAAAGTACATATATTTACATAATTTTTGGTAAATATAATGTGGAACGTTGATTCTTGCAATGCAAAATGCGGCAATAAAGTAAGGTGTTGGTGGAATTATTATTGAACAATAAATATTTTAAATAAAGAAACATGAAAATAAAATTTCGTGAAAAGAATATTTAAAAACATGGTAATGTATTAAATAATATGTGTTTCAGGAAAGTAAATATATTTAATTCACTATTGAAAATTAGAATTTGTAGCTCCTTTCGTCCTCTCGCCATTTATCTCATCAATACATGCTTATTGTATCTTATTTTATCTTATTTTCTTGAACCACATTCACGAGTAGTAATTGCAACATGGACGCAATGAAAATGAAATGTGTAATGTGAATGAAAATGCTGGCCTTATTTATTTATTTATTTATTTAGAAAGCTATGATTGTAAGTGCTCTTTAAATATATTAATTATAATTTTGTTATTGAACATGGAAATTGGTTTTAAAAGTAACAATGTCAATCAAAAGTAATCGTGACATTTTTAGTGTAAATCAATTAAATGTTCACGGTTTCCGAAGGAGCTCTAGTATCGTCAGGAATTTTTCTCTCAGAATCTACTAGAAATCTTCGCTTGCAACGTCTGAAACTATGACGTATCCGTGACGTCGTAGAGTTCACGTGACGATTCAAATGCGAATGAAATGAATGTGACGGTTTGAGAGAAGTTTTTAGTATTTGCGTCGTTCGCGACGCAGCGGGTCTATTCATTTTCAGTTGGCAGTCAAGACTTTGGTGGAGGTTGCTTGGGGTTCTGTGATATGGGGCGATGCAGTTCTATACCTTGTTGCGGCTGTTATGGTGAGCAGTTGTATATTATTTACAAAAATATTGTAAATTTTGTGTTCATTGTATTTTATATGAATGTCAGATATTTATATTTCATTGTACGTTTTTATACTTACGTTTGCTACACAACAATTGTGTGTTAAACAGAATTAAACATTGGTTGATATTTTCAATTAGTAAATGCTAAAAACATTGAATTAAATGTAGTAATATCAAAAGGACTAAGTTTTTGAGAAAGTGCATGGACACCTGGATGCGTGGCATGCAATATGTACACGTGGTGTAAAAGTATGTTACAATATTTGGGGCAGTTACTTAGTTTATAGCTCACTGTAAAGATGCGTAATCTACAAAATACATAATCATTTTGTAATTTTAGATCAGTGCTGTTTTTGAAGAGCTCTAACTCTGAAGAACTGGGTTGCAATGCAGATGGTTGAACGACGCGACGACGCAGAGGGCGGAGGGTCGTGCAAGATTTGATGGTAAGTTTTCTCGTATTATAAAATATTTAATTATTGAATTGGTAGTTTTCAGTTCTCGTTGGTCGTGGTTTAATTTAGTTGTAAGTTTTATTTAGTTGAAATGAAGGAAAGATTTACTACCTGATGTAATGGACTACATGGAAGCATTTCTTTTGAAGAGGTTTCTTTGGGTTTACCATTTCTCTTGAATTGGAGAGAAGATAGTTGAACTCCTTTATTGGAGTTTTTCATCACAATAGTCTTATTACAGTAATTTAAAATGAAAGGAGGATATTTTAACATTCCAATTCTCATGAATGACTCTTAAATCACTCGTTCGGCATTTCGTTTTAATTTCAGAGATTGAGAAGCACAAAGATTTACTCTATGCACGTGTATTTTTCTTGGGCGTGCATTAATTTGGGGGTTAAATTTTTACGCAAAGTTTATTGTAGGCCAACGACGTTCGCAATTAATATTAGTTTTGAATGAAAAGCAAGTTTTGTGAATGTGAAATAAAACATACAATGGAAGGAAGGTCATGATGAATTGAGGACGGTGGGTGGGAACAATGACAACCTTCGGATGAAAAGTCTACTTCATGTGAAATTATTTAACAAGCTTAGCCCCTTTGAGGGATTCAGCACTTGTTCAGGTAATATTGTTCAGTTGAATATTGGAATCCATTCCATTCTGTTTCATAAGCGAATGGGGCAATTGCTCGTTGCGCGACTAAACTAATCGTCAGAAGTGAATGGAAATTACATGCAATAAATACAGAGCATCACAATAAAAACTGAGCCGAATAAGGTCTTCGTATTAAAAATTGCATTGTTAGTAGCAATGAGATCACTGAGAAACAAGTGAAGGGGCCTTCCAACATCTATTATGATTGTGCTAAGAACGCAATTTGTTTTTTCAAGCTTCAGCACGCAATACCAACAATTTCTGTTGCAAGCCCTCTCACCGGCAAGGTGAATCTGCGAATAGGCTTTCCTGGTGCGCTGTATTATTACGTTTTACACAAGTAACTAAATGTATTAAGTGGATATTTTTATAATAGTGTAGTTTTGTTCGAGATTCATAAATGATGCAACACGAATTCAATTTATTATAATTGGAAATATTTCTTGAGACAGTATCAGTCTTTCTTCCTTCATAATGGTTTTTGTTGTAGAGTCTGTTTTCGAATGAGGCAAACGTGTTTGGGTAAACGTTCTAAATAATTTGAATTTTCAGAATTTTTTTCTGAAACCTTAATAAAGTTTAGTCCTTAAATTATTTCATTTAGGGGTCATTATATATTTTGAGATTATTTCGTATTATAATATATACTATATAAACATTAACAAAATAGTTTAACATGAGTTTTAGTTCCGGATTATATGAAAACAAAACGAATTCCTGCCCTTAATAACTTTGGTTCGATAATTATCAAAATGTTGATACTTGCCGTAAGTTTTAGCTACTTGTATGGTTTTAATTATCATTCCGAATTGTAAAAACTTGTCAATCGTTGTCGAGTAGGGGATCATCGGAGGCGCACTAGCGTCTAATGCACAGTAGACAATTGTTAGAATGGCGTTGTACATTATGCCATCATTAATCTGAAGTAACTTTATAATGTGTAAGAGTTTAGTGAGGTTTGTCTGCCATTATTCTTTCAAGATGTTTCAACGAGGGTGACTAAAGATTTTGGATAATATTTTGCGTTCCCATGAAAAGAGATTCTTGGGATATTAGAAGTTGTGATGAAGCAGCTCGCAACCTACATTATCACTTACTTAAAGAGTAAGAGTAGAACGACCGTTAATGAGGGCCGTTGTTTACTTGTACATAAAATAGTGCCAGGAATTTGAGGTGGGCATGAACAAAAGCTACGCCCGTACGTGATCGAAATAAGTAGCTACTAGAATTTACTCAGCGACGGCCCCTGCAAAGTGATTTTTAAAATCGTAGATGAAGATAGCAGATATAATAAAGGCAATTAGATAAAATACACAAATACAATTCATAAATAAAACATCAATTAAAATTATTTATTTATTTTTGATAATGACACGTTCTTTTTTTTCAAAGTTTAGATGTCTTGAAGTTACTTAAAAATGTGCATAAATATATAAATGAGCAAGAGATGAAAATGGAATAAATGATCTGAAAGTAAACCTGTAATAAAAATTACCTTCTACTCACCTTGAGATAGTTTACTTTAAAGTTACGTTATTGATTCGAACCATCACCCGAAATGTTTTCATGTCCCTTTCAGACTGTTGCTTTTCGTCAAAACTATTACTCACGTTGAAAAACCGGTGCAAGAATTTAACTGAATAATTTGTCAATAAAACGTTGATACCTATATTTATATTCACTTGTTACTCGTAGGCAAGAATGTTCTAAAGTCTTTTCAGGGCAGTGACACTGTGCGTTAACAAGGTCTTTCACTTGAGAACATGACCAGTTTATTTGCTCGGCGATTTGTGCGTGACTACTGCACCAGTTAGGTGCGTAGGTCAGAAGTTTTACAAATGCAATTTTTTCTTAACCTTATAAACTAATTTAATTCTAAATGTAACTGCTCAAGACAAAGATCATGAAGCTCCATTCTTACTTTGCAATTGGGAGTGAGTGTTCAAAAATGCTTGAAAATTTTAAATTCTTGTCCGGTAATCTGAAATTTGAACAAGGTTAAATGGGGAATGGAGTGGAATGAAATTGTTGATGCGAGAGTAGAATTTGCTGAAGATCTTAGTAATGAACGAAATAATGGATGGGATATTGAGTACTTTCTCGAACTGTAAATTTGAAACGATCGATTTGAAACGATGGGGCCCTTGTAATGGTTCTGAGGTATGTTTTGAACGATTGGGATTTTAAGATCCCAAGCATTTAACCAGATATGGGCACGCACACGCATGAATCATAGGCCGGATAATGTTTGTAACGAGCTATTGCATTGTTCAGAAAATGTCACGACTGAAATGAAGTAGTTTTAGTAGGACTATCTTTCCTTTGGCGTAGACTTTTTTTTTGCAAGACTGTCTCAAGTATTTGAGGTTTTGATGGAGTAGAGTGAAAGAAATAAATGGGTTTGTAAGTAGAGTAAACATTTGTCTGTGGGTGAAGACTTTTTCATTTGATTTGAGGCCTTGAGCCTTAGTTTTCATTTTATGGACCATTGATATACTTTGTCGAGAAGCCTTTGTACAGTGGCTCTCGAAATTGACCGTACATTATGTAAGAAAACACACTGGCATAGGAAAAGTGTGTTGCAGAACTGTGAGGCACAAAACAAATATAGATATTAATGCAAACATTCTTTACTCGTACATTATAAAAATATCTCGAAATAAGTGAATAGATAATAAAGAATAAATTTCTTCCAATGCATAATCTATCTTCCTTGTAAACTCGGGCGAGATTGTCTTCCAATTGTCAGCGAGCATCTCTTGAAGACTCTTTTATTGGATCTCTTTTTTATACTGTTTTCCAATTCCCTCATCTTCTCTAGAGGATAGAGTTCGGGTGATAGCGGCATTTCAAGGCGCTTTGGTCCATTATTTAGCAACCGTAACTTCACAATGTGCTGTGTGGGGTTGAGCGCGTTGTTCTGCTGAAAGTAATGTCGGCCCCAGTGCAAGATATGCTGCGCTTTGCTTTACTTTTTAAAATTGATAAATGTCCAAATTTAACTGTAGAATCAACAACATAGTGTCCCGTCATCTGACGCAGGCATACAGCCGCATACCATTAAGGAGCCCTCGCCATGCTTTACAATTGCGCGTTAATTTTATTTTTCTAATACTGCGTTAATCTTCCTCCACAGTCCACACGTACTGTTGCCCGTCTGATGAATATTTTTAATTTACTATAATCGCTGAAAATGTTTCCCAGAACTCCGAAGGATGGTTCCTGTAATATTTCACCAACTGCAGGGCTACTCTCCCATTGTAACCAGCGTTTTGTAGTGACACTAGAACGGCTTGTGTGGATCCATTTCTCCTTGTTGTTGAAACCTCCCACAGAGTCATTTTAACAACACATTGGAGAGGATTCCTGCTGCTGATTGACAGTATTTCTCGTTCATTGAAGATAGGTTTTTGGCTTTACCGATTTTATGAATTAATCTGCCATCGTACATGAAATGGTTTACTATAACTTAAATAGTTGACTGCGGGTTTTTCCCACGATCTTTGCAATAACTCGTGGTATTCTCCTTATTGCTAAATTGACAAGTATTCGTTCTTCCACCGTAGTTTCTTTTCGGGGCAATTTTCAATTCGATGTTGCTCTCCGTGAATCTGACTGATTAATCAGTTGTCGCTACTTTGTACCCAGGAAAACATTTGAAGGGTAACGTTTCAAAGCGCGCTTTTAAAAAGTTGCCAAGCGCAATGTTAGATGTAATATAGTAATTATCTGCTTTCAAATAGCACTAGTCCTTTTACGAAACATCAAATATCACAATTACAGATTTTAACTCTAAAAATATTGATATGAGAATTCGTGGTACCATGAAAGGTAAAAGTGTAAGTTTAATTGTGAGAGCTACTGTATATTCCTTATGGTGCTTAAATAATTGGACCCATGGTACAGTCGGCGAATTGACCGATTTTGTTGGATGCTACTGGGATGTCAGGTACTTGTATGTTAGTGTAAGAGATAACTGAGATCTTTGGGAGAGGTGTAGTTAATATTTCTAGAGTATGAGGAGCGATAAATGGGCAAGTTCGATCTGATAGAAAGAGCCTGGGATAGGCCTCATCACGTGGTATGGTATTTTTTTCTGAAAGGTTGCCTGGATTTAATTGAACCTGACACAAAAACGAAAATTACGAAGTAATTTAACTTTTTATAGACAGTCTTTTATGAATTTACATGAATTGGTTAAGTTTTATATATTCTGAATTTTAGAAATTACATTCCCGTCATTAGTCGGAATCCCCCACCCCCCAACCAGTTAGCTAAGCCACCAGCCGCCTCTGTCAGCATAATGCTTTCAGTGAAAATTATTGAATGTCTTGTTTCGGAAATTTGTGAAAATTAGTTCACTGAAGTATGTGCTTTTTGAAATGTATGAAATTTTATTTTCGTACTTAAGATTTGAATGACGTGTGGAATAGTCTTAAGATTTTCTTACGGTATATCTATTATTGCTGCCTAATTCTTCTGGAAATTGATTTAGCTTTCTTAATTGCAGCTTCATACTGCGAACTCAAGAGTTTTGTACAGGAACGATGCGTTTTATTTCAAAGAATAGCAGAATGTTGCGTTTAATCACTAAAATTTTCTCGAACGATGTCCTTGCTTACTCACCTGTCACAAACCGTTGAAGGCAAGAGCTCGCAGCGAGCACTGGTGATATTTCAAACACATCTTCACTGGCACGAAATAGAAACTATTTTCTGGGTAAAAGAATTTGTCCGCGAAAAGAATTTGTCCGCGGTTTTCTCCAAAAAATGTAATGAAATGACCGAAGCAGGTGAAGATCCATTACAGGAGATACTAGCTGTTTTCGTTGAAATGATCTGTCACGGCCGCTGCAAGGTGGTTTTTACTAGTATAGATGAAGGTAGCAAATATATCACACGCAAATACAATATATACATTAAACTTAATTGAAAATAATTATTTGTAGTGTTGTGAATCGCAGCACGTTCTTTGTTTTGGCGTCTTGGAGTTATTTAAAAATTTGCATAAATATAAAAATACGCATTAGAGATGAAAATAAAATAAATGAACGTAATAAAAATCCTCCCACCCACCTTGAGATAATTCAATTTTAAGTCATCTTCTTGATTCTAATCCTCATTCGAAATATTTTCGGTTTTCATGTTTCTTTTCGACTTTTGCTTCTCGCCGAAACAATTACGGATACTTAAAGAAACTGTTCAAGAATTTAATTGAAAATTGTATCAATAAAACACAAACGTTATACGTATATTTATATTAACGTGTAAGTATTTACTCGCCGGTAAGAACGTTGTAAAACAGTTTGACTAAAGTAGGGTACACGGTACACCCTCAGGAGCATATTGGCGGGGGGAGGGGTCTCCGTAAGGCCTTCCACAAATTACGCTACGCGCTCTGATAGAAATGAATGAAGCGTAGGGATATGGGATTTCCATGGGTCGCCCTTCAGATACCTTGTCCCCGCCGCCTTGTAATGCCAATGTACTTTCAACGGCAAGTTTTCTCGCTTCGCTCGCCCGGTGTGTGCAAATAACCACAAAGTTTCATTGATCGGAGTTCTCGTTTTCATTTGTGAAAATTTTTAAATTACCGTGACCACCACTGTAAATAATTATGTACAATCACTTAACTCACTGCAAGATGAGATGTTATTTTTATGAAGAAGAGGAGGCTGTATGTGACGTATGGGAGAAGTATAATCTGCTCTTTATTATAAACTATTCTTGGGCTGTAGAATCCATTCCTTGCCCTTTTACTACACTTAGTTAAATATGATAAAATCAAGGCAGCAATTTGTCAACAAATTTTCTCTCCGGCGTAATAGAAAAGGTATTTGTATAGTTAAATGGACTATATGTAGGTGTGATAGGCAAACCAGGGGCTGTATCTAAATTTACTTTACGGAGGAAGGGAAAAAAGGACCTTTTCATCAAGAAATGAAATGTTTTCTTTGTGCCTTGTTTTTTATCATTGTGGCAATAGTCCTTTCTCAGTATTCAGTGTTGCTAAAAATATAAAGGTAATGTTCTTCACATTATCAGCCCACTTGCACAACTTCGTGGGTGAATGGAGTTCCTTTAAGGATTGAAGGCTAGCTTTTATTGAGAATATTACGGTTTCTTCCTCTCTGACTACATCACAAGGTCCTTTTCCATAAGATGTTGCGAAGCGAAAAAATGCCGTGGGGCACTCAAATTGAAGACATCTTTGTGGGAGCATAACCTCGCATTGTTTTGTAAAACAATTTCTCCATCTGAAAATTGTCTGATAACTCTGTCGTAATCTTTCTCAAGAAATGTTAGGAGTTTACACTGAAAATGGTGAATTGAATTTGTCGTGTTCCAGGAATGAAGAAACAGATTTTATTAAATTTGTTTATTATTTGCTTTCTCTGAAGTTTAGCACAAAAGAACAAAGCGTAGCTAGGACAATAATTCACAGCAGTCTCTAGATTACGTCTTAAAGTCTGCAAGAATAATTTTAAAAATCACCTTGGTGAATGAAAGCTACTAACTTCAAATTAATTTTTACTTTCTCGCGATGCAGTAGAGAGTTCTGTAATACTGCGCGAAAAGAATGCAAATATCGACAGAAAAACTTATTACTGGGCCCGGGCATCGAAAAAGGGTAAATACAGTTGCTAAATAAGAGCAAAAATCCTCTAACATGTGGTGTAGCCAGGAGTTGTGTGTTGATTCAGAAAAATGTATTGACGACGAAACGTGTCCGTCAGTCTGTGAGAAACACTAGCCGCTAAACCGTTTAGTAAATTTTCTCCAGAATTGATATTCCCCGATTGATCTGGCGGATGTCGTGGCCCTTTAAATTTAAAACGAATATTTTAATTTAGGACCATTTTACATGAAGCCTGCGAGACATTTCCCAAATTTGCAAAAAAAGGCTTTATCGTTTGATGAAATATTGTTGTTGGATAGTGTGAAGAACGTTGAAGAGAACGGTGTAGGTATAATGTTCGTTGAACGTGATCTTCAAAAATTGCAGAAATTAAATATTTTGGAGTCTTCGAATTGCATTAATGGATATATTTCCTTTAATGAAATGTGTTCCTTGAAGAGAGGTTTTGATGGTTATGTAAAACTTTTCGAAAATGAGTACTTTCCGCGTAATTTTGCCTGTAAATACGGGCGAGGAAGTACATGCGGTTATAGCACCGCTAATTTGAAACTAGTGTCGACACGATGTGAAAAGTCGTAATTAATTTTTTCTGAAAGAACAGGCATTTGCGCCAAAAATTTAAACATTAGCGCGCTCCTGATTCTTCGAAAAAATAATTGTTCATGTTTCTGAAAGGAATGGTATTCGGAAAAAAGAAAAATCTATTTTTAACTCCAAACCTTGTAAAGTTCGAATTCGCTAAAAGTGATATTTCAAGAGTGTGTGTTTTTTACGTGGAAGACTCCGTCTCTGTCCGGGCAGACGCAGGCTCCTCTTTGGGGAAGGGGAGGAAAGTTTTGATGTGAAAATGAGACTGAGACAGTGAATGTAGTAATATCAACAGTGGACGTGAATATTTAACAAATGAGACTATTATAAATAATTTGAAATACTAGTTTTCATGTTAAAAAAATGAAGAGTAAATCATTGGCCATTGCTGAAGGGTCAAATTTGTCATTGTAAGTGCATTGCTGGAATATTAACATTTGTATCTTGATCAATAAAATGTGGTAAACGCTTTGTCGCCCCGTCAATGTCGACGGCACGACTGCTGACAGTGATGGGGTGGGCGAGTTTGTTTCAATGTCATGTACTTAACTTAATAACAATGGAACATTATTTTATTGTAAATAGTGGAACTTGAATGCAAGTTTTTAATTTATTTGTGATTTGGAGCAAACTAAATTTGTTTCCTGATATAATTATGTTAACGGAAATATGAAAAAGTAAATGTGAATTGAATAGTTATAAAATTGAAAGTTGTAATTTAATTGTTCAATGTTACGAATTCAGGCGAGGAGGCACAATTGTTTATCTTTGTGACTATCAGCATAAAAGAGCGAAAGGGAGTAAGGTCATGGTCAGCTGATTAACTCCCCTTAGATGTGAAGGTCGGTAACCTTGATCAGCATACTTCATTTGTGGTGTACCGCTTTCAGTTGTTGAAGGGCAGCCTTTACAGATAATAAACTGAAATGCGCAGAGATGTGCATTTGTTCGTAGCTGAAGTTGAGTTTCACTTCGTATTCAGCATTGCAGCCCTATTGTTTATTAGCGTATTCGTTTATAGATAATTTCCTTTGCTTGCATTGTATATATAAAGAGTGCAGGATATCCCACAAAAATCGGACACGCAAGATTCTTTTGGTTCGTGGAAGGTCTTCGTTTTGTAAAGTAGTGGAAATAGTAAATTCCCAGTCTCTCATAGCTTGTCGTTGTCCATTTTGTCTGTCGTTGCTTTTGTGGCGTAGAATTCCGGCCAGGTCTGTCTTTTTTCCTGAGCTTTTCTGACAGGTAAAACTGTGGGAGGAAGGAGTAGAATCCTTAAATGCTTTATTAGCAGGGTTACTCTTGCCAGGTAGTAAACTAATGTTGTAGTTTCCAGAGGTGGATTTACGCATAGGCACAGTAGGCACGTGCCTACGGCGGCAAATTTTCAAGGGCGGCAAATTTACAAAGGCGCAAAATTTTCTTTATATTTTCTCAAATAAATTTAGGTTCTCTGAAAACTATAACAGCATAAATCATATTTGTATTTTAAAAATGATTTAAGGTGGTTAGAGCGAGATATTTCCTAGTAGACAGTCCATATTACGTACAAAAATATTTATTTGCGAGATAAGTGGGTATTGTGGGACCTACATAAACCAAATAGAGACTTTTATGCCGAGTTTCATTTAATTATTCGAATTAATTTAGTTTAATAGATGTAAAATAAAAATATTTTAATACCACATAAAGAGCTACCGTTGACTAGTTTCTTCACTAGTACCAACAGATCGCGTGGCCACGGAAGGAAAAATTGAAGCATAAGATTGAACATAAAGAAGCACTATTACACAATAAGTACATGTAAAATCATAAAAAGTAACGTTACAGACACATCTCTATATTATTGTACAGTGATCGCTAATAATGGCAAACTTTTCCATGTGTGAGTGGGGAAAAAAGTCTCTAATAAATTGGGCAACACCGTAATGTCCTTGAGATTGGCATGACTGCTCAGAGCTCATGCTTCTTCAAAGATTCGTTGTTTTGAATCGCTATTAATACTGTTCGTTGCCTGGTCGACACGCGGTAAATATCACAATCTAAGCGGATTGGCGGAAAATTAATTTCCAAGGCGTAATTTGAGAGAAAACGAAATAATTCCCCCATTATTACGGGAAAAATTACGAAATAAAGTTTTCAAATATTTTTTCAATGTTTGTTTCTCTCTAATTTTTATTTCTTGAATTACCTGAATCAATGGTAGAGCAAACCTTAGATTATTCGTTTGCTTAACAAGATCAAAAGTTTGGTTCCCTCCAACATTGTATAAAGCTTTATATTTAACTTGACAGACCTCGTAATCATGGACTTCTACTGCTCCTTATTACCCTTCTTATCACAATATATTTTGGTTTTTTTTCTGTTATTCCCCTATTTTATTTTTGCTTAGTTAATTAAAGTTCATGATCAATTTTTAATGTTTTAATAGTTTTGATTGAAATTTTAGAAGTATTTTAGCAATTGCAATGTGCCGTATTATTTCCAGCGGTGCGGTTATAGTATTATTCATAGAAACTATTTGCTGGTTTTCAGCATAATTTTATATCATGTTATGATATTGATTTAGATGCAAATTATTGTGTAAAGTACACAAGTTAAAGCTGATAAAATGAAAATACTGCATCAGATAATTATGAGAACCATTTAAAATGCACTTTTATCGTTCAGGAAATGCAAACAATTAGATAAAATAT
The DNA here is from genome assembly GCA_038098605.1 of Gryllus longicercus. NCBI lineage: Eukaryota > Metazoa > Arthropoda > Insecta > Orthoptera > Gryllidae > Gryllus > Gryllus longicercus. The sequence continues at coordinate 621,388 of JAZDUA010000269.1, read as the reverse complement.
AGTGCTGAGAAAAAGAGTTTCTATTAAAATACTAAAACTACCAAAGGCTGGATATATCATTCGTCTTACAATTTCAATAAAATGTAATTATTAATTACTCGTATAAATGTAATTATTAAATTTGCCCAAGCGGATTTAAATACTATAGGCCTTCAAGCACAAAACTATACTGGGCCCTCATTCAGAAAAATCTTTAAAACTAATTATGAATAAATGTAAAAAACACTAATTATGATATAATAAATCATTGTTCCAATACAGATGTAAATTAACAAATTGCTTTCAAAGTAGAAATTGCTTTTAAATGTATCATTTACAAATACATATTTGGTTTCTTATTGTTCCATTCAATTTATTTTTAAAATCAAACATTGCTGTTCAGTAAACTATTTGATTAATGCTTATTCAAATAAAAACATTCTATGAAGTTTTTAATATTTATTTTAAAAAATGGGCACGAGGATGGGAGTCCCAAGCCTAATTTTACTAGGAGGAAATCGAGCTCTGCATTCACCTATATATTGAATGGTTACCATACCATTTCATAAAATGTTTTCATTTAACCCCAGCATTTTATTAACACCAGCAAAACAGTATTTTATCATTTGCAACACATTTGAAGCCACTGCAAAGTCTATTTCTTTCTGAATTGAATGCCCACTCAGTAGCTCTACAGATTGAGGTGCTGATATATGCTAAAGATTGTAGCTTTGAGTTCTGTGAAAGCATCTGTAGTGCAAAAGACAATGACAATCCACTGTGTATCTTAACCATAAAAAAGAGAATATGAATAATTTTCGAATAATTGAATAAATAATCATTGTTCAGAAGAGAGAAACTGACGTACGAAACAAAACAAAATAATAATACTGAACTGAATGTTTAAAAAAATCTATAAACTCTCGAGATCACCCATTTTCTCAGGGAGTAGTATCAAAGTGAGTCATAAGGAATATTAATTGAATTAAAATTTCATTCAGATCGCACTAATCGTTATATCCATAAAATTCCAGTTTTCTGAATATCTGGTTACTATCAAACGCAATGTTCTCCAGGAGTGATGATATCATAATTGATCCCAGAAGATCCAGAGTAATGTACGAACTCTTGTAAGGTCTTGTCACTCGATTTGAATGAAGCGCGTTGAGCGCGCGGTGTTGCCGAGATGCGCGTCACTGCCCCGACCCTCTAGAAAGCGCGCGAACGTCTCCCTTTGGACCGATTTAGGCTTATAGTTTTGCAAAATTCTCCTATTTGAAACGGTATATTTCCTTCAAATTGCCCATGTTGATTCTTCGAGATGCTAGGTACCAAAAGAAAAGTTTTTAAAAGCATGTTCAACAGTTAATTTTCTCACAATTTTAAAATTTCAGGTCAGATCTCTCAGGTCCCCATAAGAGCCCATGTTAAAACAGCAAACTTCACGGTCTCGTTGCGCAAAAACTGGACGGTGAAATCGATTCAAACTCTACCAGAACATGGAACCTCTCATCTTTCGATTAATACAATAAAAAAGGCATGTTAAACATAACACTTATCTCGCTCTAACCACCTTAAACGAGACTAAAGCCGCCCCCTCAACCTTTGATTTATAAATTAGTTTGAATTTCAAATGGGGACATTTTCAATGTTACAGAATACATGAAAAGAATTCGCCAACGACTTCTGATTGGTTGATTGATCAGAAAGAATTACATTCTTAGAGTAAGGAGTTTGAAGTAGCCAATCAGAAATTGCTGACGGATTTCGCCACGCATTCATATTGCGCTATATAGAAAGTAGCGACATCTATTTCTTCTTGAGTTAGTTCTAGAAGACGGAACTGGAAACAACCCTTTTCTTTCTTTTGTTTCTATTGTTATGTATCGTTTATTGTAAGAGCCTGCTGAGTAAAAGTGATATTTTGAAGTTTTAAAATGAGTGATCATCGAAAAAGGCTCAGCGGAAGTCAATATGCAAAAATCCGAAAAGAAAATGAAGAGAAATGTAAAAATGAAAGTGATAAGACAAAAAATAAATGAATTCTTTAAACCTATATGTGAAACTGATCACTGCTGCAGTTCATTCGACAATTATTGGAAAAATGCGCATACCAAATGAAAAGAACATGAGAATTTTACATATCATAGAAACTGTACGTCCGCATTGCAAAATAGACAGCGGACTGAAAACAATGAATAAGCAGGTGCTTGAACAAGTTGAAACTGAGCCAACTTATTGGAGGAGTGTTCTTGAGCGTGTCATTTTAGTAATAAAAACTCTTGTTTCAAGAGCGCTTTCTTTGAGAGGACATGTCGAAAAGTTTGGAAATAATGAAAACGGTAATTACATGATGTTGCTCGAGTTAATTTCGAAATTTGACCACTTCTTAGCAGATCACATACAAACATTTGGTAACTGCGGAAAAGGAAATACATCGTATTTATCCACCACGATGGTTGAAGAACTAATAGGTATAATAGCTAAAGCAGTTAAAGATGAGATTCTCCGAAACATTCGAAGTGCCAAGTATTTTTCCATAATTGTGGACTCTACACCAGACATAGCACACGTGGATCAACTCGCTATAGTTATTAGACATGTGGGAAAAGATGGTACACCAAAAGAGTCATTTTTGGAATTCCTTCCAAACACAGACCATAAATCAAAGATGATGTTCGACGCAGTATGTAATTTTATGGAAATCAACGAACTGGACATTAATAATTGTGGTCAGTCCTACGACGCGTCAAATATGTTCGGTCTTCAAGCCCGTATGAAAGATGTGAAGGCTCTAATTGAATTCATCCCCTGTTCTGCTCATTCTTTAAATTTAGTTGGTACAAATGCAGCTGAATCATGCACTGAAGCATGTACTTATTTTGTACTTCTACAAAATTTATATAATTTCTTTAATGCATCTACATGAAGGAGGGACATACTTCAAAATTTAGTAGACGAAGGATCCAGTACATCCTCTTTGAAAAGTCTTTCAATTATGCGCTGGTCAGCTCGAGATGATGCATGTCAGGCTCTAAAACATCGTTAGCAAAATGTTTTAGATGCCCTTGAAATTGTATCTGATGATTCTACGCAAAAACCCTCAACGCGTGCAGAAGCTAAAGGTCTTATTGTTGCTTTAAATCGACGTGAAACTGCTATTATGACCGGTTTGCGGATTCATTTTAGACCGCTTAAATGCGTCGAACAAACAACTGCAAAAAGGCGAAATCGATTTAAGTTCCGTGGTTGGTATTTACACTTCGCTTGTAGAACTTTGTAAAACGAACAGAGACAATTTTGAATTTTTTGAAGAGAAGGGTAAGAAGCTGTCAAATACTGAAACGTACGAATCGGAAAAGAAAAGAAAAAGGAAACATAAAATGCAATGTGATGAAACTAATGAGAATGCAGCAGAACTGACCGCACGAGACAAGTTTAAAATCGATACTTATCTGGTTATTGTTGATAAATTACTTGCAGAATTGAATAAGAGACTTGAAGCGTATAAAGATGTATATGACAAATTTAAGGCTGTCATTGAAATAGAAAAATTATCTTTGATAGATTTGGAAAAAGCAGCGATAAATTTGTTGTTCACAATTTCCCCAAGATCTTGAAGAATTGCTCGTTTCTGAGCTTATACATTGAAGTTCGTATTGAAAACTCCTTGACGAAGATGTTAAGCCAACGAATCCTGCACGCTTTATTAAAGTGGTTACGGAAAGAAGTATTAGAATGTATTTATCCTAACGTTGACATTGTACTTGGAATTTTTTTATGTATTCCGGTGGCCAATTGCACAGCAGAACGTTCATTCTTTTGTTTAAAAAGGATTAATAATTATTTGCGTTCTACAATGACAGAGTATCAACTGAACTTCTTAGCGTTATTGTGTATCAGAGAAAATTATCTCAGCGTTTTAGATTATAGTATAATTATTGATGAATTTGCTTACCAAAAGGCACGTCGCAAAATTTTACATCAATAGACAAATTAGCTATAATTAATAAAACGTTATTTCAACTGTATAAAAAACCCCATCCAAAAAGTTAAATGTTATATTCCTTGTTTATAATGGTGAATCGAAAATTATAAAAACTGTTACGTCGTAATATTCTAATCGTTCAGTTGTTGTAAATAAAAATCGATCATATTAATATTTAATACAAGGTATTTATTTGTCTACTTCATTAGATTTTATGATTTCAGAAGTATATGAATCTGAAAGTAAGGCCCGTTGACGAAAGTAAACATGTTGCAATTCTAGTTGTCATGTTTTAGTTTCCTTTTAATGTTAACGTTTCAGTGTTGACACGTTAATAATGTTGAACGTTACTTGCTATGAAGATAAAGTTTATATCCAAAATTAGATAATCCAAAAAAATTATTTAATTTATGAAAACAATGTGCAAAATGTAATGTTACTTTTAAAGTTAAAACGTTGAAATTAATGAGGAATTGTTACTGAAACGTTACAATTTGAAATGTAACATTAATTTGAAACAGGGGGCGGCAAATTTGATGTGCCTACAGGCGGCAAAAATATTAATCCTCCCCTGGTTGTTTCGGAAACTCGTAATATTCGTCTTAAGAATGTGGATTTTACTTGTCCGCGGAAGCCTACGCAACCGTGGATTTTACTTTTTCTAGTACAGGGTGTTTTCCGTGAATTTCGGCCAAATTATCTCATCGGGTAGGATAGCGTTGATTGCTTTAGAAATATTAATTTAATAACCAAAATCGAAAGTCATATTATTGCATACATTGGTGACATGAACTTTTATTTTGAGTTGTGTTGAATGAGAACTATTTAACCCTCTCAGCTAGTCAATGACCCCCATATCGATCAGGTTTTTGTCCAGTTTGGCTGATCCTCGAGCAAATGCTAAGATAGCTCCTTGTTTTGCCTTTGGACATAAATGCAACTTCAAATTAACTTATTCTCATATGACATTACATGTCTTTTTTGACGTAAATAAATAAATGAATGATTAACTTAGTAAATAAGCCTACTCGCATTGTAGATACTTCTGGCACGTGTACAGAGGCCATGCTTTTGTTAGATATTTTAACAATATATATAAGTATGATTTGAAAGCAAATGTATTCCATAACAATATTACATATCATTCAATTATTGTATTGACGATTAAATGACAAAATTGTTACTGGAAGTAACGAGTATTACAAATGAATAGATATAGAAAAGCTAATTAGCTTAATTAATTCTGAATGATTGATTAATATTATTTGAAAATTCAATATCGGATACTATTGATGAGTACATAACAAGCATGATTTCTATCTTTTCGGTTTACTCATAAGAATCATTAGTAGAAAATTATGAATATACAATTTAAGAAAGAAATTATTGAAGTATTGGAATACTGATAGCTTATCAGCCAGCGTCGTGAACAGGCTTCGTTTACTTCGCTCCGTGAAGTCGTGGAGGTGAAACGAATTCGAGCCGTGCGGACTATGACTTGACGAGATTTGACCAAGATAGTAAAAGACTACTCCACGCAAGCGCTCAACGCCACAGGGATTCAAGAGACGCGAGGACGCAACATTAAGAAAATAATAAGAATACAGTAGAGGCAAATGTTTAAACAGCTAAAAAAAAAACGAAAAGACAAAGCTAAAACGTGATTACACCAACTTGAGAAATAGTGAATTTGGATATAAAGAAATCAAAAAAATTAGAGAGAAAATTGAATCTCTGCTAATGACCTGAAATAACACTGGAACACCATGAATTGAACATTGGTGAACATCGAAGCAATGAAGATATCAATGAAATGAAAGGTACAAATGGTGAGGTAACAGAAGAGCGAGTAATAGCTAATGCGTTAAATTGTCAGTATTAAAATGTTACCAGCAGACTCACAATGCAGGTAAAAAGTACTAATTTTGATGAATTTGCGGAGTATAATGAAATCAGGGCCGTCATGTTGGGAATTGTCCCCCAAATGGGGATTTTGTTTCGTTGCGAGGAAACAATGAGTAACGTAAATTGAAGGGGAAATGATTGGGTACTTTTTTGTGACATTTGCATCCGGAGTTGAGAGAAATATTCTCTCAATTAGTATTAATAAAAAAGTCATTCTCTCTAATTTTTACTTTCCCACTACCTCTATCGCGGTATTGAGAAAGTGTGGCCAATTTTCGGCAGAAAAACCCTTCTTACAGGGCAATGTCTGGGAAACGTAGATGAATCCATGTGGTAAATTTAGAGGGAAAACAATTGAACACGTGTAGCCAGAATTCGTGTAGTGGGTCGTGGATACCGAAAAATCGATTTACTACAAAACGTACGTGAACACTAACAATATTACAGGTCAGTCAATTACTGCATTGACGATTAAAATATCAAACAAATTACTTTTACTGGAACTAACCAGCGTTACAGAAGGATCAAAATGGAAAATTTTATTAGGTTACTGAAGAAAAATGGATTGTTTATCTTTAAGTTGTGGCGAATTTCTCCAAAATTAATATTTCTCAATCGATTTGATGTCATGGCCCTTGGATTGGAAACCAATACTGATTTTTAAAAAAATTCCATATTTTTGGAGTATTTTTCCCTTAATAAAAGGTCCTTTTAATATTTTTGAAATAGTTGTGTACTATTGTTCCATAATTGGTATATTTTTCACATAATGTTGCATGAAATATAGGCCTTATTGTTGTTGATGAAATTCTTTGGTAGTCTAAAGGACGTTTGAGTGCAGGTCTCGTGTTTGAAAAGCCCGATTTTTATTTTTATTTTTTTAATTTTTTTTCCCGGCTTCTTCCTAAAACTAAAATTATGAAGATACAATTTTCTTGTTAATGAAATGTTCCTGAAAACATCTTCGAAAAGGTTCCTGTTCAATTTGTTGGAAATGAGTAATTTTTTGTGGTTTTTGTTATTTTGCGACAAACTGTCGTGCGCTCTGAATTTACTGAGTTTCGTGAACGTAAAATAAATGTGGTGGTATGTAGTTGGGTGCAATGAGTTAGAATTTGTAGATTATTTCATATTTGTTTTTCTTACTTTCGAGCTTCCGTTATTTTTTTTAAAAGTTTTTTGAGATTGTCAAAAATTGTTCCCGGATAGTTTATGGTTATTAAGAAGTCTAGTTTTGTATAGTGGCAGTTTTGAGTAGTCATATCTGAACATTTTTCGTCGTGCATGGAGATTGTTCCTAGTTGATGAACACGTGTTAGGTGTTTTGAAGTACGCTGCTTTAGTTTTGTTTGCAAATAGTTTTGATAGGACCATTTTATAGGAACTGAATTCGTTTTGAATTATTTGCTTGCATTTACTGTCATTATGTGAGTAGTGCAAGACGGCATCATCCGTATGTATGAAAAAGTTTCATTTTGGACTATCGTTTACGTAGGAGTACGTAAGCAATGCGTTACATTAGTGGTCGTGAGGAGCTTCATTGTGACATGTTCCATAATGCGAGTCATTTGTAATGTTCACTTAAACATGTTTGTTAAATAACGTACAATAACAATATAATGTAGGTGTTTCAACAGCAGATACTTTCTTGCAAGGTTGAAACTGGTAACTTGGTCTTCAAATATGGCAGAAAATACAAAATTTTAAGTATAGTTTGAAAGTGTAATTGAAAGGAATCTCCTTTCGTGCTTACTTGCATGGATTTCCATTGTGAGGAAGAGTAGGTATTTCTTAGTATTTCTTAGTTGAATAAATTTAAATGTTATAATATTTACAGGACAAAATTCAGAAAAGCAAGAATGTCACACACGTCTACGTTGATTGTATTTGAAGTGAAGCTTTAATTTTTTAGTACAATAATCAGCGATTAAAGCTTATAGTATAGAAGTGTGTGTAAGTGAAAATGTAATGCTGCCTTTTGTAGTTATTTCCTTTGATACGAATATTATGTACATCATGTATTCATGGTTGACAGTGGGATGAAATCGAAGAATATTGAAATATGTGTAGCTATTTTGCGATCTGAAGACCGAATTTCTCGTGCTTAGTTTCAAACTTACAATTTCGAGCTTAGCAGTTTTCGAAAGTGCGTAGTGCCTACATAAAAGGACAAATAAATGACAAAATTGACAGCCGTGTGAGAAAAATGTTTTAAATAGTTTAAAAAGCACCTATGTTTGACCTAAAATGACGGCAAAAATACAAATATTTTGAAAATATGGGCCATGACATCGTGAAAAACAGTTTTTGATGAAGTCATTCCATTAAAAATATCTTAAAACGTGAAGTTGTAGAAAGACTGGAAAACAATGTAGAATTATTGCAGTTTTTGAAAAATGTTTTCAACGAACAGGAGACCTGGATCGTTCTGTCATATGTCCAACAATAAAATGTAATGAAAGATGGAGGTAATATTTCAAAATTTATGAAAATGTCCCAATGGCTTCAGGTAAAGAACTCCCAAAACCGAAATATCGGTTTGTAATTGAAGGAGCGGCAGTATCAGGCAGGTGAAAAGAGAAATATAAATTTTTGGGAAAATCCTCTAAACATTTTAACTGCAATCGTTTAGAAGGACACGATTTTTCGTCATACTTTTGGGTGTGAATGACCCAGAAAACATTGATTCTGGCCGTCTATACCACGTGTTAGTATTTTTTTGTTGTAAATGTAGCAATTGCATTTTCCACTTGGTTACCGGGGCCGAATTTCGCAGATTTTTCCCACAGCATTATACACTCTCTTAAGTACGTACTTAAGGGTGAGAAAGCGAAGGGTGAGCATGTGAAACGGATGTGCTGGTTTTGAAGTGGACAACCAATGGAATCGTCAGGGACGGGTCGGGTGGTTTGTTCAATTTTGATAATATTGTTCGTCAATATGGGAAAATTGCGAAGTAGATATAGAAGTAGTATTGTGAGGAAAGAGGTCTCAAACTTGCGTCAGAGAGCGGTGTGCCTCCTGCCTTGCAACAATACTTGTTTTTTTATAATGTGATCGGGTCTTTTTTCACGATGGGATATCGCGTGGCATATCGCGTCTTTCATGGGGTCATTGACAGTAGTTGTCACTGATGGGGTCTAGGACATTGAAGGTGCCTCAATGAATGTACAGGAAAACTGAAAAAGTCAAGGAGGTCACTAAGAAAACAAATGTGTCAATGACACGACACAACACACAAACAAGGAAATTATGTTCCTTGCTAGAAACACATGAATTAAAATTGCAAACCTTGGATCCTCAGGCAGAACAGATTTTACTCGCCATGGTCTGCATCTTTCCACAAAATGGAAACTCAATCTTTCTGCACTTCTCACATCCCTCCTCTCCACCTCTTTCCGCGATAGTCATACAATTCTGCCATCTCTCATTCATCCTTTCACCCACACCTAAACCCCATTCTTCCCTCTTAGCCACTCTACATATGTTGTTGGTCTTCCCAATCCAGTGCTTCCATTGGGGTTTCCATACCCTGACTCCTTTCCCAAATCTTTGCTTCCACTGTGGCTTCCACATCACCACACATTCCTTCTTAAAACTGCAGGCAAACGTGTAAGAAGACAGCCCTTGGTGTTTAGCAATGAAGACAACACAAATTTAGCAATCAAGACTAATTTAAAACAAAAGTGTCCTCAATGTACTTGACCATAATATTCAGTACATACATAACATGATTGAAGAGTTTGAGGCAATACTTGAAGAAACATATAAGAAACTAGTTGATACACTTTGTAATAGAATGAAGCGTTATATATTTCTGTTGGTACCTTTTGAGATACCTGGAAATTGATGCACTAATTTCAGTATATTAAGGAGCAATCTTCTCAATTTCAATACAGCATTGAAATTTGGGGTGGCACAACACAAAAAAATGGATAGATTAATGGTCCTTGAAAAGAAATGTATAAGAAGCATTTTTGAACTGAATCCGACAGTCCTGTGAAGATTTGTTTATTAAATATGAATTACACTGTTGTAACACTGTACTCTTACAAAGTATTATTACTATTGACAAATAATGAAAATGATTATTTTGTGAGCAGTAAAGAGATAGATAACAACCATACTAGATGACATAGGGACAACCACAGGATATGCACTAGCAAGTCTTTAAGTAACAGATCCTTTCTTCATTACTGCAGAGCTCTTTAAACTCCTTGGTAAAGTAAAATCTGTTTATTATAAATACTTCAAAACACTGCTTAAACATCATTTTATTAGTGTATGTGTGTCCATACAAGATATGTGAATTGCTTTATCTTTCTGTAATTAAAAGCCATGTGCTGCTACAAGAGTGACCATTCTTTGTAACTGTCTTCAGTCAGTCCAATAAGGCAATGTACTATTCAGTAATGTAGTAATGAATGTAATTATCATTAATTGTAGACCTAATGTATTAAAGTTATTGTAAATTAATGAAACTGCTACTGTAAGATAAGGAAATTACTTACTTGCATTGTAAGCTATTTGCCACTATCATAATGTACTAGTTTATTGTTAATGTTATTTATTGTGTTAATGGTGTAATGGTGTATAAGCATTTAAGTTACTTTATTGAAGACTTCAAGTCCCTTTATAGTAATTAGTTGTACAAGGTGTGGTAAGTAACCAGTGCATTCTTAATCTTTAGTGAAGTGTACAACATTGTGTAGTGCATATTTGTACGGTACACGAAAATACATTGTAACTTTATCAACTACCCTCTCTAAAACACTAAACTACACTCTTAGAAATACTTATTTAAAAAAAGAAAACTCGTACATTTAGAGACTAATAAAAAAAACTTGTATTACACACAAATCAACATGAACATGGAACAGGCACACTTCGCACTTTCTCAACTCAACGCCGACCTGAAGAAAGCCTACGCACATATTAATCACATTAAAAATGAGATCAGTAGACTGGAGCAGGTCGTTCAATACTCCGTTGGGTGGACTCGCGTAACTAGGAAAAATAGAAATCCACACATTTCCAGCCACCCACGAACCACTCAGGCACCACACTGCGCCCCCACATTCAACAGGTTCTCGATCCTTTCTGACCCTGTCTCCTTTCCACCTCTTACCACCAAACCTACCTTACCACGACAACCAGTAAACAATAGGCGCACGTTTACTAAAAGTCTGCCCTCAAAATCCCAACAGAAATACAGTTCAGCGGGCAAGACTAAATCAACAAATGGCACTCTCTCTCACTCACGTAAAATTTTGATTCTAGCTGACAGCCATGGTAGGAACCTTTCCTCCATTGTGAGAGAGAAACTCCCGTCAAAGTTCTCAATTACAGGTATTTTTAAACCTAATGCCACGATGGCTCATGTAATTGAGAACTTAAACACTCAGACTAGATCTTTTACACAACAGGACACAGTAATAATTATAGGTGGGCAGAATGACATTAATTCTGGCAGTCACTTTCACACAATGGAACATTTAACAAAAATACAAGAGACTGCCAAACACACAAATGTAATCATGACCACTCTGCCCCCCTGGCACGACAACATTCCCATAAACAAGGAAATTAAGATTGCAAACCATCATATAAGACAGCACTTAGACGGACACCTATCACACTTGTTGATCTTGACAAGTGGTGCTCTTTAAGTTTAATATTTCTCCCAAATTTCCTATGATATTTCGAAGCACACAGGACGTAAGAAGCTCAACAGGAACGTTTCCTGTGCATCTGAGTCTTTAGATTTCAGGGAACAGGAGGAAAATCATAAAATTGGAAATGTTCGAGACAAACTTCTTGAGCGCTAAGCTAGCGCTCCGCCCCATTGCTGGTTTCGCCGTCACCACCGAACTTAAGCGTAACTTGCGATCCATAGAGTACAGCAGAAAAGCGCCATGGTTGGCATCACTGTCGCCCTGAGAGACCGCACTTCATTCTTCACCTCGAACGCACCCTAGTGCGTCTGCTTGTTCGCTTGGAGTCAGATTTTTTTTTATTTATTTTCTTTTCTTCTTGTGTTGCGACAGCTCCTGCAGCGCGCGTTGCACCACCAGGCCGAGGACGCAGCGCGAACCCCTCCGGTGTGGGGCGTCGAGAGCCGCTCCCCACTCTATGAAAGACTAATACAACATGAATTTACAAAGAAAATATTCCATTATAATAGAAAATCAAAATCAATTTTGACGGGAAAGGCCAGTATCCTCCAGACCTTAGGTCATTTGCCATGACACTGCAATTTTATTCATCAAAAGCATATAATTATGTGCAAGAAAAGTTTAATTCTGCCCTCCCTCATGTATCCACATGTATTGAGGAGGTGGTATATTGTTGAAAGTGGTTTAACTGAAATCACTAAAGGAGCATTAATTGCCTTAAAGGGTAAAGCTGAAAGGAAAGAAGTGTAGTGTTGTCTAATCATTGACGAAATGGCCTTACGACAACATGTTAAATGGGATGGTAGGAAGTTCTCTGGCTATATAGATTATGATACAGGTCTTGATAACGACCAACTTCCTGTGGCTAAAGAGGCCTGGGTATTAATGCTGAATGCTGTTAATGGCCATTGGGAACTACCAATTGGATATTTTCTAATTAATGGTTTGGGAGCATCAGAGGGGGCTAATTTTATTAGTCTCGCTCTGAATTATTTGTTAGAAACAGGGGTGAATGTTGTATCACTGACATTTGATGGCAACAGTAGTAACTTTGCAATGGCACGATGCTTGGGTGCAAATTTAGATCCAAGTAGTGACATGTTTTGCCAGTTTTTCAACCACAGGTCTTTAGGAGAGAACATCTATATTTTATTTTAGATGCTTGTCACATGATTTAGTTAGTGAAAAACATGTTAGCCACAAAGGACATTCTTTTATATGCAACTGGAAGATGCATAAATTGGAAATACATTGAAAATTTATCAGAAGTGCAGGAAGAAGAGGGGTTAGTTGCTGCTACAAAACAGAGCTAGGCATGTTCAATAGGAGAGGGAACGGATGAAAGTAAAACTAGCATCACAGACTTTTAGCACAAGCATTGCTAAAGCATTAATGTACAGGAATGTATGGAACATGACCTTGTCCATCCTCCTTTTACAGGGGCTGATGCAACAGCCAACTTAGCATTGGTCTTTGATGAGCTATCCGATATATTGAACAGCAAGAATCTCCTGAGCAAAGGAAAAAAGGCCCCTTTAAGGCCTGAAAATGCCAGCGAATTATTTGAATTTTTAAGGAGCAGTGAAGAGTATATTCGAGGTCTCTGCCTAGAAAATGGGGTTCCTGTACTAGGATCCAATAGAAAAAAGGGTGTGATGGGATTTATAATTACATTAAGAAGTGTTATGGGGTTGTATGAACTGTATGTGAGGAAAGGAAAGCTCAATTTCCTCGTAACCTACAAGTTTAGCCAGGATCATCTGGAAATGTTTTTCAACAATAATTCTACTGCTGAACAATTTGCTGGGGCTTACAAGCTATTACTGGTGCATCACCAGATTTCTTCTTCTGCCTTTGCAAATTGTGTTCCACAGGATGAAACAACTATATTAAATGTTTGTTCACGCCAGTATGCACGTGTGTCACAAGTGAATGATCCTGAACTGTTCATTGAGGTGCCAATTGACCATCAGTAGACAATCTTGAAACTAGATTGTCTCCCTACGTTGTGGACATTGTAATGTATGTTGGAGGATTTGTAGTAAAAAAGTTGGAAATGTCACTTGCTTGTGTTGACTATAAGATAGTTCTTTGCCGGACTGATAGATGAAGGATCATATTCCTTCATTCGGAGGAAGGATGATCATGGGCTGAAATGCCCTTCTGAAGATGTGAAAATCTGCAAAAGAGCAGAAGTAGAAGTAATAATGCTTCAAGGGAGAGGTGACATTTTTAAAGGGCAGCTTACGCTACAATTGTAAATAGATGTTTGAGAGAATTTGTAAATAATTCCGTTTTTTGTAATTTAACTTTTCATATTATTGGGTTAAGAGGCCATGCTGAATAATAGGATGTATTTGATTGAGGCAACATTATTTAAATATATTGAAATTAGGTTAAAACATATAGGAAGAGAAAAGACTCAAATTAACCAGAAAATAGAATTAGTAATTAATAATAAAATGATTTTATTTAGAGGGCACTAACGTGTGTGTATGTATTGGTGTTAGTATTATATAGCGTTAGTAGTATATATTATGTATTTACTGATGTAAGTTATGATTGTAGTGTTACTAGTATGTTAGTGTTTATAGTTTGTATGATTATAAGTATTTGAATTTTATTAGAAAATTCTTTGAAAATTAAGTATTTCAGCTTCCAGGTCAAAGACCCCCGTTTCGATCAGGTTTTTGTCCAGTTTCTCAGATCCATTGAGTAAATGCTGAGATGGACCCTTGTTTTGCTTCTGGACGTAAATGTAGCTTCACTATGCGCACGTTTTGTTGAGCACTCCTTTTGCTGGTAGTGGTAGGAGTAAAGCAAATGTTATGTTATTGATACCAAAAAAATAAAATAAAACCTGCAATTTGTTTATGGATGCAAATAAGTTTTGTATAACTTGGGAGGGAAAATGTCTAATGCCTATAGTTGAAATGTTGGGAAGAGATTTTTGAGCTCAAGAAAAGGTGTGCAGATGGTACTTCTCCTCCATATGTCACATACAGTATTTACTGTTTTTGACTAAATAAATCAAAATATATATCAAAATAAAAGTTTCTCTTTCCCCCTCTACAAATCCTTGAAATATTTTGATAACTTGCTGATATGTCTGATATGGATTATCAGTTGCCGAATGTCTCGCACTGAGTAGTAACAGAAATTTGGATTAATGCCTCCCATGGAGTTAATTTGTTTTACAATTTTTTTATTTATTGTCCTATGTAATAGTACTTGTAAACCAGGTGTAGTGGGGTACAAAGTTGAGAGTGACAAGTTGGACAAAAATTGGAATTTTCATGTACTTAATTAAATAGAGCAGAATAACAAAGTAACTTTTCTGCTATAAGCAACATTCTTAGGGTTGTGTAATAAATGAGAAAATAACTCGAGAGTGAAGCATGTTAGATACTTATTAAAAGAAATCATTTAGTACAAGACTGGTGTATAACAGATGCCTCCCAGTTATCCCAAAGTCACGTGACTCGGGCACGAGAGATGTTGATACCCGGATGGGCCTTCTGCGCACTCTAGTATATCTCTACTCTATGGTTAAGTATCACTCGCGCAACTTTTCTTGACCGATGGATTGACGATTTTGGGAGGAGTGGGGATATTAGTTACGAAGTCGGCCACTAGAGTATTTTAAGTAATGCCAACGTCTGTGAAATGAAAGTCAAACCTGCATCTTGTGCGGCGAGGTCATCGCCCTGGGAAAGCAACAGCAGGGACACTAGATGAATGAAAATGTATTTAAGCAGTCAGATAGTGTAGATCTTCGCTAATTTTGACAAGTATTTTTGTCGAAATTACCCAGAACTCACCACGTGGAGGTGTCTACACATCGAGTTCCCCACTTGCCCTCCCAACCACCCTACCTTTTGAGAGCAAGTTAGTCATAATCGAGGTTTTTAATGTCAAGTCCGGGTTTGGTGTCGTAATCGGGTAATGGTCAAATTAATCAGAATCAGAGTTTTCTGATGAATGCAAATCTTCACTCTCATCACTGGACCGTGAGGAGGTGTTAATAATAATGTCATCAATCGACATTTCTAAAATGCCATCATTGGTCCAATATTCCACCTCAAGGTTTTGCACATGTCTACAATAACCTTCCCAGTCTGATGGTGATACTTGTGCAAAAGCTGATTTAGTTAGCTTAAGCAAATTTTCTGCCGACATATCTCCTGAAATGTTCTGCTCTCTGACATATCTTTTGATTTTAGCCCATGCAAGTTCTATGGGGTTCAAATCACAATGATATGGGGGCAGACGAATTACTGTGTGGCCTTTTTTTGCTGCAATTTCATCTACAACATATGTCTTATGAGCAGGCTTATTTTCCTTAATTTTTTTAAATAGTGCTTCTTTTCTCATGGACATATCACATGAAATGCCCTTATTTTCTAACCATTGAACCATGGTTATTTTGGTGTCATATCTGCATGGGGTTTTGTCTACCTGTCTGCTGTGATACGATGCATTGTCCAGCACTATTACTGATTCAGGAGGCAGATTGTCAAGTATTTTTGTACAAAACCATCTTTCAAAATTTTCTGAGTTCATCTGACCATGATAATCCCCTGTTGTTGATTTGGCTTTAAATATTAATTGAGCCTCCTCAATGAATCCATTTTTGGAACCTATACTGGCAACAATAAATCTTTTAGATGTACTTCCCCAATCAGTGACACCAATAACGTCTTTCCTTTGCCAGCATTTTCTCACAGTAAGATTGCTGTCGATCCATGATTCATCTAGGTAAAAAATTTCTCTCCCATTCTCTCGGAAATGTTTCATTTGTACAATGAAACGAGTTCGCCAATCCACAATATCAGCTCTCTCCAGAAGCAAAGTTCTCTTATTTTGAACTCTTCTCCAAAAAAAACCCATGCTGTGCAATGTTTTTCTAAGAGAGCTTTTCCCCCATTTCCAATTAATCTTTTCTCGCAGAACAGGTAGAAGTTTGTCTATTGATGGAACAACTTTTTCTACTGAATAAAAATGCTGGATTGTATCTCGAATAACTCTCTTGTCAAAATCATCAACAGCAACCTTACCTCTTGTTCTTGTTCTAATATAAAAAAGAAAAGAATAAGCCCTTAAATAATATGTAAATATTATGGAATATTTCAAATTAGCAAAAAATGATGACGCAATTACATCAAAATTCCATTTTATATATTTTAAGATAGGATGCCTTAGTTTAATAATTACAGAGGTGTCCAATTTATTATAATTGAAGTATATCTATATTTTCCTTTTACATCTTTTCACAATTGTTTCCAAATTTTTAGAATGAATGGTTGATTTATAATATCATAAGTAATTAGATTTTTAAAAACAATATTAGTGTTGACAGAATTAAGAAGAAGGAATTCATTTTTATGTCATAATGCAACCAAGTTTAATGCCCAGCAAAATGCAGATGTTTGTATTTTGCTGATCAGAAAAAAACTAAAATCATTTTGAAGTCAATAAGGCAAAGTGGATTAAAAATAAAGAAATGTTAAAACATTAGATTATATCATAATTAAATGTTATTTAATTAAACCATCATTGTTTTTAATGAGTGGATACCAAATAGCAATACTGATTATGGAGGAAGGAAATTCAATTCAATTTAAAGAGATTCAATTCAAATTAAAAATTAATAAACATTAATATTTTTGTTTTTTAATATTATATTATGCCATAATTATAAAAATAATACTCAATAACAATTATTCATTGACTGATTGTGGTAAAGTAATATTCAGTTCCAGAAAATAATAGATTATTAAGATTTGTACTTTAAGCATTCGCAACTTTTTCATTTTAGCTTAATTGATTTTTGCTCTCAGTACATCTTTAATAGAAATGTTCTGTGTCAGATTTGTATTTAAAATTGCTCCTCACATTTTTTAATACATGACTGGTTAATTTCTTGACTTTTGTTTGCCTCTAGTGAGAAATACTTTTATTGTAATACATTCATTGTAATACTTTCTTCTTATAAATTGTGACTGTCTAAAGAGGAAGTAACAAGGCGAACATTTTTAATGTCTTAAAGTACTATAAATCAGCCTTTCATTTGAAGATCTGTGTAAAGTATATGGAAATAGTATGTAAGAAATATAATTACAGAGAGTATGATAAATTGATTTCCTTGAATGTTACCTTTTTTTACCGGGCGTTTCGGGGGATTGTGAAGGGTCATTGGCTCTTTTTGACTTTATTCTACGTATAGTGGAAATACTGGCTCCAGTATACGCAGAAGCCCGATCTAGAGCATGACTTAGAGGATGCAACAAAACATTGTTCCCCTTTTCCATTTCACATGCATGAACCACTTTTTCAATCATTTTGCGTTCGCCGCTACGATATGTCCTCTTAACTTTTTCAGGAGTTTTAGGTGACTCCCTTGAAGGACCTGGACCTGACTCAGCCATTTCTTTTGATTTAGACGAAAAGCCTGAACAGAGGTTCTGCACTGTAATAGCAACTGGCTTTGACTAGCTTCTGTTTCGCGCCAACGAAGTTTTAACGCTTGGAAGGTTGTCATCAGTGCCCGCTGCGAGCTTTTGCCTTCAACTGTTTCTTGCACAAGGGTGGGGGTTCAAGGTCATCGGTCAAGAAAAGTTGCGCGAATATTATCCCCTATGGCTCCCTCGCATCGTCAGTCGTAACCAGTTTAGGTTATACTTTTACACAGCGTTCACCGACTATTGAATTCATTTTGCAGGAGTTTGTATAGTGTAGCCAGTTAAAATGTTCCATTTGTGTTATGGAAAACGACTTACAAGATTAATTTCAGTTTTACACTCAAAGAGAGATGATCAACCCATTGGAAATGTACAACGATGAACAATTACTAAAGCGGTTTCGTTTCACTAAAACTACTGTAGTAGATACACTTGTGCCGATGATCGACAAAGTCCCAATAACTAAGAGTACTGCCGATTTCCCCTTATTTAAAGTTCTTGCTGCATTAAGATTTTATGCAACATCATCCTTTCTGGCGTTTCCAAAATGTTTAACTTATTCATTACTGTTTTATAAGACTTAACAGAAGTAATTATGAATTTGCAATATAAATAACAAGTGAAGTAATTTAAGTTGTTGTAAAATGGAATTTGTGGAAATAGTGTTTGTGGCAAGCTATTGGGGCAGTTTAATAATTGTCTTGGTTCCGATCACTGGAAGGCGGCCAAACTTGCTCTAAGCTATCTCAAAGGCTCGATCAGCGCAGGGAGGTAGGTATGGCTCAGATCCAGGATCTTTTAAAGGGGAAACCGCTGCTGTCTGGGGGAATTATCCCGAGGATAGAAGATCATACTTCTATTTCCTTATCTTGCTGAATGGGGGACCGATTTCATGGGACTGGGGAAAGCAGTGGACCATTGCTTTGTCTACTCTGGAGTCCGAGTACATGGTTTTGTCTTTGTCATGGCAGTCAAAGAGGTTGCTTTCCTCAAAATGTTCCTTCCAGAGTTTCCAGGGCTTCTCGAACCTTACTAACTTGACAGCCTTCTAGGACAAAAGTCGTTCGTAAATGCTTTCCCGTTTTTCCCGGTTCTCAGATCAGTGGCTACAGCTTTTAGCTTCTTAGGGAGTTTTGAAGTTGTGATCCTGCCTTGTTTACAATATATACACAATAGTCATTAACAAAAGTTATAACTTAGTTATAACTATCATACTGTCTGTTCTTCTATTATGTTTATTATTGGATAATTTTGTGATCTTGTAATAACAAGTGGAATAGAGAGGAAGATGGCGGCCGTGTGAGTGTAGTCGTAAATTTCGCTCCGTACATTTTTAAGTATTTTAAACGTATCTCATTATTCCTTAGAGTTCAAATCAGTTCAGAAGTTTTCTTAATACTTAATTAATCAGTGAGAATAAAAGTAGTATTTAACTTTGAGCAGTTTAGTAAACTTTGCATTGTGTGTATATTCAGAGTGCACAGCCGCCACACGTGGACGCCACCTTAACCTCAATCTTTGCTTTGCGTGTTTGTGTTTATTACTATTTTAGCTTAGTATAAGTGTGTGAAGTGTAGTTTTTAGTGTATAAGCATTTAAGTTACTTTATTGAAGACTTCAAGTCCCTTTATAGTAATTAGTTGTACAAGGTGTGGTAAGTAACCAGTGCATTCTTAATCTTTAGTGAAGTGTACAACATTGTGTAGTGCATATTTGTACAGTACACGAAAATACATTGTAACTTTATCAACTACCCTCTCTAAAACACTAAACTACACTCTTAGAAATACTTATTTAAAAAAAGAAAACTCGTACATTTAGAGACTAATAAAAAAAACTTGTATTACACACAAATCAACATGAACATGGAACAGGCACACTTCGCACTTTCTCAACTCAACGCCGACCTGAAGAAAGCCTACGCGCATATTAATCACATTAAAAATGAGATCAGTAGACTGGAGCAGGTCGTTCAATACTCCGATGGGTGGACTCACGTAACTAGGAAAAATAGAAATCCACACATTTCCAGCCACCCACGAACCACTCAGGCACCACACTGCGCCCCCACATTCAACAGGTTCTCGATCCTTTCTGACCCTGTCTCCTTTCCACCTCTTACCACCAAACCTACCTTACCACGACAACCAGTAAACAATAGGCGCACGTTTACTAAAAGTCTGCCCTCAAAATCCCAACAGAAACACAGTTCAGCGGGCAAGACTAAATCAACAAATGGCACTCTCTCTCACTCACGTAAAATTTTGATTCTAGCTGACAGCCATGGTAGGAACCTTTCCTCCATTGTGAGAGAGAAACTCCCGTCAAAGTTCTCAATTACAGGTATTTTTAAACCTAATGCCACGATGGCTCATGTAATTGAGAATTTAAACACTCATACTAGATCTTTTACACAACAGGACACGGTAATAATTATAGGTGGGCAGAATGACATTAATTCTGGCAGTCACTTTCACGCAATGGAACATTTAACAAAAATACAAGAGACTGCCAAACACACAAATGTAATCATGACCACTCTGCCCCCCTGGCACGACAACATTCCCATAAACAAGGAAATTAAGATTGCAAACCATCATATAAGACAGCACTTGAGAGGGACACCTATCACACTTGTTGATCTTGACAACCTCTCAAGAAAACATTTTACTCGGCATGGTCTCCACATGAACCAGATAGGAAAACATAAACTAGGAGCCATGCTCATCTCACACTTACTGGTAACCCCTGCCCATGCTACCTCACATCCATCTCCCACCCATTCTTCTGCCTCTTCATCCACAACCCTCTTACACACTCCACATCTTTCACCACCATCCAGTCCTCTCTTACCTCCACCAGTTCCTTCTCCTACTCCCACACCTCTCCTGCCCACTCCACATCCCTCACCTGCCCACAGTCCTCTTTTACATACGCCAGTTCCTACTCCTACACCGCTCCTGCCCACTCCACTTTTTCCAACTACCTCCTCACCTTTCTTCTCTTCAGCCCCTTCACCTACTTCCACACTTCCTACTCCCTGTCCCATCCGTACATATAATTTCCGCTGCAACCGAAAACCCACTCCTGTGTATAACCTGTAGCATCAAACATCGGCAGGAAAGCAAACAATACACAAAAATAAAAACTATTTGCACATTCTTCACCAAAATGTACAGTCTCTGAAAAATAAACTCACTGATATAGAAATATTACTTGAGGAGAAACTCAACCACATCTCAGTATTGTGCTTCACAGAACACTGGCTAACTAAAGAACAATTAGATAACACATATATACCAGGTTTCTCTCTAGCCAGTAGCTCATGTCGAAATATTAACAATGCACATCATGCATATGGTGGGACATGCATTTTTATT